>CM055193.1:2991830-3394330 GCA_029224185.1 Karalla daura | reverse complement strand
CAAACTGGAGATAATCAACATGCAGAACATTTTAGCGCTAGCAGCTTTGCAGTCATAACTTATTGAAGTACATTTTTCCCGACCCAACAACAAAATCACGTTGCAGTAACTCTTCATTGCATTACTATTGCTGGAAACTTAAGCTATGCAGTCGAGCTTAAAATCACCTCTCAGCTATTTCTGTCCTTGAAGGCATTAATAGAAGCACATATCCATGGAGAAATCCTCATCACCCGACTCCTTTTGAAGCCTTTACCTGTGTCTGTAAACCTGTACTCACTGATATGCACTTTGGGTCAAGTTGTGATTATGCTGCATGACATTTCCTCTGAACTCTAACTTGTACCTGCCAGACTGTTAATATACCGAGCTACCACTGATTTGCCGCCTGCTTCTAAGACACAGTGTGTAATCGTACTCCTCGAAGCCAAAAAGCAGCAGCTGCTTCACCTCTTCTGACAGTGAAGAAAAATGTATCTCCTGCCCCAACAAGATTATTCTAGATTGTACGGCATGTGGCTGGCATTTGTATGTGCTCGCTTTTGCTGATGCACACTCATATATTCTCCTATTTATAACTTTACTATTAATATTCTGGGTACTTTTTCTATGAGCCTGAACAACTTCAGCATTTAACTTTAGCATAAAGCCGCCATTCAAGCTGCAGGACATTTGTGCTTCTGTCCAGATGTTTGAGTATCTGCTTTTTTTGCCTTAGAAATTAATGATGGAACTTTTAAATCCCCTTATTCTCATCTAAACTCATATCTACTCGCTTCCCTTTATACTTTTAAGCTCTCCTATTATCTTCTATTATACATGTCCCATTTGTTTTTGTTTTCTGGAATCGCAGTTGAAGCTTTAAACTTTTTTCAGAGCTTTCCAGGACGTTGAAGAAGGACGTTGAAAAATCTCAGCGTCTTTCACCGATTTCCTCGACCGTTTTCTTCGCCAGTGCTTACGTCACAACCGATACTTCCACTGCCTCCAGCTCGTCCACTCCAGCTGAAATTTCAGCTTCTCTATGACTTCACTACCGATGACAGTCCGTTGACGTCCAGCAGGAAACTGCTTCCACCTGTTTCTCACTCCAGTTCCTCCACTTTCGGTGACGTTTTAACTGGGCAGAGCCTACGAGCCAGCCATGCTCCTCACACGCACACGTTCCGTTTTCTTCACTACTTCTACATCTTTCCTTAATTGTTCTCAATTTTATTGTTGTTAATTTGTAACAATGCAAATGATAATTCTTTTTTTTTTTATTTCTTACACTTAAGGGCCTACAATTAACTCTAAAAATTCTAATTTCTTTTGCTTTTGGCCATTACACCTCCTCTGATATCAGCTGCCTTCAGCTCCACTGCTGCGACCCAACGCCACACTTCTAGACTCCACTGGAAAGTTCTACTCTGATCGCATTTTCAGCCATTTCTATCCTGTTTACAACGTTTGCAAGTGAACATGCTCCATTTCCTACTTTTCTTTTTAATGAAGCCTCGGTTGAGACCTTTTAAATATACTACAACCAAACTACGAACTGCCTTTCTGCTTTTGTGGGTCTGTAATGAAATCCGAGTAACTCTGAGAAGCCGGGTTGTGAGTTTGTCACCTGCGGATCGTTTCGGGAGCAAAGATACCAGTTCCTGTTTGGTCCAGGTGTGACTGTTCCCGGAATACAGTTTGTCTACAGTTGAGTGGAGTGTTGCTGAATAGCAACAGATCTCTAAGTGATGTGACTCTGATCGTCTGCCTAAACGTGTGTGCAGGCCCAACTGGATGGTAGGAGACCGTTGCCCAGCCTTTACAGTGCCTGCAGGCAGCCAATCATGGCAATGCAACTTCTGACTGTACCGTGTTTATATATGGGAGTCTGTGGGTTGTTGAATCTTTTTTTTTTTAATGTAATAGAGACTTTTGTGTTTTCACCAGTTTGCCTTACAAGGTACTGCAGTGTATCTTTACTAACTGTCCTGTGATGTCAGCCAAAGACACATTAGAAACCTACCTACAACTTGAAGCTCATTAGGAACAACAGTCTGGACGTTTTATGTCATTTAAAACACCCCATTGATCAGCTGTCTCACCAGGTCCTGGGGAAGAGCCCAGGAACCCAGCGATGTGTGACATGTTTTGCGATGCTGCCCTCTTGTGGTGGAGGACTGCTCCTACTCAAAGAATGCTGTCTCAATTAGTACCAAATTATTCCCCCTCAACTCACTTTCACAATACTGAGCAAGGCTCTTTGTATTGTTTCAATAACGACAGTCATGCACAAAAGCTCTTTTGGCTCACGAGTTGCATTCACCACCAGTATGCTTTTGTGATCGAGGACCACTGAATATTTTGTACCATAATAAATCTTTTATGAGAAGTACTTGATGCTTTAAAAGTAGATTTTGGTTTGGGATTATTTTGCTTTTTGTTAATTATCTGGATATTCTAAGGAACTGTTTGCTTGAGAAATATCTTTTTATGTCATTTTGGTAATGTCTCAAGCACCACTGCTAATGAACTGAGCTCTGTTTTGATGATGGCATTTTGTTTTTGTTGCTGCAGATGCGTTTATGGGTAAAGCACTGTTTTTGTCACTGCTCTGGCTCCTAGATTGTGAACCGATAGTTTAGAAAATATGCTTAACCAATCATAGATATTCTGTTCTGAGCCATTAGTTCATGTTTAAGCCTTGTAACAGCACGCAGTCAGCCGTAATAAACTGACATGTGCCTCAAGCCTGTTCCCGTGTGATTCTGAAAACTCAGCAATAAATGCACTGATACCAGACAACCCTCTGCTGTTCTTTACAACGACACGACACTCACGTCTTGCATGATCTTGTTTATTGACATAAGACACACTGATACAGTTCCAGCTTGGATTTAAAGGCAAATACAACCAGGAGGTGTTGTTACAGACTGTTATAGTACAGTTAATCACAGTAGACAGGTTACTCACGGTAGATGACGTGATGATCTGACAGCCTGGGGGCAGAGAGACAAGACACACCTGTCCAGGATCTCTCACTGTGAAGAAAACATACACTATGTGAGACTTGACTGCAGTTTCAAGGCTGATTTGTAAACATTTGTCCATGTACATGTATGACCCTGAAACCTTATATCAACAAATAGATGGTGAGTATTGCAAGATATTGTGATATAAAGCGCTAATCCAGAGCCATGTTGTGCACTTCTTACAAACGCTGGCCTTTGCCTCTGCCCAGGATTATTGGTGACCGGCCTTATTGAGAAAACTGGTGACATAAGCTGTAATCACGGCCGCTATATTTCACTGTGGTAATTTCTCCAGACGCGAGTAACAAGGCTTTTAGAGTCTCCCTTCAAATGGGTGAAACTTTTACGATTTCTTGTCTCGAGAGGATAAAGAATGAACCTGTTTTCTTGGCACCGAGCTCCGGGACCGAGAGCAGCTAGATTCCAGTCTTTTAAGAGATTAAAATGACCGAGTCCTTCTCTTATCCATCCATCATCTCACCTGCTTTGTACCTTAACAGTGTCACGTCTGCTCGAGCTTATATCCAGCTCATAGATGGTAACGGTAGAGAATATACTCTGGAGAGACACACACACTGGACCTTCTCTTTTCTACTGTTCTACCATTTTACTTAATAAAAGCAATAGTGGTTGCCTTAGATTACCTTAGAGCTTGGACATTTTTAGAGTGAGCACTGTCTGCACTGATGGTCACGTTCACTTCACAAGGGCAGTTTGGAGTTTCCACTCGACCTGAATATCTATATTTTTTGTACAGTGCACGCAAACCAGAGAACGTGGAGGAACATGAAGAGTAATCAATCTCCACATAGGAAGGTAGAACCCAGGATAAGAGCTGCAGAACCTAGTGCTATCGACTATCTATCCACTATCAATAAGAATCAGAATTTACTTTATCACCAGAGGGACATTCTTGAGCTACAAAGCCCATGTAAGACGGCAAAATAGATATGTTGAGCTAGACATGTCACCCTGGTGGTATCTTATGCATCTAAATGTAACTTCCATCCATCCATGAGCTTTCCCCCTGCAACACAGTGTCCAGCAGATACTGGATGAAGATGGGGGGTGGGGAGGGGGGAGTACACCCTGGACAGGTCTCTAGTCCATCACAGGACACACACACACACATTTAGGGGCAATTTAGAGTCTCCATTCAATGTAAATATGCTTGATTTTGGACCGTGGGAGGAAACTGCAGAACCTGTTGGACCACGTTGCTTTAATTCACCAATCTACTGGGTTGCCTTTACTGTTTTGTTTTGTTTTTACTTTCTCTACCTGAAATATTGACTGTCAGCCGTACAAAGCAGGCCGACGTGTGGAGCGAATATTAAGCTTGTGGAGCTACTAACAGCCTCCGTACGCCGGGACCGGAGTCAGATAAAGGTGTTGGACAGGAGAGGAGTCCCACGTTGGTCAACCAACAGCCACTGATTGCTTTTTACTCTCCATCTACCCTGTGACTGGGGCCGGCAGCAGGTACCTCACTTCAGCCTCATTTAAAGCGCTAGTTTCATGATGTTATCTCCAGACATTTAATGTGCGATGGGGTCCGTAGCGTCTCTAACTGGACCTCCTTTATGTTCCACTTCATTTCATTAGCTGGAGTTCATCCCTGGTGGCCTGCAGTCGTTACCGTCTGCTAATGCAGGGCCCGCCTTCTCCTGTCTTCATCTCTTCCATTAATCACATTTGTCCAACATCGCTCTAGGCTTTGAGCAAGAAATAATCTGATGAAGGTTTTTTTCTCTTAACAGGATCAATACTGTGATCTATGGTTGGACGCTGCTCTTTGTTTGGCTGTGAAACACTCACACTAACCACATCACATCCCCTGGCCTACGAATACATACATAACTAATGACTGGGCCCTGGCTGTCCTACAGCTGCACAACCAACTACATGTGCTGCTTCTTTTATTATCATATCCAACAGAAACAGAGACTGCAGCCCCTCACAATGTCTTATTCTAACCCTTTACTTTGAGTTTGCACTTTAAAGCCTGGGTATTTAACATGTAAAAATCTGAACTTTTGCTATTTAAATGTTGAATTTAGGACTACTTCAGAGCTGTCAGAGGTTGGGTTGAAGCCGATCAGCCTGAGATGTTTCAGATAAAGACAGTGTGTGGTGGTGCTTGTGTTGTGTTAACACGTGTTGTTGACACTGTATACTTACCAGCGCTGCCTGAGCCACCGACACAGACCTGGCCCGGCAGCGTGTTTCCTCTCTACTCACCCTCTTCCCGTTTCACCCGTACACACTGATACCGGATCTGTCCCGGCTGTCTGTTGTGCATGAGTGTGATTTTGTCAGGGTGGACTGAAGCAGGAGCTCCGTCGTCCTCAAGATGGCAATGTTTCTCTAGCGAGCTAAGATGACGTCCTTCTGGGCTCAGGACACAGCAGCTGCTTTCACACTATCTGGCTCACATGGTTAGAACCTTCCTGAGTAAAGAGGTCATTAGCTTAATTAAACAGGTCTCCTGGAAGAATTGGGGGGTCCGCAGGGTGGAATCCTTCCAGGAAAAAAAAGGGAATAGGGAGGCGGAGGGGAAAGACAAACTTCCCCCCGGGTTCAGGTGAAGATGCAGCTGCAGCTCAGCAGAAACTTCGTCTCGCCGCTTCAGTCAGAGCAGAAACACAAAGACGGGAGCAAACAATATTCCTAGCTGAAGTCTGGGCCGTTCCTCTTCCCGGAGGCCGACTTTAAGTCAGATCGAATCATTACTGGGCAAAGCGTGACACAGACGGACCAGCCCAGGGGTTCAGCCGGGCCTCAGCAGCCTCCACTGACAGGAGACGCTACGGAAAATATCGGAGCGCCGTCAGCCACGGTCTCCGGAGCGGAGAGACGGGCGGTGGTGGGAATTCCTCAGCTCCCGCTCAGCGTCGCACGCCGTAGGGACCCCGTACCGTAGGGTTCCACTCCCAAACCGCACCCCGCCGTCGGCCTCCGCTTCTCGGGGCGAGCCGGGCTCCGGCTGCCGGCGCTCCTCGGTCCGATGGGGCGCCCGGACGGCGGCTGGGCGGGAGGACGAGCCGGGCCGGGCCAGCAGCTGGGAGCGGGCCCGGGAGCGGGCCTGGGAGCGGGCCTGGGAGCGGGCCTGGGAGCGGGCCTGGGAGCGGGCCCGGGAGCGGGCCTGGGAGCGGGCCTGGGAGCGGGCAGAGATCCTCTTCCTCACCAGAGCTACACAGACGTCACACAGTCGTCTCCGCGCCTTCGGTCGAAAACAACATTTCAAGCGACAACTCCCGTCGAAACACAACAAGGCATTGGCAGCTCGTTTCTTCAATTCACCTCCATCGAAGAAACACGTTTCCCTTCAAATGAACAATTTATTGATAATCTGTCACATTCAGTGCCCAAAGCGCACCTGCAGGTATGTGAACAGCTTCTCGCAGGCTCTATGGGTTTTTTTTTCCTTCCCCATGACATCAAAGTGTACACTTGCTCATTTTTTTTCCACTTAAAACAGAAGTCACCACAGGTGCTGAGGGGACACGCAGGTTTCCAACGCCGGCCCGGACGCCAGGACTCACAAACACTGGGCTGCAGCTCCGGCCTGGGCTCCTCCGCAGTCCAGCGCTGGAGGCGGACGTGACGTTTCCACGCCTTTCAACAACTTTTTTTCAGACATGTTTATGTTTTTCTTCCCCCCCCCCAATACATTTTTTTTAAACCAAACTTTGCAAATTAGAACTCGTGTTGGGTTACGACTGCATGACAAACGTACAACAGCAAAACAAAAATGTGGCGGGTAGGCCTCGGGAACACGTTGCAGGCATGAGAATTGTCCAAATTTAACTTTTAGGTTCAAACTTAATCTAAGTCTTAAACCTTCAAATCAAGACCCTACACTTACTTACTAAACAATAGCAGGTTTTAGTAACTGTGCACCAACGTTTCACTGGTACTCTCCTGGAGGTCCTACACGTCTCAGAGAAATAAATCAAACACAAAACTCTCTCTAAGGTTTCTTTTTTATCCATTACTACTGTAGTTTCTCATAGATCACATTACACAACCATTTCTAAAAGGTAGAGGGACGCACAAAATTAAATGTTAACTAAAGTAATTATGAAAAAAAAGTCATGTTAGTATTTGCTTTAACTATGCTCTGCGCGTCGTGTTAATGGGGCTGTTCCCTGGGGCAAAAAACAAACATCTCACATTTGTTAGTATTCAGCATTCCACATCAACATTTAGTTTAACACAGAAGTCACCTTCTCTCTGTCTGTCTGTCTGTCTGTCTGTCTCTCTGTCTGTCTGTCTGTCTTCCAAGTTAAACGATGCACTCAACTTAAGACCAGTGGGACGTGATTTTCAAAAGAATGAAAACGGGAGGATATTTGGATCGTCCGTATAGAAATGTTATGAACTCAAAATTCTCAAATACTCATGACACCGAAAAAGAAAATCTGCTTTTTGTAACCAGGATGGCAAAAAAAATAAAAACCTATAGAGAACGTAACAGAATAAAGTACATATTTGATGAATGGCGTGAGCTTGTTTTAGACTTTGAATTGAAACCAGGATTGACCTGAATTAACACCCCGCACACCTGTCTGTCTCCATCCATACAAAAGTGAATATAGTTCAACATATTATTGCACCTGTTTTCTGTCTGATCTCTCCTATCTGAATACCTGGGAAGCAGGCGGACACAGTAACACTAGGATGTACAGTACATCAGCCCCTGGAAGACATACCTGTTAATTATCACTCCTGCACCTCAACAGGACACATAGTGGAAGCACTACTGTGTCTCCTCGCTGTATTTGTACATTTTCCTGTTGTTGTGGAGTTGCTTTTTAAATTCCAAATGAACCACATTTAACTTGAACGGTATTTTGACTGACCTAACGGTAGGTTTATGACCTTGAGAGCATGTAACACACCCTTTAACACACAACCTTTTTATAGGATTCGCAGCACTGTTTTGTCCTTTAAGTGAATCACACGTTCAACATACAAACTACTCCAGAACCACACTAGTGTACCCCATAATGCAGAACACACAGCATGCAATATTTACGGACATACAGCAGACTTTTTTTTTTCTTTGTGTGTTCTCTTTTCTTTTTTTTTTTCCTCTTTTTTTCCTTTTTTTTTTTTCCTCTCTCAAGACGCTCCTCGAACCACGACCATAACCAGGTAGTCCTCTTCACTTTTAGCCAGAGCTTTGGCCGAGGAATCCAGGAACTGCTGGGAGAAATCACAAGGGGGGAACGCGTGAAGGACCCCCGTGTTGTCTTTATCTCTGCTCCCGCCCACGGGCAGGCTGATGACGCCCGCCGCCTGCTTTTGGTTGAGGTAGGACACCAGGTTGCGGAGCGGCCTCTGCGTGGACGCCGCCGGGTCGGACGTCTCCTCGGTGGCCCGCGGCACGGCGAGCAGGATGGCGTAGCCGCCGGGGCCCGCCACCTTGATGCGACGGGACACCTCGTCCAGTTTGGGCTGGTCCAGGCGCAGACGCTGGGTGATCTTCAGCTCGCTCACCTGCCTGCCCGTGGCGCCGTCCACCAGCAGCTCGCTGGCCACGCCGTGGTCGCCCTCCAGCAGGTGCATGTTGGCCGGGAAGTTGCTGTTCTTCAGGAGCAGCATGCCGTGCCAGGCCAGAGCCAGCTTGGCGCCCTCGGGCTTGGACGCCTGGCCGGCCTTGACGCCGCCCTCACATCGTTCTCTCTTGGCCGCCACCTTGCCAGCGGCGCTGCCGCCGTCGCCCGCCTTGCGTTTGCGCTCGGCCACGGCGGAGACGCCGGCGCCGGAGAGTCCTTTGTCCGAGACGCCCTGGCTTTTCAGTCTGCGCTCGGCCGCTCCTCTCTCCAGGCCGCCGTGATGCTCTCGAGCCGGGGAGAGTCTCTCGCCGCGCGGGGGGCGCTCCGAGTCGCTGAAGCGCCCGCCCTCTCTGCTGCCACTTCCCGGGCTGCCGTCCGGAGAGGAGCGCCTGCGTCGTACAGTCCTGTCAGCGCTGTCGGGGGAGTGGTCCAGGTGCCGCCCGTCCTCCAGCACGCGCCGCTTGCGTGCCGACTCCCGTCCCTGCAGCTCCCGCTCCAGGGACCAGGGCTCGCGCGCCCGGCGCTCGCGCTCCAGGTGCTCCAGAGGCTCGAAGGCCGAGGCGCGGACACGCTCGCGTAGAGCCGGGCTGGGCCACTCGGTCCCGGGGAACAGCTCTCTCTCCCTGAAGTGAAGAGCTGGCGGAGTCCGTTCCCTGACCCTCAGCGGCTCTGGAGTGGCACGGTGGACAAAGGACTCCACCATGTCGAACGGAGGGATGGGGAGGGGCTGCAGGAACTGCTGCTGGTAGCGGTGCTCGGTGTCGGCAAAGTCCACCCTCAGTCTCCTCTCTGGACCCCCCAGAGGGAAGCCCCTCATGTGCGTGCATGCGGCCTGTGCAGCGTCCAGACTCTCATACTGAATGTAGGCCCACGTATCTCCTTTGCCATAGTCAATGCTCCTTATGGTGCCAAAACGGTCAAACTCTCTAGCCAGGGCGGCTAAGGGCACCCAGGGTCCAAGGCCTCCCACCCAGAGGCGTGTGGTGGGTGTGGCCTTCCCATATCCTATCTTTATGGGGTTGCGACCCACGACCTTCCCAGACATGCTGAGCTTGGCCCTGTGGGCCATGTCCAGGTTCTCAAACTTCAGAAATCCGTACGTGCTAATCTGTCCCCGGGTGGGTCTCTTAATGTCCACCTCCGTGATGACTCCAAACCGGTCGAAGGCCCTCCTCAGGTCGGCCTCGGTCACTGTGATGTCCAGGTTGCCCAAAAACAACGTCCTGTTGGCTCTTTGGTCGTCCTCCGGGCTGATGAAGTCCTCCTCTCTGAAGGCTGCTCGCTCGGTGATGAAGGCAGGTCTGGCTCGGGCCTCGAACAGGGCGAACTCCCGGTCCCGGTCCAGCTCTCTGGGTAGAGGAGGAGGAGGGGGAGGGGGAGGCGGGAGGCGGCCCAGGGCCAGCTGCTGCAGCCTGTAGTCCCGGTACCCCAGGCCGGTGGGGGACAGCGGTCTCTGCAGGTGTCTGTGGCTCTGAGCAGCAGCTGCTGCGGCGGCTGCGGCAGCAGCAGCGGCCCCGTACAGGTCTCTGTCCACCGGAGAGCGGCTCCTCCTCCGGTTGATGTAAACGGCCTCGATCTTCAGGGGTCGATCGTACAAAACCAGCCGTCCGCGTGCGTGTTTAGCCGCGCGCGCGTCCTCCGGTTTCCTGAAGTTGACAAACGCGATGCGCTCGTCGTTGCTGCGGCTTATTTTCACACTCACGTCCCCGAACTTCTTAAACTCGTGAAACAGCCCGTCCTCGACGTCCTCGTCGCTGAGCTGCGCCCCCAGGTCGCTGATCTTAAGGGTTTTGTACTCGCTCTCCGGGCCCGGAGCCTGCAGCCGGGCTGCGGTCCTCGGAGCGGCGGATAAATCCAGCGTCAGGCTCAGACTGTGGTTCTTACCGGCTGCGGCAGCGGCGGATAAACCGTGGTTATTCCCGGTTCTGCTGTGCCCGTCGAAGTCTCTGTCCCTCTTATCTCCGAGCAGGCTCCTCCTGTCGGTTTTAGTGGAGCTGTTGCCGTTGTTGCTGCCGCCGGACACCGACACAGCCCCCATCTTCTTGCCTGTCGGGGCGCATCCTCCCCTGTCTCGGAGATCGTCCAGGGCCCGGGAGCGTTTCTTGATCGGCGACCGCTCTTTACCTTTCATTTCACGGTCCACACGGAGGAGCAGACCCCTGGGACGTGTGGGGGTTAAAGTCCGCCCAGGTGATTCTGCAGAGAGGTGCAGAAAATATCCGAAACGAGGAGAAAATAGACGGTCTGATTTAGAGTCACTGCGGCTAAACAACAACAGTCGCCATTTTGTAAAGATTACTGCTCAGTACCGCCCCCTGCGTTCTCATTGGCTGAGGAGTGGGTGGAAAACTTTAAAGCTCACGTCAATCATCCCAGGATCAGGAGCAGATTTATCACACACACACACACATTTACACACATCGAGGTGACACATATTTTGCATCCACACATTGACAAGTATACATTATTTATCTACCCAAGATAAATACTCATGGACCTCAATTAGACAACCTTCCATTATATAGGCTCTAGTTATACAGGCTCTAGTTGCACCAGTACATATAGGTGGAACTGGAGAACATAGGATAGATACTATGTATTTTGCATTAAGCACTCCTGCAATGTAACCTGTGACAATTATGGCAATAAATATACATCTGTTTATCTCTGCTTGATTGATTAAATTACTTTCATTCTATGTGAATCATATTTAAAGCTACAATGCGTAGATGTTTTATTGTAGCTGTTGTTATTGTTGCATGTTTAGATGGATGGATGGATGATTGGGGGGATCAATTGACAGATAGATACTTTATTGATTCTCAGGGAGATTCCCTCAGGGAAGGTCAAGTTCCAGCATACAACACCACAACTTAGGGATAAAACACAGATCTAAGAGAGGTAGAAAAAACAGGTCATTAGGGAAGCAGGTACAAACTGCAGGTGATCTATGCCAGTGTTTCACCATCCTCCATCACACCTGATTCAAATGAGTGCCTAATCTTCAGGTTTCTGCAGAGCTTGATGACTGGCTGATTGTTTCAAGCAGCAGTTCTATGTAATCTGCAAATAGTAGCAGCACTAGTGGTTGTGTTAAACTCCTTATTAGTCATTATTAGTGACAAATCAGTTGAATGCCACCATGAACTCGTGTTAATGCCAATATACAAAACTCAATTGACAAAACTTTCCAAGTTCTCACAGTTTCATGATAAAATGAACACATGGCATTATTTAAAGCTGTCGTATTTATTTGGCCAACAGATCTGTAGTTTAAGTCATGAGGGATGCGTTTTTATTTTGTTTTCCATCCTCAAAGTTGCAAAATGAAATGCACTTCAAGTCAACGCTTTATCCCCATCACTCTGTTGTGCAAAGAAGGTCAATGTGCAACAAAATAAATACAATGTAACCCCCTGGCAGCTTAACAAACAGATCAACAGGGATTGCAAAAAGTATATAATGCTATATGAAAAAAATGAATGGGCAGCATATGATAATAGTGTCTATCTCTCTTGGTCTCTGTCTATCTGTCTACATTTCTACCTATCTATTCAAACCTTAGTAGTAGACGTAGTAGTTGTAAAGAAATGTTTCACCAGGTCTACATTGAACCACTAGATGGCAGCGTGTGAACAGCAGCTCAGAGACCACAGTGACCCTTGAAGTAATCCTCAGAAATGACCTTGGATATACAAAGTACTTTGTGTGTGCCTCTGCGGCCAAAACAAACTCTTAACCGATCAAGATATATCTTGTAATGACTACACAAATCCAGAGCTTCAGTCTTAATTTCAAAGATGAACATAATCAATCTTTTAAATTAAGAGATAATGAATGAGTCAATTTAAGAACAGGAGTTTAATTGGATTTTAGGCCACAACATTTACTGTTATTAATAATACATTATTTCTTGAAACCTTTGTTTTGGATAAGGTAAAAGATCGTGCTCTGTCTGAGGATGTAAGCTGATTTTACTTTTGTCCATGTGTCCATCTTGAACAATTGCTAAAATCATTCTAAACTAACTTTTGCTCATCTCATGTGACTCCAACTGCCCTCTCCCTTGCATATCTATACAACCATAGAGGATGAACCGGCAAATTAATTTGAAGTGATCAATAAATCTCTCCAACGCAGCCAAACGCTTCATGACAGACTGTATAGGAGTTGCCTCACCCCTCAGTTTGACTGTGCTACCACATTGTTTAGCTTAGTGGTATGTTATTGCTGTGCCACAACTTCAAATACAGGGATCGGTTGTGTCACAATAGCTGCACTTCAAGGCCTAGATAAATCTTGTTGAGATCAAAGCTCAGAACAGTGGCCAGCAGGCGGCTTTACAGTTTTTAATGAGCATTAAATCATATTTTTTTTGTCCATTAATGAGGCTGAGGGTATAGTAATTTCCAGTGACAGTCTTCACCCAGTGACCCTGACACGCAGAGTGATGCTTGGTTAATAATTACCCCCAGCATTGTGCAGCCTTAACTCAACATTTTTCATTTCTCTTCCGACCAATCACAACAGGCCTTTTGTGGCCTGATATATAGACTCGACATAGATCAAAGCTCGTCTCACACCACTGTAACTTAAGAACTTAATCAAATCTTATAACTTTTATAAAATAAGGTAATTGGTCCTTTTAAAGTGCAACAACCCATATGCATCTATATTATTGTGAGTCATTCTATTACAACTATCCTGGCAGAGTCAACACATCACATTCATTATAGGACAAATAGAGTTTCCTCTTTTTGCTTATGGACAGATGCAACACGCCTGTGTTACCTGCCGAATATCTCAAATGAATATTAAAAGTGAGCATGGACCCACCATCTGCTATTTCTTCAGCTCTCCTAAAGATGGTCATCGACTCAATCCCTTATCCATACTGACAGGTCTTCTTATCTTCTCCACTTAATCTGGGATTTAATCAGGGGGCTATGTAACTGCAGTAAGGACTGCCGTCTCCCAGGGCCTGGCTGGAATTTGAAGCTGTGGGTGTGGAAAGTGTTTCTGATGGGTTTGTGCATTCTTCTATTGGAACCACATGTTAGTGGCTCTCACAAAACCCCGGCACAGAGTACGGGAATGGCAGCTAATCCGCCCCAGCATGGCTGTCATGGTGAAGCAAGCAAATGCAAAGGAGAGCCAATATATTCCGCCGTAAGCCATGTACACTCCTGGAGAGTATGTGGATCTTGGGAGGGCTTTGTCCACCAGTGGAACTCTCTTTTTTTTTCTCCCTCTGTTCAAGTTGCATTTTCAATCTCATACAGATTGAAATGTTTGCACATCTGACATGAATATGTTGGTATTTAGTAATTTACACCAGATGGGATGGTACCATGCAATTCAGGGTTTCCTTGACAATAAAGTAAATTGTTTGGGGTAAAGCACAACAAGGAGGTTTCCTGAAAACAATTATTAGGAACGCTCTCGGAATACATGCGAGGCGGAGTATGCCTCGTATTTATGCCATGTTCTTAAAGAGACCATACATGGAGGCATCCTGTATGTTCTTTTGTAAATAAGAGCAGAAAGCCAATGAACTGGTTTCAATGAGGAATATTACCAAACAAACATGCCCTGAGCCATGGTAACCCTAATGACTTTGATTAAACTGAGAGCCATTACCCAGATGGTCAGGTTTACCACCGATGCCAGATGTGAAGGAGGACCTGAAGCTCGCCGCCTGTGGGAGGCTCTCTCTGTTTTATCATCAGCGGCAAAGTGTGGCCGCTCTCCATTAATGAACCTGCCACTGGCTCTTGACACATGAGGTGCCACCTGAAGGCCTCTTGAAGGGAGGCCGAGCAGGCTGCACATGTACGATCTCTATGAGCACCTCCCCAAACACAAAGACTCTCCCGCACTGCAGAAATGTGTGTGTGTGTGTGTGTGTGTGTGTGTGTGTATGGTGACCACAGCCGGCGAGGCATTTTTGCCTCACGACCACATTCCCAGTTAAATTCGCGACACAGACATTTGGTTAACTCTCTTTTTTTTTTTTCAAGAGTCATGTCAAGGCTAAAACAATTCCGGCTGAGATTGTTTTTGTTCCATTTTCTTACTTTCTTTCTCCAAACATACCTTCCTACTGAACAAGACAGATGTTTTAGATGGAGGCCTTTATTACTCGTCACACTGTAAAGCACAACAGACAACAACCAAAGAAAAAAAAACATTGATTAACATGATAATTACAATTTTTACATGCTTAAATAATATCTCCTCTTTGGTTTCAGCATGGTGATATCAAACTACAACTGAAAACAACAGTTCCTATTAATACGCTGGGTTTTTCGTGCAAGAGCCTTGAGTTTCCCACAATGTTCATGAAATTCCAAGATCTTCAGACTTCTCCCAAATCTCCAAGTCGGCTTATATAAATGTTAAGAGGAAATATCTGAGTCATACGTTGAGGTGGGTGTGCACACCGGGGATTGTCTGAGGGGTCAGGAATGTAATATACTTTGGCTCAGTCAGTGCATAATGGGCCGCTGGCACTGTTGTGGTCATGTGGGCCAGGAGAGGATGCTGCCAGGCTCTTTGGCTTTCATCCGCAGCGCCACCAGGCCCGTGGGCTTGTACTCGGCCTCGGGGCCCTCGATGGAGGGGGACCCGAGGCCCCCGGGGAAGCTGTGCAGCGAGTAGAGGCCGTTGATGCCCGGGTGGTGCGGTGGGTGGTGGTGGTGGGGGTGGCCGGAGGACGGGGGCATGCCCATGAAGCCCTGCAGGTTGCTGTGGGGGTGGGGGTACGGACTCATGCAGGACGAGGGGATGGAGTCGGCTCCCAGGACGCAGCCCGCACCTGAGCCCCCGCCTCCACCCGAGGATGCCCCCGGCCACAGGTTACCCTGCATCTGGAGGAGGAGAGGTTTCAAACAGGAATGAAATTATCAGAAATTATCAGGATAAAACTGTAACTTCAGCGACTTTTATACTATCAATACTGTCAGTACCAAACTGGGATCAATGGTGAGCTTAGAATTAAATTAAAAATGCCAAAACATTAGCTAATATCCACCTGGTAGGTGTCATGGCGAGGGAGAAGGGAGATATCATATGTGGCGAAGTGGTTGCGGACCTCCTGAATCTTCCCATAACGTTCTCGCTTCCTCCACTTGGCTCGACGGTTCTGGAACCAAACCTTCGAAAACATACGAGCACGATGTAAGGCAAACACATTTCAGAAAAGATCAGTTCCTGCAGGCCATTTAGTCTCTTTTGCATTTATAGTTACAATATGATGCTGTGTAATTTAGGAGTTGGTTGCCCTGGCACACATGTACACACCCACACACACCCACACACACACACAGACACACACACACCTGAACGCGGGCCTCAGTGAGCTCCGTCCTCAGGGCTAGCTGCTCCCGGGCGTACACGTCCGGGTAGTGCGTCTTCTGGAACACCTTCTCCAGCTCCTCCAGCTGGAAGGTGCTGAAGGTGGTGCGATTGCGGCGCTTCTTGTTCTTGCCCGACAGGTCGATGGAGTCGGCGATAGAGTCCCCGTGTAAACCCACGCCTGGCTCTTTGAGTTTGCCACAACAGTCCGTGCCAATGCCAGGGTAGCCCATGGTCTTCGGAGCTCCTTTCTCTCTGACTGAGGCATGAGGGCACAGTAGGAAAAAAAAGTTACTGTTAGATCGACTTCAAAATACATAAAAAATACATACACAAAGTACAGCTTCTTTAAATTGTTAGTTCATTGTTTGGTGAGTTTGGACAGATAGAGTTGTCTTTTCCCCAAAATTGTGCAGTCACCAGTGAACAAATCTGGGGAATCTGGTAAAAATCAAATTTTTGACAGTTTTCTTGCATTATTTGTTGCTGCTGCACAACTGTCAGATAGAAATTTCAATAAAAAATCTCAACAAAGGTTTTGTGGTTAACCAAAGGTAAACTAGGATTAAATACGAAGTCTTGTTTTCTTTAATTATGTGAGGATAATCTATTTTAAAGAGTTGCAGTGTGCAGTTGCTCTCACAAGAGAACAAAGACAATTATTCATACCTGTGGTCAACTTAAAACATCCTTTGAACATGTGAAGAAATACTAAATAGAGAAACTACTGAAGAAATACTGAGAAAATACTAGGATGTGAAATGTACAACTTTTGTAGAGAAGCGACTACTGCTTAGCAAGCAACTAAATGTCGAACCACTCCCAGTTTCACTGGCAGAGAATTTATTTAAAGCTCCTTTTCTAACCAGCACATTTAGACCTGGATGAGGCTCTGCCGCACAGTGGTCAGTTTTAAAAAAAAAAACAAAACAACACTTTGTAATTCTGCACACAAAATTAAACAGGATGTCAGATCGCATCAGACATTTTGCTCCTGAGGAATCACTGGAAACTGTTCATCTCTGAATTTATGTTGAAGATTCTCAGATTGATTCACAAAGTTAAAAAAAACAAAAACATGAGACTCCGTGAGACGCCTGAGAACAGCAACACATCACTTAATCCTCACAGCGTTTTAATTTCATTATCTCTGACAAAGCCATATTCAGACAGTAAACTCTCCATGTTTTGTCTTCAATCGAACCCACAAATTATAAGTGAAAAACCAGATTTGTTTCGTTTAAAAACGCCGAAATGAAACGTTTGGTGTCTACTTCCAAACTGACATCTCCACTCATTCTATGGGAAACTTATTATCTGTGTCAAAATATTCACGTTCGCTGAGAAAACAAGGATACACAACGGAACTGCATGACAAATTCATACCTGGCAAAACACGTGATTGTTTGAATTAATAATATACATTCTGCCCTTTACACTCAACGGTAGAGGGAAATGTGAAATCATAATTTCCCTTCCTGTTAGCGGAGCATGCAGAGGGCTGCTCCCTCCTGCAGTGTTTAGATGTTGTTGTCCATGTTCATTATGTTTAACCCTGAGCTCCAAAACAAAGCTCGCTCTCCATCTGCAGGAACTCGCTCACTGGGGGCAGCTGAGACACTACTTTGCTATTCCCTTAATTCAATCTGGGGCCCAACCGAGAGCACTTTTCATTGCAACATTAATTTCCTCGTATCCATTAGATCCCACCTCACGCCGCTGTTCATGCTGAAAATATTCTCTGTTAAGATTGCAAACTGGGGCCGCGGGCCATTGTATAGCTTTTACCCTGTCAAACACCCACATCCGCTCTGCCTCCACTCCAGTGTAACTGGAGAGCTATGTGAAATACGGGAAAAGGCAAATAGATGATAAATTAAAAATGTGTAGGTAGGAGTATCACGCTGTGAGCTGAGGGATCAGTTCTAATGCGCTGCAATAGTCTTGGTAGAAATTCAAGCTGCCACTTTTCCAGGCCTCTTGCTCACACAGTAACATTTTCAATTTGTGCAAAATGGCACTTGAGTCTTTCAAACACACGCTTCATCCCGTTTCTCTAATGGATGTGGAGCGCGAGCTGGTTTTAAATTCGCCTGTTATAGTTGTTTTAGCAGATATATAATAATAATGAAGATAATTTAATATGAAACAATCCCAAACCTTACTACCAGTGTTGACCATGACTTTATGTAGCAGCTAAAGGAAGACTATGTTTTATTTTTCTGGAAGAAATAAAAATGTTGTACTAAAATGGGAATACATAACGAAATGTATTCTACGTGCAGACAAATTTCCTCTAGGATATATTTCAGCCGATTTGCCATAATCAGGAAAATTGACAGTTTAGCAATTATTACGAAAATCAAGTGTTAAATCTATTATAGAAGAGCAGATGTTTTTCACACTCTCACCACTTTTAATTTGTTAACGGAAACATTTGGTCTCTGACATCAACGTGCTAATTAACATTTTAATTCTGTGTTACGACGGTGCACATTTACTGTAAAGCACTAAAACTTCTGGACGTGTGAAGACGATCCGAGGGTTTTAAACGCGTTGGGCCGTCCCACCATCACCAGCTTTCCTCCCACTGCAGACAAAACAGGAAGACGGGTGTGCCTTTGAAGGTGCAACAACCCGGGCAAAAACACACAAATAAGGAGCAGTATGGGCAGACACGCGGGCACACACACTCTCTCTAACACACACACACACACACTCACACACACACACTCTCTCTCTCTGTCATACACACACTCACAGTACCCATTCTTCATTTGTTAACAGGCAACGTCCAATTCACTATCAGTGATAAAGCTTGTAATTTACCAAATAAACTAACATGCGCAGGAGTGTGTGTGTGTGTGTGTGTGAGAGAGTGTGTATGCATGTGTGTGTGTGTGTGTATGTGTGGGAGCGCGAGAGAGAGACTGAGCGTAATAGGGGAACTACACATGCCTCCCTTGGCTTATTTAGACAGAGTTTAAAAGAAAAGTAATGAAACTCTACTTTCAGTCAGGAGAGCTGATATCATTATCTCAACTAATTGTGAGAAAAAGTCCATGGCTGTCTTTGGCACTCACATGAATCAAGCTGCTGTATATTATTCTGGACACAGATATCACAAAGACCTTATCAGAGCTCATATCCTCTGTTGCTTTGCAGAATCATCAACACCAATAAATAAAGAGGAGGACCACATCATTTCTTCAGGCTCCGGTTCAACGTACACAGTCGTTACTTCTCTCCCTGCGAATGACATTTACAGGCTAATACGTCTGACAGCCTGGGAGGGAGCGCGGGCCTGTTTTACACATTTAAAACCCACTCCGACTTTCATGTTACACACAACAAAAAGCTGGCTTATGAGGAGAATAAGAGACAAGACGGCGAAATACAGAAAGTGTACGCCGGATGTTGGCCGAACAAAGCTGCCGACTCTCTGGAAGCCCAATGACACACCCGACTTGCTGCCAGGCTGACCTTTAACCCCTCTGCTCTACATCAAGCACCGTCAAGTGAAAGAAACTGTGTTGACATTTTTATCGCAGCCATGCTTTCGTTTGCATATCCTGTAATAACTGGCCGACACTTTAAAATAATTAGAAGTTAAAATGACACATTTGCAAAAAGTTAAGGATGCTGTTAGCGTGAGTATCATTCAGCCTTTACTATTTGTTGCAAAAGATGCAATTTATTCTTGTATTTTCATCCACTATTCCTGTATTTATTATTTAATTTTCTAAATGCAAAAAGTTTTGGTGTGCATGCACGATAAGGCCTCTTAAACTCATGTTAATGAGAGTGTAGAGCAGTATTTATCTCTACACTAAGGTCTCTGTTAGGGCGTTGTTTCAATGCTTTTCCCCTATGCAAGTTGCATTGGAAAAGTGATCAAATGCAAAGAGAAAATTAGACCTAAATTGTTTTTGACTTTACGCATTTAAGGGTATATATATTATATTTTATAAGCTTATTAGTGGCTTATATATTAACTTGGATGCGGACATATCTCGGATATTAAATAAAGCTGTTCCCAGCTGCAGGCCTACTAGTTGCACCTACTTTTGCGCCTGTCTTTGCATACTGAAAAACAGATCTTTCTGACAGCCTTACCGTCCGAGTTGCTGTCGTAGAAGCCCTGCTTGCTGCTCATGGCCGAGCCCTTCTGCTCCTGGTTTATACTCTCCAGATATTTGCTGTGTTTGGAGGGGGAGGCCGGCTGGTTCCCCGGGGCTGCGCCGTGCGTAAAGTCCGCGTCTCCAAACCGCGCCATGGCTGCGGCGAACGCGTCGCCCCGCAGGCTGAGCCGGTGCTGGGGAGCAGGAGGAGCCGAAGGAGCAGCAGCGGCAGGGGGAGCAGGAGGAGGAGCAGGGGGAGGAAGGTGCTCCAACCTGGGGGAGTTGTCCGGGGTCCTCCGGCTGCTCTGCGGGGAGAAAGGCAAACAACTGTCCGCGTCCATGTCTCTGCAGCAGCTCCGCAGGAGCAGGATGGAGAGAGAGGCCGGAGCTGCGAGACACAGGGTTTGTTTCCTCTCTCTCCTCTGTTCATGTCAAGTGGGTGGGATTTAACAGATCAGAAACAAAGACCCGTGAAACCGGGATTGGACTGTGCGTGCGTGTGTGTGTGTGTGTGTGGGAGAGAGAGAGGGAGGAAGAAAGGAAGGGAGAGAAGTTGTGTTGTGTGGGTGTGTGAGTGTGTTTGTGTGTGTGTTTGTGTGTGCACGTGTGTGTCATAGAGAGAGAGAGTGAGTGAGTGAGTGAGAAAGAAAGTGAGAGGTTGTGTGTGTGTGTGTGTGTGTGCGTGCGTGCGTGTGTGTGTGCGTGTGTGTGTGTGTAGTGGGATGTCTGTTTCAGCATCCAGCAGTCTGATATAATCCGCCAAAAATTCAATCACGTGTGGTTTCTATCCCTCCAATTAACCATTTAATTCCTATTTCATATATTGTTATGGGTGTAATCACCAAATGAAGCAGGACAGGAGAGGCGCGCGCGCGCGCACACACACACACACACACACACACACAAACGCACAGTGGGAGAGAGACAAAAAAGTGGCCGAATAAAAACTTTTTGCTGACGTCCATCTTTACAACCTGTTTGCTTTTTTTGCTTTTTTAAGACCATTTAATTTCCTTTAAATTTAGTTTTATTCAAATCAGTCTTTGTGTACTGTCTACTTTACTCTCCTCTTACATTCTATTCACTGAACATTTCTGCGCACCGACCTCTAAAATCATAAAGCCGCCCAAATGTTAGCATTTCTACGCACTATTATTATCACTTATTATATATTCTATTTCTATATTTCTTTGCGTCTTTGAACCGCAAAGCGGAACAGAGTAAAGCTGCATGTCTGGTAAAATCGCCAAGTGATGTGTCACAAATCTCTTTGGATTATATAAAACTACAGAAAAATAAAATGCATAAAACTTAAAAAACATAAAGGACGAAGTATTTGAAAAGGACTCGTTCATTTTCACCGCAAATGGAAATAAAGTCAGCCGAGGTTAGACATTTTACAAACATGTCATCGATGGATATTTTTCTTGAAAATAATAATAATAAAAACATCTCCCTCCAGCTCATCTCGTGTGTGTGTGTGTGTTGGGTTTCGCTTTTTGCGTAGACGCAGCTTCAAATGACGTGTTGAAGACGCGTCGGCATGAAATAAAAAAATACAAAACACACACATTTCTAAATTTATATTTGTGTATCGTAACAGCTGACATAACATGTGTGTTATTTTACAGGCAGCTCTCTGATATAAAGTGCGCAGTAAGAGCAGTAGTTTGACTCTGAGTCGTCGGTTATTGTACGTTTTAAAAGGATTAATAGATCGGAAATGTTGACACTAATGTAGAACTGAAGCAGAGGCCGACGTGAACTGATCCCGATCAAATGCATTTCTACAAAAGCCGCATTTAGTTCCTCTTCATTATTGATGGAATCTGTCCCACAGTAAATTCAGCTCCTAATTTCCTTGAGCTCCGCTCTAAATGGTGCTGATTTCCTGCGGTTGTTCTGAATGATACTGGAAGTAGAAATGATGGAAACAGCAAAACAATATGAAGCTCATACCAGGGCCCTGCTTACAGTGAAATATAGTTTTAATTACTGCAATATTTCTCAAATCTTTGTGGGCTTTTTACTTGAACTTGCTTTTGCGAAAATTGTTTTGATAAGAGACTGTATAAAAAAATAATAACATCTTAAGTAAAAGCAGAGAAATAAGCTTTGTCCATGGCACGGAGCAGAAAATGTGTTGTTCATTTTTGTTCTCCACCACGCTGCTCAAAAGTGACTGAAAATGCTCGGATGGAGCTGGACTCAGCAGTAAGATAAAACGCTTTTGATAGCAACATGTTATCTCCGATCTAGACAAACCTCGTCTAAACACTGTGCACTTACCAGGCCCAGACGTGGAACTGCTGATCCTGGGGACATCTCACCATCTCTGTGGATACCTGAGGCCGCGAGCTGCTCAGCTGATGGACAAGTGTGTAAACACCAGGTCCATTTGGGCTGAGAGGCCTCATAAGCCCCATTTGATTCCATTTGGAGCTCTGAGGTATAAAAGTGTCCACGGCACACGTTACAGATCCAAGTGAAAGCAGAAAGAAATATGGAGCTTTGAGTGATGGCCCCAAGTGAGCACAAATTCTTGCTTTACAACGGCTTACTTGCATCAGAATTAAAAAAAAAAAACTTGAGAAAAGGTGAGAAGACAGCGATAAAGTGATGTGAAACTAAATTTTTAAAAAAAATCTAATTACGATATTTTTCATACTCCATTGTGCAGATAATGATCTGAAATGGCATTCCTCGCTTTACCAAGAGACTCGTAAAAGTGTAGTCATGAGCAAAATGAAAATTCCAGTCTTCATCTGGACACAAATTGCAAAGACATGGCAGCTTGCATGGAAAGGAAGAGCTCCTTCAACTTTAAAATGATTAGTGACCTTAGATATAAGGCCTAATGACATTCATGAGTAACATGACTTAGATTAACATGTTTGGGTCAGTAGAGCGCAGGGGCTAAAAAAGGCTGTGCTGTCATGTTAATCACAACCACAGTGCCACCTTTTACCCTCGCACACTCCTGAGTGTATTTGTCCCTGTAAACCTCAGCCTAGGTGTAGCTGCCAGCATTTATCAAACTGTCTGGCTGACCACCATTAAAAAGCTTATAATTCTGTTAGAGGGAGGAGGGGCGGCACAAGTCCTAAGATGTGCGCGCAGGGGGACACGGATATGTTTCTAAAATCTCGTGACAAGCATGTCCTCTGTAGCCGGAGGCTGCAGAGCACTTTTGAATTCACAAACCCAGCTGAGTAAATGCATTCCAGAAATGTGGGCAAGAGGAAGAAAGTCTGCGCTATGATCTCCGAGCCGCCGCAGGTAACAGTGTTTATATGAAAACTGCATCAAGAGAGCATAAGATGTTTGAGGATTATGGGTAAGTTTTCTGCTGAAGAATCAAAGTCTCCTACGTGGACGTCAGTGTGCTATGGCTTCCTGAGTTGTACTTGGAGGGGTGTGGGAGATGGTCCTTACATTGGAAAAGTCCAAGATTCAGGATAGAACAGACATCTCCGCCACATCAAACGAAACAGAGCAGCATCCTTTTAGAGGAGTAAGCACAGTATGTGAAATCATGGCTGAATCCTACCTCACGACACAGCAGACAGAGAAGTGTTTTATCTTCATCCATTCACAGGGAGAAGAGAGAAAGAATAAACGCAGGGAAACATCAGAAAATTCAACAACCCTTCTGTCTGTCCATACCATGACCAGCTCCACACGCTGCTCCCCGCGGTCCTAAACCCTTGTCCCCCACGTTTGTCCTGGGCATGACCCCGCACAGGAAATCAGTTCAGCCTGTTGGGAGTCCCAGGCCTCCCGGCCCTGGGTACAGACAGCGTGGCTAAAGGTGACCCTGCACTCTCACCGTGGCCCCCCGCGGCCCCGGGGCCACGCAGCCACTTCCACCCCTGCCTCCACTACATCCTCCCGGCCGCGCTGTCAGTCTGCAGGGCTCTGTCACACCCTGTTACACCTTACATCCTCTGTCCCACACATGTGCAGTGCCACGGCACAAACACACGGGCCGAGCCCAACGGATAGAGCCAAGCAGAATAGAATAGCGTCATTGTACAGGAACACAGGTATATAACCAAATTATAGGAGCCTGTCATACAGTCCAGATCTCAGTGTTTCCACTACTGTTGAGCAATAAAACAATGGCAATAACAGACACAGTGGGAAGCTGTGTGGATGAGAACTACCTGAAAAACAAGTAATAACTTGTATTTGTTGGACGTATTTAATTATTTATATTCTTGACCTACTTTGTTCTCAAATAGACACTGCTGGTTTCTATTCCCAGCTCACATAGGATGGAGGCAGGGAAAACACCCTGGACAGGTCTCATATATATCATGGGGCGCACATACACTCATCATTCACTCTCAAAGTCAAACCTAGGAGCAATTTAGAGTCTTCAAGTGACCAACAGGCACGTAAAAAACAAAAAGGCAAGATGGAGGTCTGTACGCGTGTAGCGGCTCAAAGCTTCTCCATTTTGGTGCGACTCTGACCAAGTGAACTGAGGGATGGGGCTCTCCTTCTTTGTAACAACATACTTTTAGAAGTCTGACAGCTCAGTGATGCTACGTTTGTCATATGTTTAGAGAGTAAACAAAGCCATTTTGTGTGATCGTGCAACAGCACGGAGATGTAGGATCCGTGAGGTCTGACCTGCCAGATGAACACAGACGCCTGCTAGAATGAAGTGCAACTCTGTACTTCACATATGCTGGCTGTCTTTGTCTGGTTATCACCGCCTGGGGCCTTTCCTCTGCCGTACAGGGTGGCGATTCAACCTGAGGTTTGCATTAGAATAGGAGAAGGATAGCTAATTTAATTACCCGCCATGAATGCACAGAGATGATCCCATATGCAGAGCCAGGGCCGCTCTCAGAGGCCTCCCTCACATCCTCCGGTCCGTGTCCAGAAGCTGAAGAGCCAGCTGAGGGCCTGATTGACAGATGCCGACCCCGGAGGTCACTCGGCTGCAGCGGTGCATTCTGGGAAGCCTGAGCTCGGCCCGCTGCAGTGATGGGGGTTGAGGTTTTTGAAGGGAAATGGGAAGTGGGGTTGCTGTCCTCTGTCTGACCTCATTGGAGGCGTCATGGAGCACACTGGAGCCCAGAGAGTGTTTGCAGCGCGTCAGCGTCCACAGCCACAACATACACAAGATGAGCCCGGGCACATATCTGTCAGGGGGAGAAAGACCAAAGTTTGTCTTAATAGATGGTGGATGGTATTGTTTTGCTTTGAATTTTTACTGTATGAAAATATTGTTTTCCACACTGCTCAGTGAGGAGCATAAAGCATTGGGAGGAGAAAGTTTTTCCATTCATTTTAGCACTGGAAAGATCGTGACACATGAAGCTACTCAATCAACCCCCTGGTGATCTTCAAACCAAAGGAGCTCCATGTTTGACAGTGCAGACAAACTAACAAAGACAAGCCCTGCACCCTCTGTTAATTTAATTTTGCATAGCCCTCCAATGGTTGATTTATCATAAAAGCTTTTCTGCTGCAACACATGCTGTGTGTTACTTTCTCACTGTAGGTTCAGAAATTGGGAGCACTTAGCTCACATTCAAGACAGCGCAGGACCACAAAGGCTGACGGGACCCACAAGAGGCGACCTACAGTGGACGGAAAATGCCACCTCATTCGGATTGTTTTTTGCAATTTGCACATTTAGGTTTTCCACTTGAAATTAGTTTTATTGGTTTGGTGCAAAACAAAACGAAAAAAAGAAAAGTAAATAGCATTTTTTGCTGGTAGCAATAACTGCGATTCTCATGTTGGACACAGCCTTAACAAAACTGCAAGATTAAAATTGAATCCACTTTACACCTCAATAGGCAACCAATGTAAACACTGGCAAATCTTTTTTAATATTTTATCATATTTTACTCATAATTTACTTTGCTACTGTACAAGTAAAGTCTTCTACGTGGAGGTCCACGTGCCATAGCTTCCTCACTAGCACTAGGAGGAGTGTGGGAGGTGGTCCTTACATCCATGTACCGAAAAGAAAACATTTTATAATCTTATTGTATTTTACTCTCCTTCCTCAATTTACAATAGCTTACACCAGGATGAAATAGAAAACAATACAAATATGTGGAGCTGTATCCAAATAGTTTAACTATATTGCTGTAGAGAAATGTGCTGAAATTAATGAATTACATAATGGGATTTTCACTTTTATTTACTCTGCAGAAAGCTGCATCTAAAATCTCTCGCACGCTTGTAGGGAAATAAAATACTGTGGAAAACTGATAATCACAAAGTGCTGTGATTAGTGTTCACAACAGTAACAAATAGCGATCAGAGCTAAAAGCTGTCCGTACTTTTCACTTACACACTTTGTCTCGTTTCTCTACCGTCGCTGTACGGCAACAAATGTACACCGGACACAATCCAACACATGAGACAGCTACGTGGACAATTCAGACACCGTCCTGAGCCAGTTGTTGTTATTAATACTATATTGCACTGTACATACTGTACACCTTTTAAAGTATAAAATGTAACTCAATGTATGTTGATTGTTTCTCACATTATGTAATCTTAAGGAGTATTTTACAAATTACAACTTTGGGGCATGCATTTTATAATCTGTAGTTGAATACATTTTAAAAGTAATCTGCCCAACATTGTCCCAATCTGCACAAATTTGTACATAGTAAATAGTATAGATAATTGTGTAACATTTTATTCCATTTCTTCTTTTGATCCAGCTTCACCCACTTTCTTCAACTTAGTTGACGTTTTTGTGTTTGTGTGTATTCTCTCACCCTGCTCTAAGAGCCTTGGAATTACCACCTAGGGACAAATAAGTTTTTTTTTTAATGAATTGAATAAGTTTGACAGAGACGTACAGGAAGCCAGGCTACCTCTTGTATTTTAGATTTCAGCAGTCTAATATGAGCACTTAACCTCTCTTACAGTATATTGGTTACAGAGAGCTCAATGAGGAGGGTTGCTCAGCACAGTAGCTCACAGAGAAATGCTGTCTGTGTGTGTGCATGTGTGTGCATGCATGCATGTGTGTGCATGCGCGTGTGTGTGCATGTGTGTGTGCGGGAACACACCGGGTTATGAAAGCTCAGCCTGTCGTGATAAATGCCTCTCTGCTCTCTCTGGCTCTTAATGAAGCACAGACCGGGTACAGCCTCGCTCCGTACTCACAATCTGCAGGAATCCGTAAACATGCACCTTAACAAAACCATCTGGATGTCTCCGCTCAGGCCCCGACACACAGACACACGCCAGGGCTAAAAATAAACAGACCCTGGATGGGCTCGGCATGGCGGACGGGTACCGAGGCCCAGACCCGACGCCCGGTGACGCATGCGTAACGGAGCAGACCGGGAGAAACGCGATTTCCATTAAAACAAACTATCTCCGTCGCTTTCGTTAAACGTTAGCATATGTGGCTCGATATCAAGTGTGGTATTTTAATAACTACACGGGTCTATCATATCACAATCCCGCCCTTATCCCTGATCTCACCCGGTACATTTAGGGCAACCTCACTCGACCTCACTCCGCTCCGCCATTTTACCGTTTTGACGTAACCGAGAGAGGTTGAGGTCATTTAATTTTCTAATAAATGCAGGTTAAAATTAAACTAACACTAGATTAGGAACGGTCAATAAAGGTTGTTGCCATTAAGTGGAAACACATAAATGTGGAATATTAAAGCCGTTCACCTTAGTTTTGGCAAATTATTTGCTGAGGTTGAAATATGAGGGGAGGAGATGTTGTACCTCCGCTGAACGGCGGGCCTGGGTGTGCAGGGATCACTGCAGCCATTATTTTCTATGCTATTTATGTTTGGTGCCTGTGACCCCGGCCTTTGGGATTGAATTAGAAGTGGTCGAGCTGCACGGATTGTACATCATGGGATTTTCATTATCTTGAGCTGGAGCCTCCCAGGACCCGCCCGTCTCAAGGCCACCTCGCGTTTCCGGTGAGTAGACCAAACGCATCCATATCACCTGCGTGGAAAAACCCGCTGTCCACCTGTCTGCTCAGATTCTTAGAATAAAAATAGACTTGAATATATCCAAAACCGAATGTGGATATAATGGATATAACTCAGAATTCATTATGAATGAAGGCAAATTGAAATATCTGCTGTTGTTCAGGCGTTTTTGAACAACAACTTTTTTACAACATCTTTTTATGAAATGGAGAGACAGATGGATAGGTTGAGGTTTACAACACCACCATGTAATCATCGCAGGAATGCAGGTACAAAATCTGCATATATAGTTGCAAAAAAATGTTAAACTATGTGAAAACTATGTGAAAGACGGAGCAACAGTTGTGAGTGCAAAATTACATAAAAACCCAGAGAGATGGAACAAAATATCCACGGGGGATAATAATCAGGCTAATCATTGCAGGAGTGCAAATAATAAATTCTAAATAGCATTATTTATAGTAATAAAAAACATTGAGTTATCATTTAACCAATCTGCGATCATTTTTTTCCTCTCCTACCGAAACGTCGACCACTCAGCGTGACATTAGTAGGGAAATGAAGTACACACACGGTCATGGTCAAACCGATATTTAAAATGAGTATAAAACTCACAGAGCTCCTCTTTGTTACCAATTCAGTTTAATAAGACTGTAAGGAGAACTATCGGCTCTTTGTTTCATCGTTTTTTCGTCATTTAGGCCTGTAACTCCGCAGAGCTAAAGATTAACGATAACACTGAAGAGAAACACATTTAAAGGCGTGTTCTACACTTTTGTTCCGATCTGCAGTGAAACAAAAAAAAAACACGTTGGAATTATTTTCCGGAGATAAGTTAAGATGACTTTTCAGTGGTAATTAAAGGCAACAATATAAAGTTGAATTTTTGACTGTCATGTCCGAGTTTTCTGGCAAACAGGCTGTAGTTTTAATGCAAGGTAACATAGTGAAATATAAAAGTTCCGCATAAAGTTTTGCGCATTTTATTTCAGAAATCCACCCTGCGCGCTGTGATTTCCAGTACAGAGATGATATAATCGCTGGCTTCTCATTTCAGGAGACTTTCACTCTGAAACGCTTTGTTGTGGCCCGCAGTGACATCAATCAAAATGAAATAAATTAGGAGCCTTCAACTAAACGAAAAACCCAATAAGTTGAATTATTTTTTTATGCACTGTGTTCATAAAAGTTTTTTTTCTTTTTTTCTCGTCGTTATATCCCACAAGACGCCAAGAAAACAGGCCATAGTGGAATTGGTTATACTTCTAAAATGTAGGTGAATATATTTTTTATTGCATGGGATGTTACAGAGCTGCATTGGAACACTTCTTTTATCAAATATTAATTTCAGTCCGTTCATTTGTATCTGAAGCGCCAATTCATAAGCACTTTATAGTAGAGCTGCTCCGCAGCGTCCTCTTTATTAGACACAATTAAACAAAGTGTGGCCAAACAAATCCCACATGCATGCAAACTGTTGCAAAGTGTAAATATAAGTGTACAGTTCTGTAGAAAACCAGGTAGAGATACAGTCTGCAGCGTGGTCTGCATCTGTGACATCTGAGCGTTTTACTGCGACACTGGTGTCTGTTCCCATTAAGGCTCGATGGTTTTATGCTTGTGTGTGACAGTGTGACAGTGTGTGTGTGTGCCTGTGTGTGTGTGTGTGTGTGTGTGTGTGTGTGTGTGTGCGTGCTGGCCCGGTGTCAGACAGACATACTGACAGACAGACACCGTCAGGTCTGTAATCCGGAGGCTCCAGACAGGACCTGCGGTTCTGACGCACAGGAGGTCTCCGGTAGCAGCGCAGCTTTCGCACATTTTTGGGGAGAAACCTGTCAGCTTCATCCTGGATAAATACTTACGAGCGTCTGCGTAAGAACAACACGATTTCTCCTGATTTTTTTTCTTCTTCTACTACTTCTTCTTCTTCTTCTCTTTCTGAGCTCCTCATAATAAATCTGCTAGTTTTTTTTCAGCAAGTTCAGCTGAGGGAAGGGATGACAGTTGCAAAAAATTATAACCAATTCACCGAGCTCATATTTCTCTGCCGCTATCGGCGGTGTCAGAAGGATTTGTAGGGACTCTGATATTTAATAGGTTTTGCAAATGAGTCAAGGTGTGAAGGCTCCTGCAGAAAACAGCCCAGTTCTCCTGCGGGTTTTCCCACAGTATCCAAGTACGAAAGCAAGACAGATTGGTAGATACGCACTTATGCATTTGTGTTTCGTGTTGCAGGGACCATAGAGTTAGGTTGCGTTCGCAACTTTGTAATTCTGTCTATCTGTGTGTGATATAGATATCCATCAATCTATGTTGGGTGCACAAACATCTAATTATTTTATAGTACCTGAGCATTTGAACAAAAACGAAAAGTGATAGACACTGTGGATAGATAGATAGATAGATAGATAGATAGATAGATAGATAGATAGATAGATAGATAGATAGATAGATAGATAGATAGATAGATAGATAGATAGATAGATAGATAGATAGATAGATAGATAACACGTGATTGTAAGTAATGTTTTCTCGCCTGATAACAAACCTTCAGGTGATTATTTCAAGATTAGAAATATTACGTCTGACCCAGAGGAACAGAAACAGCAAGTGCACAACACTTGTTTGTTTCTTCCATTTTTCCCAGTTTATTTGACTAGTAAAAGGACTCACACCAGGCACATGTTCTCTGCTACAAGCAACAACATCAACAAAGACCAGGTCAGATAATGTGCAGTAGTCCCTTCTTCTGAGAGCCTCTGCGGTTTGCCGTGCAGAGACACTAAATGTTCCCTAGAACACTTCCTCTGTTTTTCTCAGAGCAGATCAGCTCAGATCAACACGACGGTTAAGCTTTAGTGAAAATATCGGCGTGAGTGTCATCTAAGAGGATCAGTTCTTATATCTACTGAATACCAAACCCCCTGGTGCAGCTCAGCCCTTTGTTCCTGTCCAATCAGATACAGCTGTCCAAGCCAAACTCTGCAGGGATAGCTGGGGTCATCCTCCCAGCGGATGCTCGGGCCCATCCTGCTACTGGTGCCCTGAGGGCCTGGGCACAGAGGCGACCCCCCGCAACCGCCACCCAGGCTCTGGCCATAATGCCCTCCTTCACCCAAGCCAGTGTTTTGTCTTTGCGCTGACTCATCGTCCCCTCTCAAATGTATTTTTACCGTACAGGACATAGCTACAATTATAGTTCTCCTAACTCAACACAGCAAACTTGAAAGATGTTTCTTTGCTTCACTGTATCATTCTGCCTCTGAACTTTTCTAAAACAGGCCACGGAGAACATCTTTTTCAATCAGAGCGCTGAATGTTCAGCCAGCTGTTAGCTTTGTAATCCATGTGAAAGGCTCCGTGCAGCTGAAACGGGCCCCGTTCCTTTGTTATCAGAAGATCTCCAGGCAAGAGATGAGGTCTGTGAATTAAAGGAGCTCTGACACATCTGAACGAGGCTGTCACAACTCTGCTGGGGAAGAACAGACCAGCATAGCGAATTACACTGAGTGGAGTTCCACCAAGAAAGGACATGTGAGAATTCTGCCTGTTTAGAAAGAGAAAAAGCAAATGACCTTGGGGGCTGAAGTGGCTGGATAGAAAATAAACTGTTTGGAATTACTCTGCACATTGAGGAATAGAAAGCAGCTGCAAAAATCTGAACTTACTCAGTTGATTTCTCTGTGATTTGGAAAAGCTTTCAGCAGGCACATCACACTAACCTCTAGGCTCAGAGAGCAAAAGCACGAGTTGTAATGTTTTCAACATGTCTCCGCTCTTTAAAGGAGATAAATGGCACCGCTGGAGGTTCAAGTTAAATTGAAAATTTTCTTTTGTTTTCTTTTTTTTTTTTTGCGTTGTAGGGAAGCAGCCTCCCTGCAGACAAAATAGCGGATGCACAACTGAGATCATCTGAGGTATGTGACAATTGATCAGCAGAGTTGAAGGGATTTGGGAAATGATAATGAAAGCTGCAGTGGGCAAGTGGGGCCTGAGTGTTCCAGCAAACGACACACTGGAGACCCCGTCTGCACCAAGTTTCAGAAAATCTAATTTATGGCCACTTCGCAGCAGCTGGATTTGCACTTCCGACCAGGGGATACCATTACCAAACACCATGGAGAAGGCTGATGGATATGCAGGAGTTAGGAGGACACTCGGCTCTTACTCTCTCACCTCTTTGCAACATTTGCAAAGGGTACTGTATATTTACTGAGGCACGCACGCAAGCGTGCACATTCTCACAATGCAGTGACGGTGCATGCGAGTCGAGCAGGTAGGACCCTGCAACTCATTTTGCAACTGTTGTCAGGAATAACGATATGAAGATTTGTATTTTGCCACCATTTGGATCTCTTGTTTTTACTTTCCCCTGCGCCTGTGTAACTAAACTCTTGGGTCAGTGAACTGTTGATGGGTGGCATTGAAAGGGAAATAGCACTCATTTTAAGTATTTATATATGTCATGGCTCAACGGGTGTTTTGGAACTAAATAACCAAGTAAGTTGCAAAGCCAGACAGCTAAAACATTAATCTGTAATACCACTTAGATCCACAGTCTGGAGCTACTCCACTGACCATAAATTGGAGAATGACTGACTGACTTGAGCTTGGTAATGAACCAGAAAATGCATCTATTTGATAAAAAAGAATCCACCGACCTTTCTGCCTTTTCCTGTTCATTCTTCGCAGGGCTGAGACGTGACGTCACAGACGATGGGTGAGAATACTGCTCTTTTTGTGTCTGTCCGTGGGAAACAATAGTCGGTGTACCCCCCCTGATACGGACTGAATTTGTCCGGGGACATAACAAAATCGTTTCTGACATCTGAAATGCAGCGGTGTATCCCAGTAAGGATTTTAAGCCCTGCCATGGAAAGTCTAGTCAGCTGCGACCACGATTCGTTCCCCAAGAGCCACAATTCACTGACTTGGCGAGGGAGCGTAATCCTACAACAACTTAGATAGGGGGAAAAAAAGCCAAAGCTTGCACTTACACGGGATCTTTCTCTGCCCGACAGCCTTCACTATCTTTCCCCAATCACAAGCTTCTGCGCTCTCACTTTCTTAACTTCTTATCCAGCGTGCCTAAGATTACAAAAACGTTTGGTAATCAGATAGTCCGGACTGGGACAGGACAGTTGACATTCCCAGCCTCGGATTTCAGATGCTTTTAGAAGCAACTCTGTTTGCATCCCCATCCACACAAAACCAACAAAGCGGCGGTTGTCGATGATTTACAGCAGATAAATCGGCAATTTCACGCACGCTCCTCTCTTGAGAGAACCTCTTTGTCGGATGATTTGTTGGTGTTGTGTGGAAAACAAACCTGCCGCACCACATATTTGTCTATTTGACGTGGGGCTGGTGGAAGTGACCACCGTCCCCTCGGTTTGGAGACCTGACAGTGAACTCTGAGAGGCCAGCCACCTCCCAGACAGCTTCCCCTCCAGCCTCCAGTCTCCATTATCCCGCCATAGCCTGGGGACCAATCACCCCGGCTGCCCTCTCTGTCTCTCTCTTCCCCTTTCTCCCTCTCTTTCACTCTCTCTCTCTTCCTCTTTCTCTCATTTTCCCTCTCTCCAGGCTCTCTTCACCCGGTGCTTTCAAGAGCTCCCTGTGTCACCAGACTGATTAAAACAAACACTGACCCTATTTTGGTATCTAATCCAATTGTGCTCTTTTTCTTCTCACCGGCCCTGGAGCACGCAGAGTATTAGGTGTCCTGGGAGCCACAGGGCCCCCCCCCCCCCTCTGTGACTGATCTTAGATTTCAAACACTCTGGAACATCACATATGGTGGGCAAAGAGTAAATAAAGCCTTATTAAACTCCCTTTTAGCACTCACATGTAAACAGGATTTAGAATGCATTATGATTATGAGCCTTTTATTCCTGTGGTTGAACCGATGAACAAAATTCATGAATGTGTGAGTGTGTGTGTGTGAGTGTGTGTGTAAGTGTGTGTGCATGTCTCTATTGCACGTCTCTGTGCCATGCAGTTGTGTTTTGTAAGGGGATGAAAGTGCAGGTTTCACAGAGCCGGCCCTGCTGGTAGTGCTGCTGACTGGGGGGTTATTGAGAGAAGACTGCTGTTTATTGTTTTATTAACAAGGGCATGTTGGCCTCCCCAGGTCAGGGCTTTACCTTTGACCCCTATAGGAAAAAGACTAGAGAGCGGTGGCCTTTCTGTTTGCAACAGGCCATTGCGCTCATTGAAGTCTGTGTGTGTCCACACTTGAAGTGTTATTTTCTTTCATAAAGGACACTACGTTGCTGTTATTGCCTCACGTTCAAGACTCGCCTTGTTCACTTTATTGCTGTTTTATTAGGAACTAGAATGCATCTCCGGCAAATGCATATAATGTGACTTCTGTAGCTTAAATTAATTTTATGCTTTCTATAGTTACAGCCAGAAACCAGTGTTTGTTTTGTCTGGCCCACTAACTTCAGGGCTGGAATACCAGTTGTAGATATCTGTGATATCAGATGTCAGCGTGCATGCCAGCACCGTCAAGCAGAGAAAGTCTCTTTACAGTCGGCCAGGAAGCTGCCACATGTATTATATGTATGGAGATGAAGACAGCCCAACCTCAGAGAGAAAGCCGCAGCTTAGAGTTGAGCAACAGCAGAGTGACAACTGTAGGACTCTTCAAGCCCGGAGCCTGCTTCATCATCTTCATTATGTCACTTCCTGAAGAATACCGACATTAACGATACCATCTAGTGGTGATTAACTGTTATATCATGCAGAGTTTTGATCCCCTCGCTCCATTTGTGATTCAATAACAGCGTGTACAAATGTTTGCCGTCATTGTGTCCTTTTCCGTATGGTCGGTGTCATGTATGATCATACAAGAGGGGTTGAAATATTGTTAGTAGGCGGATTTAGCCACGGAAACTTTAATAAGGCATCCAGCTTAAGCGTTTCAACAGCACTGGAAAGTAAATAAGTACGTTTAATCAAGTGCTGCGCTTAAGAGCAAATTTGGGGTAGTTGTACTGAAGGATTTGAATGCTTCCTCCTGCCTCGCATTTCATGTCTCTATCCCCTAAATGTGTAGAACAAGCTCTTATAATTGATAAATGTCCTGAAGCCTGAGCGTGCTTTTAGATACTCTGGTAACTGGTGAAACAGCATCATCAAAATCATGCAACTGAAAATGATTTTCCTCCTTAAGTTGGCACATATACCGAGAGCGGGGAGCGTAATAACTCCATGCAGCCAGACAAACGGCCTGTCAAACAGGCACCTTCAATGTATAGAAACCAGCTTTGATTACGACCAGAAACTCTTTTGTGGGCCTTGTGAATTATGGCCAATTACCTTTACCCTCTTATAATAATCATTTGTTTTCCCTACTGTCACGAGCAAGACCTTGGAGTTGCTATTACCTAAAACTTCAGTAGGCGACTACAGGTCGAAATATATGGCGATAATCATTCCCACTAATGGCCCTGGTGCTCAGAGCAAAGGCAGGTTTTATAGAGCCCAGAACTGTACATCAAACCCAGTGACTAGCCAGATTTTATGACCAGGTCATTTCACCCTTTGCTCTGTTGTTTATGGTTTTAATGGCAGACTGTTGCCAGCTTTCATGGCTGCGGTGGCTGATTTTAACTCAGGCAACATGCTGCTGACCCCAGAGTTAAGCATCTTTACAGCAACACTGACACTCTCACTTAATCATCTGAACCATCCCTCCGAACCGGGTCCTGTGAAAGGGATTTAAATAAATAGTTCCTGCTGTTATCATGTACATTTGCTTTTAGCCTAACGGAGCATTTAACTGTTGCTCTATTGTTACAGCAGGACTGAGAGAGAGAGAGAGAGAGAGAGAGAGAGAGAGAGACAGGAAAAGAGACATCAAGCTGTTGTCGCCCTGCCTTCAAATCAATAATGAAACAGGCTGTGAAGAACACAACAAATTAAATGAGAGTGAGGTAGAGGAGGGGAGAGGGATGAGGCGAGGAGAGAGCGAGACACCGTGCAGTGATAATCGATGGCGGCCACGAAGCGATGGCAGAGATGAGGTCGTTTGTCAGACAGAGAGAGAGAGAGAGGGAGAGAGAGAGAGAGAGGCGGAGAGGTCTGCAGACAGAGCTGTCTGCTGATGGCTCTGGCAGCCGGCCAGACGCTGTATGCAGGCGTCTGAGCAGCAGCAGAATTTATCACGACGACTGAAGGCCTTGTTGCTGATGAAGACATGAATCTGAACATGGAGCAACAGGGCGTTTGTATCAGCCCAGCGGCCCAGACCTGGCAGTCAGTGACCAGCAGCAGTGCACATCCATCAGGTCTCACTGTGCTCTGCGTGCACTGCCCCCGATATTGGATTCATAACTCTGGGTTTAAAGGCACACACGTCTGTATCGTCAGTCTTAGGAGGACAAACCTTTGTTTCCACAAAGGGCAAGATATATGTGTTGACGAAAGATGATGAAACATTAAAAAACACAATAAAAGATAGTAGAAAAAATAAAGTGAGCTTTCACGGAACTGAAGAGAAGTGTAGCATCTTCAAGAATCTCCAAAGTGTTCTGAGGAGACCATGAGAAAATACTGAATTATGTTGAGTAATCCGGCACTGGTGACATGAATTACACATTCATATGGCACTACTAAAATGTGTTCCTCTGATACTTGGTGTATGATGATTGCCAGTGCGCAACACACAAAGGCCTGTTCCAGAGTGATTTACTGCACACCCTGGATGTAGGTACTCTGCAAAGATGGGTACTTTGAGTGTCTCATAGATCTCTGTGGATGTTGTGAGCGATGTGGCCTTTACTTATATGAATACCACACTCAGACGGCAGCTTTGTTGTTTGCATGGATTTGATGTTTCTTTATCTGATCTCTGTCTCTGCAGGCTCTGAGAGGGAGACTCTCACTCCTCCATGTGTCCTGCTGCTGGTACATAAAGGTTGTGTGTGTGTGTGTGCGTGTATGTGTGTGTGTGTGTGTGTGTGTGTCTTGCTGGTGTCTTGCCACTCCCTGCTGCAGCCCAGATGGCAGCCGAGCCCTCCCTGTGCAGCAGAGGTCTGAGCAGCCTGCATCGACAGCCGGAGAGGAGACGGAGGGAGGAGACAGGATTACCATGCAAATCGTTCAGAGACGTGCGAGCCTGATTGCACAAACCTGAGGAAGGTGGCTGATCAATATTCATCATCTACCGATCTCATAGATCATCACAATCACAAAGTGACGTTACGTTTTTATGTAACATCAGTGCAGGCAGAATCTTCTGGGACCATTTTCTCCATTGTCATTTCATACTGCAGCTATAGAGAACTATTCCCTCAGCTCTGACAAGTCTTTACATCACGTGGTGCCGGTTCTGTTAGAACTGTCCAGTAGAGGGCGCAGTAATATCACAGTGGATGCTCCTGGACCGTTTCTTGCAGGTGAAATCCACTCAGTGTACAGCCACAACTAATAAATTCTGAATTTGAGTTCATTTGCACAATTCAGGAACATGCGAAATACATCTCCAGCACAGTGGCACATCCATTCATTATCTTGCCTAACGGTGTTGCGGGATCTGCCTGACACCATGTCCAGCTCAGATACAGTGAAACCAGTGAACACACACTGGACACGTCTCCAGTCCATCACAGGACACACACACACGCGCACGCACTGCTTACTCTTACATTCACGCCTTGGAGTAATTAGTCTCCAACCAAAGTTCCCAGAGGAAACCCACACAGAGGCAGGGCGAACGAGCACACTCCGCAGAGAAAGGCCTTCGGTGCGGCTGGGAGTCAAAGCCGGGACCTTCTTGCTGTGAGGCAACTAACCACTGCCAACCACTGTCCCACACTGTGTCGATAGAGCAGCACATGCAACCACTAACGATGACCTATAATAAACATATGGTTGAGTTAGCAGCTTTAAAACAGCAGGGATGGGGACGTGTCCTGACCATGCCAGATACAGTGGTTTAAGAAAACGTAACTGCAGCACAGAGCTGTGTGCCTCCTACGAATGCAGTCAAGGTTAGATTAGGACAGATACTATGTGACTTTGTGCAACTTTGTGCAACTTTCAAGCTTCAGAATACATGGACATACACATACACACATCATGATGTGTAGCCAGTGATCAGCTAGTGATCAAAGGTCATTTTTGTCATGTCGTGTTCAGACCGCATCAGCTTTGTATTAACTCGCTGTTTTGTGACAATGAGCTGTCTCCAAAGAACATCCAGCATTAACAAAGGCACAATCTATGTGAAGTTCACTGCCTGAAGACCGAATGACAATTTTCGTTCCCGCTCCTCCGCCCTTCCACATGTGGCATCCAAAAACACTACATCAAATCGTTCGTGCAGCGTCTGACTCTCTGCCTCTTCCTCAGTCAGGGCCACTCACAGTTTTAGCAGTGAAGTGCCCACAGAGAGCTGGCCGAGGTATTAGAGGCAGGGAAACATGAGTCACACTGTGGTCTGTTTGTGAGCAGTGGCCTTTAAATCACATACATCCATTAGATGTTCATCCACGAGTAATTAAGCCTGACTGCATAGGTTCTCTTTAGCTGGGCGAAATACTGTTATCCCACACTGCATTCCTTATATAGCCCTGGCATGCTGTGTTGTTTGAGTTTCAATAAGAATTTATAGTGGGGTGATTATGGAGATTTGATTACCATGATGTGAAGTGGAACTGCTCTGGGTGTAACGTGGATTTTAGAGAAATATGACAAAGAAAGACCTCATTAGATCCTTAATCGCCCTGCAGCATCTGCTGTGGTCGAGGCTGGTTAACCAAGAGACAGAGACAGTGGAAACACAGAGTTTGGTTGATACAGTCATATACACATGCACATGCACATACACACACACACACACCCTGATTGTCCCAAGGGCGTGCAGATTTCATGATGAGAGCGTGGCTGACAGGGTCGACGCTGCCAGGGTGCAAACGTTTTGTTGGGTCGTTTTGCACGTTTCACGGTGCACGTTTTGTGCTTTTGTATGTACATTAGTGTGTGTGTGTAGTGTGTGTGTGTGTGTGTGTGTGTGTGCTGTCGTGTGCTGTCGTGGCCTCCTGGCACCGGTCACTGTCGATTAGTCATACTGAGGTGGCAGGGACGCGTCCGCAGTTTGAGGTGGACGTTACGCAGGCCACTTCCCGGGTCAGTGGAGTTTTGGTTCGTCATGTCACTGTGTTTATCCGGTCACGTCACCGCACCACTGAGCTGCTCCATATTTAACTGCAACGCAGGAACAAGAGCTCCCACTCAAATTTTTCCTCTTGCTCCTCCACAGTAATTTTACACGGTTGGGAAGGCCTTGCTACTAACCATTTCTTACAGTATGGAAACCCATATATTTATCTTGAAGAATGTACAATATATGATTTGATACATCTCTAAACTAGTCTGAGCAAAGCCGCCTCTGTTCAAGAGCATAAGTGAATGAAGATTCGTGAGTTGGGTGAAGTTTTCAGTGTAATGTCGGAGTAAAGCTCCTGGTTCTGACTGCTCCTCTGCATCACTCCAGCTGCCACATAGAGGAGGAACGAGTTGGTAAGCTCCATTGTTTAGCACGAAATGTGAAGTCACATGATCACTCATGCATATGCTTGCCAGATCAGCATGACACAGTGCCAGATCTGTGCAGAAATGGGTTGTAACATAAAAACAAGATTGCAAAAGAGTTTGTGAAATAGCATCTGAGGCATTTCTGTTTGAATCAGTGATCCATACCTGACATGTTTACCCCAGAAAACAGCGGTAAATACTCAACTCATCCATTCTAGCTCCCCCAGGTACAAATTTCTTCATCTCTTGAGTTTGCCAACTTGAGAAAAACAGACGAAAACAAAAGAAACATGATCCTATTATCTTGAGATAAAGAATAAACATTGGTACACAGCTTGTGAAAACACAAGTAATTTGCCAACGACATGCTGAAATCGAGCTCTGGGCACATGCCTGTTATTAGCAACGAGGGCCAATGAGCATCCATTATGTACGACAGGGATGAACACACATTGATCTGAACAAAGTAGCAGGGCGTCTTTAATGTTTGCCATATTTCTTTAACAGTGCAGCCTCGAACAGCAGGGCTCTGAATGCCATCTGCTATGCTGGAGGGCAGGACAGGCAGGACCAGCGATCACGCCATCACTCAAATCTACACCAAAATCACTTCACACTGTGACCTTCACAGACTGTCACAATGCATGAAGAACACCAGTTCAGTTGTAATTTGTTAAAGTGGCGGGTGGAAGCACTGCAGAAGGAGAAAAAAACAAGCATTGTGACATTTGTTTAATTTCACAATCCGTTGATTTTGCTCCCGGGGGAATACATTCTCCAATCAGTTTTCTTCTTTTTGCAAAAAAAAAAAAGCAAATGTATATACAATTAGGCCGTTTTATTATTACGCCACAATACTAATTACTCCAAAGGCTTTGCACAACGCTTCCTCACAGATTTTTTTAAGAGAACAGAACGATCAGTGATGCAGTAATCCTGACACGATAAGTCCTCTGATCTATTTCCAGCAGCCCCTTCTCTTCACACACACACACCCACACACACATGCTATATAGACAACCACAGGGCACAAGGCTCTAATGCAGGAATTTGGCTATGGCGGTTTTGTAGTGCAGTGTTTATTCTGCATCTGAACAATGTGAGTAATCATTATTAAAGAACTCGGCTAATAGGAAACAGTCGCAGCACATCTTGAACGAAACAACAGGACGACATAAAGACTCAATGATGTGACAAACACGCAGAGAAAAATGTTTTCCCCCGCTTGGCTGCAGTTTCTGCCGAGACGTTTGACTGATGAAATGAAAAGTCCAGTGACAGTGTCTTTGTGTTTGTTCTGTTTTTGCTTTCCAGCGTGAACACCAAGCTGTCACCTCGATGAGCTCGTAAACGCCACCTTGGTAATAAATTCACCCTCCTTGTGGAGGTTTTACTGTCAGTTCTGCTGGGAGAAGGCCAGACACGTCCGTAGTGTGAGAGGCAGAAGTTAGATCCCTTACATGGGTACAAGTATTACAACCACTGTGGACAAATACTTCATTTGTAAATCAGATTACATAGTTGTAAAAAAAACTATAGGAAAATAATCAGGTTCAATGTAGTTATGTGGTCATTTTAACTAATGCATTCACGTAAAAGCATTATCAAGCTGCTGAGCTGAGTGCTTATAATTAAACAGATTAACAGATTTATCAGTTAAGTGATTTCTCTTTCAGCTTTCAGGTGCTTGTTTAGGTAAATGTGACGAATCTAAAAGATTGTGTGAAATGGAATTAAAAGAGTCCAAAATTCTATATACTTGTTTGGTCCAATCAACAGTCCCAAACTCATTGTTTTTCACTCGAAAAATGCCTTAAATTCAATTAACAAAGCTGGTAGTAGTATACTTGTAATATCTTTTGTGTTTAGATTTAATTCACTCTGCATCTTAGAATATGTCTAATATGCTCAAAGATGCAGTTGAATGGTTGAACATCTGGTTTGTACTAGAACAGAGGTAGAAAGTGGCCTGAAAAGGCTCAAGTAGTTTTAATTTGAATCCTCGATTAAATACAGAATCAGAAAGTAGCTTTACATCTGTATTGATGCAACTACAAAGAATCCATGAACAAGCACTGGTGTAATAGACAGTTAGTTGCCTGGTGTGTCTTGTACAGTAGTTTCCCACAACAGCCTCAGTTTCAGACACTGTTTAACCAAAGCTGTGCCCCTGGTGGCGTCTCAGGAACGTCACGTGCAACCTGCTTAATTCTCTGCTTATTATTCTGTCTCAAGGCCACATCTCTGTCATTGATTTTGCTGCTGTGCATTCATCACAGGTGTCAATACCTCCGCTCTTCGTCTGGCGGTCATGACTTCCCCATGTGTTTCTTTATCTAGGGAAGAGGAGCGACATTCTGCTACAGTGCTAATGAGCCTCTTGTCACTCTGAGCAGCAGGGGTGGACGATTAGAGGGAAATAGCAAAGGGCAGGATATGACTCCTTAATGAGATATATGTCCTGGAACATTATAGTGTTTGGAGTCTGCTTTGAAGGAGACCTACTTTGAAAAAAAACATTCACTTCAGCTTTGTTGAATAACAACAGTCTGTTCCCATGGTGTTAGCATATCCTCCCCTGTCTTGGTGTGTAAGACTATCAAAAAACATGCATGTTTAGGCTGACATGCACTCAACATTAGGAGTGAATGGTGTCTTGTGATGAACTGGAGACCTGTCCAGGGTAAGATGTCCAGGGATGGATGGATGGATGGGTATTGAAATGGCAGCCAAAAGATGAGCAGGTCTGAACAAAGTTGGAGCATTATCCATAGAGCACCCCCCACCAAAATAGCTTGTATGTACGTGAGAAAATGAAGGCGTACGACTGCGAGGCAGCAGGTCGATGAGGTCAAACTGCAAACATCATCACGTTCTCTTTTATATAATGAAATAAAAAAGTGAAGTAAAAAAGAGCCAGATATATTTGTTTGCAAGATAAACATGAAAGGGTGCCAGATCTGTGCAATCTGAGGTATATTTCAGATGACACCTTTCATACTAACACCAGAGAACAAAGATAAACATTAACACTGGTGGACGACAGCTGAGCAGCGTGGTTACAGTTGCCCTGCAGCCTCCTCTCTCTCTCTCTCTCTCTCTCTCTCTCTCTGTCTCCCTCTCTCTCTCTCTCTCTCCCTCTCTCTCTCTCTGTATTCATGGACAGAGCAGCAGCAGGTAGTTCGTCCTCCTTTCTTCCTCCCTCCTAAAGGTGTCAGAGCGTTGGACTGCACCATTTGTAGGAAGCAGAAGGGGGGGAGCAGAGAGAAGAAGTTGAATGGTGCCTGTGAGGCTCAGCTGCACAGAAACAAACCTTCCTCTGGAGACGTTGAGCAGATTTAGGCCGCCGGTGTTCGTCAGCATGTTTAATTTGTGACCTGGCAACCCGGCTCTCCCGAGGTCTGCAAATAAGGGCTGGTTTGCCATCGAGGCTGAATGGGATACTCACAGTATCGCACCAGCACACAAACACCACCACCATTCATAATTTGCTCTTCAGCTCTGGGGCCTGTTGAGAAATGAAAGAGGGTGACACATTATTTCCCACCTGTTCCAACACAGCTTTTACCCCCAGAATCAATATTTAATGTCCGACTATTACTTCATATGACTGCAGTCAGTCTCAGGGTGCTGTCTGTCTCTACTCTATTTACCAGGTCTTTAGCCGTCCCACTCTGCCGACCTTAACTCGCATTATAGACGATCTTAAAAGGCTCAGTAAATCATAGCCCAGTCTGATGGGCCATTACCCCTCCTCTCTGTGCTCCGATTTAACAGCATGGGAGAAATATTGAGGCTGAATCTGGAGGCCTGTCCTCTCCTCTCCTTCTCTCTCTCTCTCTCTCTCTCTCTCTCTCTCTCTCTCTCTCTCTCTCTCTCTCTCATCTTACTCTGTGAGGCGAATAAAAATAACAACACACGTCTCAAGGTCAAGATGTTTCAGGTCGGAGCCGTTATGATGGAGAACCACAATGATCTTCAGAGAAATTCCTCCCATGTCGCCATTCATCAGATAAGAAGCAGGAGTCGTATATTTAGTCATTCTGATGCTGCTGCGGTTGTTGTCAGGAGCTATCACTCATCACTGTCCTGACCTGTGTTAATTCATGGATCTTTTTTTTTTTTTGGATGAGTAATACTGCAGCAGTACTGTAGATACATCCAGGGGGACGGGAAACATCATGTCCCCTGCTGCATAATTTAAAGGTGTGATAAACTGCGGGTTTGCGAATCCGCTCACACATCGGACATGCTGCACGCAGGCAGGGAGGCAGCGAGCGGGGTCGACGCCGTACAATAATAACTCAGAGGCTCATTCACACGCAGCGACGTGCTGCAGAGCGGCAGTAGGTGCCGGAGAGGGAGGGACGGACCAAAAGAAGAAGAAGAAAAAAAAAACGCTCACAGGGTGAATAACCATCATATGATCGGTGGTTGCCATGGCAACTGATCCCAGCAGTCAGCCCTTGGAAAGTGAGTCACATGAGTGAATTGAAGGAGACAGGAAGCATAGTGTGCATGGATGTTGTTGTTAGTTGATGCAGTGCTGCCTGTGTGTGTGTGTGTGTGTGTGTGCGTGTGTGTGTGTGTGTGTGTGTGTGTGTGTGTGTGTGTGTGTGTGTGTGTGTGTCTTGGGGTTGTCTTGTGATTGAAGCAGGGTCAGCACGTACAGCAGTTATGTTTAACAGTCATAGTCCTACAAGGCACGGCAGCATTGTCTTGACCTTGTTTTGACTGCACAGGGTTGTGTTTGGGGGGGGTGGGGGGGTGTTGTGGAGCTTTTTCCAGCCCTCATAGGGTTGACAGTCCATTATAGGGCACACATCATCCACTTTCATCATCATTCAGTTCAGAGTCTCCAATATGCCTGTTTTTGTACTGTGGGAGGAAACTGGGTGACCCGGAGAAAATCCATGCTAATCAGGTGATAACGTGCAAATGCCACTCAGAAAAGGTTCACTTTCTGAGTGGGACTTGATCTGGAAACCTTTGTCCTGTGAGGTGAAGCCGCTAACTACTTTTTCTCCATGTGATCACTTCAAAGTGTCACTCTGTGTATCCTTGTCTGACTCACACCTCCTGACTCGCTCTGCTGAATGTGTCTGAATTATGATTCACACCCTCATTATGTCATTTGGCCAAACAACACCAACATAAACAGCTTCTCAGTTCTCCACACAGTATATGGTAAATGGACTGGTGCTTATATAGCGCTCCATGAGCATTACAAGTGTTTTTACAGACATATTCATTAAGTGGAGGAGGCTGCCATAGCTGCTTAACCAGTAGCTTTAAGCATTTACACTCTGATGATGGCTCAGTATCCTGCCCAGGGATATGTTGACATGTAGGCTGCAGGGGGCTGAGGCCGATGTATGGACGACTGCACTGCACCCAAGCCACCCCCCATACTGTGACGTTAAAGAGCCACCCAGAGAGTCAGGAGAGGAGATACGGGGAGGCAGGCAGGCAGAGCCAAGGGCAGGATAAATTGCTGGTGTCACGGAGAAAAATGATTGTGCCACAAATTATCTGCTATTGAGGAGCGGCTATTAGAGAGCGCTGCCTTTTCACACCTGCATTGGTCTGCGTCAGGGTGGGCACCACACCAGGGGCTGACATGTGTATTACCTGGAAGTCTGGACTTAAACCATGAAGTATTGTGCTGATAATTAGACAGTCAGACAGAAGCAAAGTTCCACTCATTTGACCTCTAACCATATGCAAGCACATGTTCTACACACGTTTCATAGCTGCATTATATGCATAACTGCATCGATAGATAGATAGATAGATAGATAGATAGATAGATAGATAGATAGATAGATAGATAGATAGATAGATAGATAGATAGATAGATAGATAGATAGATAGATAGATAGATAGATAGATAGATAGATAGATAGATAGATAGATAGATAGATAGATAGATAGATAGATAGATAGATAGATAGATAGATAGAAGAAGTTCCAGACAATGTGAAAGAGGCAGTAGCAGTACAAGAACGAGAGCCGCAACAGGAAATGTGTGCCATGTATCAGTAAAGTGAGATGAGTCGCAGTCTTGATGAGGTCCCAGAGTGACTGTGTGATAAATAGCGGGTTGTATGGTGTGTTCTAATAACAGAAAGACTCAATTTCACTTGTGCACGAGCGGCTCAGGTAGATGTAGATGCACCTGGGCGCGTGACGCCTGTGAACGCTGCAGATGTTCTTTTTTTTATTCTTTGTTTTTTTTTCACCTGCTGACGTGAGCACGACCGAGTGACTCAAACCTGCGTCAGACTTTCGTCGTGACTTTCCATAGTAATTCCTCTCCATCCCGCGGGGGAGAAGCTGCTTCTTCATCTCCTCCTTCCCTTCACTCACACACACACACTCACACACACACACACATACACACATACACACACAGTAGCTCTCACACACACGTACACAAACCAAAGCGCAGCCACGTGGACGCAGACGGAGGCGTCTCAGGTGCACAGGTTCTGGTGTCACTCCGGTGTCACCCATCGCCTGCACCGCCTGCACAAGCAGCTCCAGCATCACATCTGTGTCTGCGTCAGAGTTTACGCACCGTGCGCCCGGAGAGGCTGCGGACTGTGCGGAGCCGCAGCACGGAGATGCTGCACACTGCGCCTGCATGAGGAGACTGGACCCCGCTCCTGGATTCAGAGCCGAACAGAACCGACTGGCAGCCAAGTCAACACGAGGTAAGAGCTGGCTGCGATGATCGCGTGAGACGAGGCGGAGATAGAACAGGGAGGCGATAGTTTCCCCCTGATGACTTTGATGGAGGCGATTTCACCTGACAGACACGCGCTGCCTCCTCCAGTCCCGCGCTGCTACTGCTGCTACTGCTTCTTCATCGTTCATCTTCGTTCATCTTCGACGACGCCATGTGTGTGTGTGGGCACGTTTGACCAAAATAAGAAGGCGGACCAAACACATTGTTTGCATCTCTGCCGCTGCTACTGCTGCCGCTGCTCCGAGGTGATTCATATGACCTTGACAAAGCGGCAGAGGTTACATCCATGTCCACACCTCGATGTACGTGTGTGTTTTCCTATGTGTGTAATGTGTGTGTGTGTGTGTGTGTCCCCTAACATGGAGGATCAGGTGCTGCTTCTACCTGTCAGCATCCAGCCCACAGGGAGGCAGAGAAGCACCTTGATGCACCATCCCGTCTGAGCAGCATCTGTCCAAACCTTTTTACTCTCACCCCCCAGCCCCCCCTCGACACCATTTTACAGACAGGAGTTGGTCCATCATGTGACGTTTGTCTCTCAGATCCCACACAGACCCCTGGGTTTTCACCCACCGCCACTCTACCCCTCCGCTCTGAGCTGTGTTATTTACGGCCGACCCTCAGGGGGGGATATCATGCCCGTCCTTCTGAGGTGCTAGTCGAGGTATAGGCGACCACTGATGCTGCGGGGATGGGGTTTCAGATTTGCAGGGTGAGCCATTGCTTAGCAACCGGATGAGATAAAAGTGAGAGTGTATCTTTGTTGGAGAAACAGAACCTGCGCTGTTACGTCAGCAACACCAAAGAGCCCGTAGAGGATTGGATGGAAGAGTGCATGATTCAAGGAACTGCAACCCTTGAGGGGAACGTAAACATTTGCCATTCCTCTGAAAAGTCAATACAGTCTCCACATGTGCGTGGAGACTCTGACAGATTCATGCATTTTATTCTCCTTTAAAGATTTCTCTAAATCCTCTCTCCCTCACATGGATTCAGATCCAGGATCTGCTCAGAGCGTCTTGCACTGCATGTGAAGCCCCGCTGTCTCCCTAATGTGCCATCTGTGTCAGCACATACTGTGAAACTCACAGGGCTGCTCCTGAAATTCTGCTGCAAATGGAAAACTTTCAGTGCAACAAACAGGCCTGTTTTCACACTCACTGTCCCAAAAAAAATACACAGGAGATCTTGGATGGAGGCAAAGATGGACACGTTGAAACAATGCCTCATGTATCTCTCTTTCTGTCACTTCTCACTGATAGCACAGTCACGTACCATCTCCGCCATTCGCATGGATTTTATCTTCCTCGATCGTCTCCGATCGTTGTCTCTGCATCTGAGTCTCTGATTCTAACCAAACCATCACTTCCATTCATGAGAAGAGCACAAACACTGAGCGAATAAACGTCTGCTCTGCACATCTCCAAATCCTCCCAAACTCCTGCAGCAGCCAAAAAACAAACAAAGAAAAAAGACTTTTGTTTGCAAACATCATGGCCCGGCACCTCGTTGGGAGGACTGCGATGATGACTCAGTGTTATGTGCTGTTGTGGACGACAGTGGGAAAGGTCACGGCTGCTGTGGGATCTGTGCGGGGCCCTGGGCACTGCTGCGTGTCGTGACTGCAGGGGCTTATGCTGAGGAATGTGATGTGCGTGCTGCTGCTGCTGCTCTGGTCGGACTTAAGAGTGCGGCCGGCTGGCAACCGCTCCTGGGAAGTCACAGCGAATAAGAGCTCCGTTCTGATTTCAGTCGGCTGCATCTGGTTTCAAATTAGAGGCCTTGTCTGCAGATCAAACACCTCCGGCTCCTGCTCTCCTGCCCTTGAACTGCCAGAGTGAAGAGTCAGATCTTGTGCGAGCCCACACGGACGACCCCAAAAAGTCAAAGTCACTCGTTTCTGATCCCGGAGCTGCTCGTTGGTCTCTAAATCGAGGCAGACTGCAACAAAGACTATTCAGATTATCTATTGATTATCTTCTCCTTTAATCAATTAGATGCTTGGTCTACAAAATGGTTGAAAAATCGGTCGATCTGAGGTCAAATACCATGTTTTGTCAGAACTTCAGACATTTGGTTTGCTGTCATAGAGAACTAAAAAAAACAGAGAATATTAACATATCACAAGCTTATACCACACAACATATTCAAACGTGTTTTTTAAATGCTAGTTGAGTATTGCAATTAAGTCATTTTTACATTTTTTTTTCAGTGCAGCTCTAAACCAAGGTCGTCCACATCCTTCAGTGTTCATCTGACCTTTAGTTGATTAGCTAATCTACAGTAAATGCTGCCTGACTCATAATGTTTTCTAGTAATTTTCCAGCACCAGCCAAGCGAGGCCCTGGGTCTTGTCATTTTGAGTGTTTGATGCTTCCAGCTACAAATTTCCCATTTCGTTTTAAATGGATGAAGTTTCCGTATTTACAAGGTTTCCCACGGTGTTTTATAGGGGAAGGGAGGGGGCGGCCGCCTCGCCTGAAATAGACCCACTCCACTGACTTCAATAAAGAGCAGGGGGGCTGCCACTGATTTGTCCCATCTAAGTTTACAGGCTTGGCAGAGCATTACTGCATATGCACGTAAAATGTACTCATATGAAGCCGTGTGTGGCTGATTCCACCTGAACATTCACTCCAACCATCGCGTTGTCTACTGTAGATACTATAAAAGAAAATTAAATCACAAAATATCAGATTCTGGTTGATACCACGCCAGCCCTCGTTGCAGGGGCACAATGCTGCTCTTTTAATCGGCGTGTCTGTTGTTTGGCTCGTAACTGAAATGAGCGTAAGACAGGAGGTGTCAGGATCTGTGTGGCTCATCGCCTCCGCTAAAGCAATAACTGTAAAATCCTCATTTGTGCAGGAGAATGAGACCATTTCTACTGTGGTAGTGTCATTTCCAGCCTCTCATACTGCTCCCTGTGTGGAGGCAGCACACACAGGATTGTAGGATTATTAATGGATTTCTGCAACGGGCCTCTGAAAAGCCAACACGTGCCACAGGCTAACAGACTAACTTTCCACACGGAAAAAATAAAAAAATCTCATGTTCATTCAGGAGCAGCGGATCCTCTCACCGCAGCTTCTGAAATCTTAAAACAACACACAGACAAGACGGCGAAGCCGTGCGCTGAGAAACACATACACACACTAATAACTGATGAAATCTGCGCTCAGGGGCTTTGGTTTTATTGCAGTGAAGTCCTCTGGGACTCACAGTAACACAGACAGACACATGCAGTTCACATGACTCCGTTTTAGGAGAATGGGCTCTGCTGTGAAATGAATTGTAATTCAATCTGTGGGTCTCATTCACCATAATGAAGTGGATTACTGAAATACTTCACTTGAGTGCTTCAGTTTTACCACCACCTTAAAACACTGTGTGCACTAACCAGCAGAGGGGAAAAGCAGCGCACGTGATCCTGGGCTGAAAGGGTTAAAGTGACTTGTGACCAGTGTTTTCCTTTGGTGCTGAAAGGCTGCAACTAATGGTTATTTTTATTAGCACACAATCTGATTATTTTCTCACTGCGTTAATTCATTAACTGTCCAACCAGCAGCAATAAATCCCAAATGTTTCTGTTTAATATGCTAAAAGAGTTGGGATATCGGGAGCTGGAACTTTCAGAGAATCTATGGTGGTTTCACAAAAACAAATAATCAAAGCTGTGTGATTTATTCTGTATTTCAAGCCATGGATCCCGTTTCGTCTCAAGCAATTAGCACGTAGATTGGATTTACAGACTGTGGCCTTAAGTGTCAGCATTGCCAACTTCCTTCAGTATTAACCAGAATTAGTCACTAGTTACTAGAAAACCTGAACATGTTCTGACATATTGGTGAAAAACAAAGTCTGAAGAGCGAAGGATCTAAAGGAGTAACTGTTATAACTATTAAGTCAAAGAGTCCTTGAGCAAAATAATGAATTGCCTCTTGCACTGTGTCGTTAGTGGGTTAAAGCTACTGGTTAAAGCAGATGGGTTGTGTCTCTGCCACCAGTGTGTGAATGGGTGTGAATGTGACTTGTGACACAGTCTGTAAAGTGTTTTGAGTGGTCATCAAGACTAGAAAAGCTCTATATAAGAACCAGTCAATTTTCCGTTTAGATAGGAGAATAGATGGATAAGAAATGATGATGTTCATCGATGTACAGCCCCATTGAGAACCTGTGTCTTTTCCTTCACAGATTAAAGAATAAAGCACAACTTTCTCCCCCTGCTGCCACCTGATCCTTCTGCAGACGCTTCCACCTCCTCCTCCTCCTCCTCCTCCTCCTGAAGGAGCTCCTGCGTCGCAGCCATGCCAAAGAACACAAAGGTGACGCAGCGGGAGCACAGCAGCGAGCCGGTCACTGAGTCGGTGGCCGACCTGCTGTCCCTGGAGCACCCCATGGACTATAAGAGCAGCCAGATGAGCATGGGCCTTAGCCCCGGCTCCACCGCCCCGGTGAAGGCCCTGCTGCCCTCGCCTGACCCCGATGCCGAGGACGGACGCCCGGCCTGGAACAACAAGCTGGAGTACATCCTGGCCCAGGTGGGCTTCTCTGTGGGCCTGGGTAACGTCTGGAGGTTCCCCTACCTGTGCCAGAAGAACGGAGGAGGTAGGCAGATGAACACATGATAGACAAGATAGAGGGATATGGTAGTTATGGACAGTGTGTACACATTGTGTAAATGTGCGTTGGGTATAAGATGAAGTAGATGTGAAATCAGAGGTAAGCAACTAAGAAACATCTATAGATATGATGAAAAAAAAGAATCAACAAGGTTGTGAGGTAGATCGCAACCATTTTATAGGATTTTTTCAGCAGTTGGATGGGCTCAGGTTCTGAGCAGCCCAATGTGCAAAGCAGAGTAACACGTCCCAGGTCTGGAAGTGGGCTCCTAATTGGGCCACCCATGATGAACATGTGTCCCCTTAGGGTGCTGAGTAATTGTGAACAACCAGCAGTGTTGTGCTGAGTCAAAGATGTTAATGTCAAATCGCTTTTATTAGTTCTGCAAAATCCTCCACGCAGTAAGTTGCCAGATGGTAGCAGTTATCTTAATAGCACATAACAATTTAGATTTTGGTGCGTGTGTTTGAGAAGCGGATTAGCATTTCCCTGCCTGCGCTCTCGTCCTGGGTTCTGCTCCGTACCTGGCAGCTGTTTGCTCAGACGTGACGTGATTGGGAATGTCCGTTGCTCTCCATGACTGACATGACATTTAATGCTGTATTCGCTCCGTCTCATAAGACCTGCACTTGCACTGCATTACAGAATGATAAGTTTCAACGGTTTCAACTCATCTGCTCTACCAGGTAGAATCAAATCTCCAGACTGAATGGTGGCAGGTAGGCGAGTGTGGAGGTTGAATGTTCTCCGTGTCTCTGTGGATTTTCCTCCAGGCTAAGATTTGCCTCCACAGGTCCAAAACAAACGAGTTAAGGTTCATTTGAGGAGCTAAATTTCCCCTACATGTGAGTGGATGTGTGTGCACCTCATGATGGACTGGTGACTCCATGATGGTCTACGGTGCATTATGGGCTCCATGGTGATGGATAGTCACAAGGTGTGTTTCCATGACCCCTTGAAATGCATTAAGCCTAAATATTGCAAAAAACTGGCCTGCTAATGGAAATGTCTAAATTTGGAAGGGCCTCTCGAGTATGGCTAAAAAAAGCCGTTCCCATGAAGTGGTTTTTCATGAAGTCAACAAAAAGTTTCTCACATAAGTGCAATGGAAACACTTTTCGCATTTACACGTCATGTGCGTTGCTGGAGGGGGTCACATGGTCAGCTTGCTTCAGACAACATGATGCAGCATGTGTAGACATGGGAGGGAACTGAACTTTTTCTGAATCCAATTTAGAGAATCTCATAAAATACTGGAAACGCTGAATGTTTGGACTAGACTTTAGGGCTCATACAAATATCACCCTTCAATGGAAACACCTGCGAAACGTAGCTGCATGTTGGAATTTGAGAAATATTTTATTTGGTGAAGAACTGTAATGGAACCACAACTACAGATACACAGTTAAAGGAACTATGATGAAGAGTCGTAGTTCCAGCCCTGAGAGTCTCTACCTCACAGCTTAAGCTGTAAAAATACCAGAAACTCTCTCAAAAGTTAGAGGAACTGGAAAAAGTTCCTAATATTGTTGTGTATTTTACACACACACACACACACACACACACACACACACACACACACACACACACACACACACACACACACACACACACAGACTAGTGCAATCACTCTTCCCAGCATGTAAACATTTTGCCCGAGGATGAACCTGTGTGGCGACAGCTTCACCCTCCTCAAATGTTTCTACAACATTTTAGTGCAATGCAGAATCATTCTGAACCATCTGCCATCTGCTTTTCAAGTCAGTGTAGTGGAAAGAAGATGCTTACAATCTGCAAAAGAACAGATTTTGGATGTGATTAGAAATATCTCTCGTAACGCTTCCTTTGATGTTTGTTCAAATTACCATATCAAGTAGAAACAGCCTGGAGACCATCGCTGGTGGATTTTGCCAAACCAGAATTTCAGTGAGAAAAAATGTGTGCATGGAGCATTATATTCTCTGCCTCCAGCTTCCTCCGCTTTGATTAAAGGAGCAGTTTTTAACTTTGCAGGAAATGTGCTGAATCACGCATTTGATGAGAGCGAGATGGGAAGTTTGATACCGCCGGCCTGCCAGCTGCCAATCAGCGCAGCTCAGCTCCGACACTGGGAACAATGGGAAACATGCAGCCTGACCACAGCCTCTTTGGTCCAGAGGGAACAAACAAGATATAATGTGTCACTGGAGCTTTAGAGGAGCTGGCTGTTGGATTTTGTGACCTTTTGTACTCAGCAGTGAGCTGAGACGTTTCAGCAAGAGACTGAAACATGTTTCAACACATTTAGGTTTTCAACCAGTCAAAGTAGTGACAATAAAGGGGGATAGTGGTCCCAGCCGAAATAAACAAGAGGGACGCCTCATTTGGCTAAACATAAAATTACATTAATAGACTGATACTACAAGACTGAAGACTGCTATTCAAACACCTAATGAGGAAAAGCAATTAAAGGAAGTGGCCCAGTGCAGCGCAGAGAGGATTCCTCCCAGTCCTCCTCTACACTCTCTCAGGGAGATTTGTGATCGTTCCCAAGGTGTTTCCTCCGAAAAGACAAAACATGGAGAAGAATAGATGGAGCCACAGAGCAAAAGAGGCATAGAGGGAGAGAATCCACAACACTGCCCCCGCAGGGCCACCCATGTAACATCATTGTGATGAGTTGTTTGGTCCATAAAATAGAGAAAAATGGCCAAACTAGTTTTGTTCACACCACAAAGATACACAGTTTGTTGTGATGGATAACTAAAGAAAACAGAGACATTAGACTGTTTGGCTTCAAAACATACTCAAAGATGGTACTAAATGGGGACTACATCATTGTTTGATTTAAAGAACAGTCCAAATTAAAGCAGAATACAGTTAGTAACCATAGACAGAGTGTGTGTGGACTCTGTCCACACACACACACACACTCTGTTAATACCTTAAATTCACTGCACTACACATTTCAGTCCACGTTTTATCCATTCCTGGTACTTTTGTCGAGCACTGCACCTTTCTAAATGTGTTCTTATCTAACTCCTGCTCACTTTGCTGACAAGGCCTCCTCCTCCTCCTCCTCCTCCTCCTCCATATGCCTCTAGATAAATTGTGCCCTGTCAGCCAATTAAGCATCTTCTGGTGCTTGTCACAGACTCAGTCCGACTCTGTGAACTCTCAGCGGCTCAGGCGAGATCGTTCCTCCACAGATTGAGAGGTTTTGGGGCACAACGTGTGAGAATCAGTTGTGTTTGCAGTCCCTGCAGGTTCCTCGGCTTTATCGCCGCGCCATTGTGATTTACTGCTGTTGTGGTGGGATGAGAGGGCGGCGATGACTAAGATGGAGGAAGTCGAAGAGTAAACAATGATTTCCTGGGCTTTCAGACGCTGTCGCCTCTACCTTATGTGGGAGGTGTGTGAAGAGAGAGAATTTGAAGTGTGTTATGTAACAAAGCTGGATGGATGGATGGATGTTAATCAGAGAGAGAGAGAGTGTGTGTGTGTGTGTGTGTGTGTGTGTGTGTGTGTGTGTGTGTGTGTGTGTGTGTGTGTGTGTGTGTGTGTGTGTGTGTGATGCTGAGTTCTGCTCAGTAGACCTGCCTGGACTTGTCTCTTCTCTCTATTTCTGTCTCATCATCATTGTTTTTAGATTTGAGTCATTGTCTTTCATGCCACTTGAAAATTGTAAAAGAAAATAATCATTAGTAATACACAATAGCTTGGTTGAATGAGTCCATATGCTTTATAATAATAATAATAATAACAATAATAACTATTATTATTATAATTTCTTATTTATAAAGCACAACCACAGATGACACAAAGTGCTGTGCATCATGTATATGAGTATATAAAACAAGAAAAGCAATAAACAAGTAAAAGCAGAATACATTTCATGAAAAGATAATCTGTCAATAGTCAATCTATCACCATATTGAGCAGTAAATACTGTCAGAGAGAACCTGGCTGCTTTAATCTGAATAATCTAAAGAAATGTCCTCCAACTGAATGCCTTTAATGTGGATAACACAAACAATTTGAGGAAATTTTTACTCATTTTATAAACCATCCATGCGTTGTAATGAGGACTGATTGTTTTACCTGAGGTGTGAGTCGCTTTGGATAAGCACATCTGCTTAAAAACCACATTCAGTGTGGAGGTAATCTTCTCCTAGTTGTGTCTGAAATGTAGTGCGGTACATTCAGGTGGAAGAGTGAGACTGAGATGAATCCCGTCAGACGACACCTTCTGTTTCCCTGCTGCGTGCTCAGAACAAACATCAGAGATCAGAGGAGTGGGCGGCAGATAACAGCAGCACTGTGTAACACGATACCGTGTCCTCTGTCTTTGTGTCCTCTGTCTGCTCGCGCTCTAATAGCCACTCCGCACTAATCAGTGTGTTTTTGATGGAGTCAAACGTCACCGTGGTTTTGTTTTTTTCTGTTTTTTTCTTTCTTTTCTTTTTTTTTCGGTCTGGGAACAGGCTGCTCCCTGCAGCCGGGGACGGGTCTGTCTCCATGGTGTCTCTCCATCCGTCCTGACGTCAGCAGCACCGGACGTGACTGTGTCTCTTTCTCCTCTCTCTCTCTCTCTCTCTCTCTCTCTCTCTCTCTCTCTCTCTCTCTCTCTCTCTCTCTCTCTCTCACTCTATCTCTGTGATCATATCTGACAAAGTGATGAATGGGAGTCGACGTTGATGAGGGAGACAAAGTGTGAGAGGACAAAGAGTGGAGGGAGTGACACTACTAGAGTGGTGGAAGGATAAAAAGAGAACAGACTCCAGAAATAGAGGGTTCATAATGTCATATATAGTGGAGAGATGCTTCTTGCTCAGATGGAGCCGGCAGACACACCCACATCGATAAACGTCTTTAAAACTGGCTGATTCACTGCATCTTCAACGTTGTGGTCGTTTATCAAAAGATAAGAGGCGATGTCTGCAACATTTCTGGGCATCAGACTCCTCACTTAACATGTCTTGGCTGATTTAAAATGGGCACAACTGTAAAATCGTTTCAACTCATTGATTTTCCTATTATATTTCCCGTAATCTTGATTTGATACAATTTAGTCGGCCAGCTGTTTTTCTTTGATTCATTTGCCTTTCTTTCTGCTCCCAGTCTCACTGTTGGTTGTTCCGTATCTGTACAATATGCAGATTTAAAACACGAAGCGAACAAACCCTCCTCTGCCTCATGGCTCTGCTGTCTCTCTGCTGCCTCTCAGGTGCGTACCTGGTGCCCTACTTCATCCTGCTCCTCCTCATCGGCATCCCCCTGTTCTTCCTGGAGCTGGCGGTGGGGCAGAGGATCAGACGTGGCAGCATCGGGGTGTGGAACTACGTCTACCCCCAGCTGGGAGGCATCGGGGTCTCCAGCCTGATGGTGATCTATCTATCTATCTATCTATCTATCTATCTATCTATCTATCTATCTATCTATCTATCTATCTATCTATCTATCTATCTATCTATCTATCTATCTATCTATCTATCTATCTATCTATCTATCTATCTATCTATCTATCTATCTATCTATCTGTCTTTCTATATGAGTTATATATGAGTAACAAGGGAACATGTACTATAATACATGATACATAACCGACACGGAGACTGTTGTGCAGCTGACCCACATCCATAGAGCTTCACCACATAGAGTCTACTTCCTCCATTTGCTTCAGCCTTCTTCTTAAGACATAGACATTCATAATTATTGGACCCACAAGTGCACGAGGCTTCTTGAAAACCCATGCTGTAAATAAACGGTTCATTTCTCCCACTTCCACTTGTCGACTCAGTGTAGCAGCGTCTCACCAGCGGAGACAACCGGCAGCTTGTCTCCTGCGTCCTCCTGCCCGCTCGCGTTACCTCCGCCTGATGTTTTACAGCACGACGGCGTGCAAAGAGCAGCACAGATCACTGTCAGGATTCACCCCACCCCCGTCATCCTGCCCGGGCCCCGGCCCCGGCCCCGGCCCCGGCCCCGGCCCCGGCCCCGGCCCCGGCCCCGGCCCCGGCCCCGGCCCCGGCCCCAACACCAGCCTGCAAGACAGACACACAGCCAGTCCAGGGTGGAGGGGAGGAGGGATAGGGGGGGTCCCTGCCTCTGTTCGTCAGTCTTTCCCTCTCTGATTCCATCAATCTGGTGCAAAAACAAAGAGGCAGAGGCACAGCCAGGCTGGGGGCAGTGAGGCGTGAGGAGGAGGCAGATTCAGCTGCTAAAAATACTTCCTCATAGAGGAGCTGCTGGTGCTGAGAGCAGGAGGCTCAATAATTCATACACGCACCGACTGGAGCTCAGCGTCCAGCCCGACACACTGCAGCTGTTTGTGCTCGTTTTAACCTGAAGTGGTCGACGGCGCTAGAAGGTCACGTGGACGCAGCTGAGGAGAGCGAGCTGCGTCCTGACACACACAGACGCTACCGGGACACGAACCAGGAATCTGTCAGCATTAAGGCAACGGTGCCACCCACTGATGGACAGATGAGCCGTGCTGACCTCTCTGGCTGTATCACTGCTGCTGTCTGAGATATGTTTCTCTGTGACGCTAGCTCGCTCTTCAGTGTTTTGCTAATTCGATTTAATAACTTCTCTCTCTTCAAAGTTCCTCTCTTCTAAATCCAGCATGTTTTCTTTCCTCTGTACATTTCAACAAAAATACAAAACAAAAAACAACTAGCAACGTGTGGACTGATATTGTTCCATCGACATATTAGTGTTCCAGGATCAATTTTCATATGAATATAAACTATAACAGCAGAATGAATGCAAAAACACATTGTTTCATATCCTGTTTTCTAAACTAATTGAAGTAAAACACGGAGGTTTATTATCGTTGCCTGGATTTCACTCAGTATTGCACGTTGCTATAAACAACTAATGTGTTTACGTATAAGTAATGACAACTTAAAAGTTAATTTGAAGAAAAGTCTGGACCAAGAGTGAAACGCGTTGTTGTTTTCTCTCATTCCCCCTCAGGTTTGCGGTTTCGTTGGCCTCTACTATAACGTGATTATCGGCTGGAGCATCTTCTACTTCTTCCAGTCCTTCCAGTATCCACTGCCTTGGGCTGAATGCCCCATCCAGAGAAACGGGAGCCAAGCCAGTGAGAGCACAACACACAACACACAGCGGAGCAGAGCACAGCACAACACGACTTAAACTGTAGCAGCGAAAAAGACCCATGCAGCAGAGTCTCTTATTGTCCATCCTGCAGAGGATAAATGAACCCTGCAGAGTCCTGCAGACACGATTTCATGTTCAGGAGAGAGTCTCAGCACATGCAGACACCCACAGACTGCAGAGCTGCACAGTCTGGACATGAATCTGCACAACAAAGTGTTTGCTGCCATTTCCATGGCCCTGAGCTCCTTCAGATGGTCCGGCCCGGCCCTCCTCTTCTTCAGATGGTCCGGCCCGGCCCTCCACTCCTTCAGATGGTCTGGTCCGGCCCAGCTGTCAGCCGGTGGCCTGTGGTGCAGGCGCAGGCAGGTTCTGGCAGAGGAGAGGGCATCAGCTTTCATTACCATTCAAGAGCAGGATGTCGACTCCGCTCATGATTGCGAATGCAGCTGGGATGCTGCAGAGTGTCCAATAGGATTTAGTTAAGCTATGTGCAGTGATGGAATTATGCAATCAGGAAGCACTTGTGCATTACTTGACTTTTTTTTTCCTCTTTCTCTTTTTTTCACACCACTCTTTAATATTGCAGTGTATTTATTACTCCACTGCATTAATCTGAAAATTGCTGCTGCTTGTGTTACTCAGAGGATCAGAGGCGCCCTGCGGAGCCTCGAACTAGCATCACTGTGGAGTGACGCTACAGTCGGTCCTCATGCCAAAGACACACACATGCACAGGCTCTGTACACACTGTGAATGTAAACAAAGCAGAGATTTTATCGATATGAGCTCACAGTGAAGTATTTACTGCAGCTGGAGTAAATACTTTGGTATCTAGGTTACTATGAAATTATGATTCATTAAAATGAAAGCGGATTAGTGGAAGTGGCAGCCACACAAGACTCGACTAGTCACATTATTTGTTGAAATTGCACTTTTTAAAGAAGTCAAATTTTTACATATTTCCTAAAAGATCCTAAAAGAAAACATTTGCACCCTTTGCAAATTCATTTACACATTTGCAGTTTTGTGAATGCGCTGACCCTGCCCGTGTCCCCCCCCCCCCCCCCCCCCCCCCCCCCCCCCCCCCTCTCTAGTTGTGGTGCCAGAGTGTGACAAGAGCTCGGCCACCACCTACTTCTGGTACCGACAGACCCTCAACATCACCAGCTCCATCGACGACACAGGCGGCCTGAACTGGAAGATGGTGCTGTCCCTGCTGGTGGCCTGGATCCTGGTCTGCCTGGCCGTCATCAAGGGGATCCAGTCGTCCGGGAAGGTGAGCGGCCTGCACGCCGCCTCAGAGGGGGCGGAGCCTGCAGACCGCAGCATGGTGTAGGAAACACACACGCAGCAAATCACTTTAACCAAAGCTTTCAAATTCTGCTCTCAATCGATGATTCATCCGTATCAGTGAGTGTTTTATTCACTTTACTAATGCGTTCCAGTCAAAGGTAGGATGCTAAAGCCTGTCATCGACGGCAGTCTATTTATGGAACTCATCTATATTATGGAGGAGAAACACATGCAACATTAATAAGCTTAAACCGAACCAAGCAGAGGCTGGTTCAGGATGCAGATGGGAAAAGCTCCGTTTGGCAACAAACGCAACAACATCCTGTAATCTCGATCCAGAGAGTGAGTCACGTACCACAGCGCAACATCCAGCCCACATTCTCAATAGGAAAATACACAGATCGCCAAGGTTTGACACGGTTTTTTAAACACTAAACTTAGTAATCCAATTATCATAGTCAGGACTGCAATGATTCCCCGAAATGCTGGAGGAAGGATTTTTGACTCATCTCTCCAAACCTCAAGGAGTCCTCTCCACATTTGGTGACTTTTCACAAATTCGCTGCCAAGCAAACACAAAGCAGTAAGGGACGGATTCATTCTGTGTGTTTATGTGTGTGTGTGTGTGTGTATGTATGTGTGTATGGCTGGACCTCCTCCATGTGTGAGGCCTCATAAGAGCGTGTCCATGGCAACACTGTGTGATGTACTCGACTCCATCTCTAACTCTCTCTCCATCTCTCTCTCTCTCTGTCTCTCTCTGTCTTTCTCTCTCTCTCTCTCTCTCCCTCTCTCTCTCTCTCTCTCAGGTGATGTACTTCAGCTCCCTCTTCCCGTACGTGGTGCTCTTCTGTTTCCTGGTGCGAGGTCTGCTGCTGAAAGGAGCCGTGGACGGCATCGCTCACATGTTCACGCCCAAGGTGAGAGGGAAGCGACCCCCCCACTCCCACCTTCACCCCCCCACTACTATAGAAACATGTCACCTTCTGCAGTCGCTGCTCTGATCTCTTACTCGCTGTCACCTCAGTCGGTTCAGCCTTCAGAGGTCGGTGGATTCAGCTGCTTCATCACCAAGGCCGTTCATACATAAATATCATCCGCACTCAGTCTGGCATGTGTCAGGCTGATGTTTCCCTCTAGTGGCGAATGGGAATAATCACACTGAGAAATACTGTATGTCCTTATCACATAGGCAGAGTAAAACAGTGAAGTTAGTATCACAATAGGTAGTTACAAAAAGCCAGAAAAGCGTAATTAGTTAAAGAGGTCCTGCTTCTTACTTAACATATATCAGTTCCTCCAAAACACTCTCTTCGATATTATTTATTTTCATATCTTTATATTCATTCACCTCTATTCATCAGACTTTAATATTCCGTGGTGCAAGAATATAAGAATATTGGTGTTTTTTTTTATTTGGTCAGCTGTAAAAACAAGGTGTGGCTCTGCTGTGTCCCATATAGAGTTCACATAAATAGGTTAATTTGAAGGGAGAATACCATTACTGTGGTGGTTTTATCAAAGGTAAATGGAAATGTGACCCTCTGCTGTTTCCCCTGCTCCTTGCCTGCAGCTGGAGAAGATGCTGGAGCCTCAGGTGTGGAGGGAAGCGGCCACGCAGGTCTTCTTCGCCCTCGGCCTGGGCTTCGGAGGCGTCATCGCCTTCTCCAGCTACAACAAGCGCGACAACAACTGCCACTTCGACGCGGCGCTGGTCTCCATCATCAACTTCGTCACGTCCATCCTGGCCACGCTGGTGGTGTTCGCCGTGTTGGGCTTCAAGGCCAACGTGATGAACGAGAAGTGTGTCGTCGAGTGAGTGTGTGACGCCGCCACACACGACAAAGCTAGCAGCTAGACACAGCTGCTGTAGCTAACCCTAAACCTATCTACTGTAGCTAATCCTAAACCTAGTTAGTGTAGCTAACCGTAGACCTTGGTACTGTAGCTAACCCTAAACCTAAGAAAACCCTAACAGAAAAAACTAAACCTAGCACCTCACTGTCTGTATGCAGCAATGCAGAGAAGATCCTGGGCTTCCGGGATGCAGGTGTGATCAGCAAAGAGCTCATCCCTCCTCACATCAACTTCTCCCACCTGACCTCTAAGGACTACGCAGAGATGTACGCCGTCATCAAGACGGTGAAGGAGGACAGCTTCGCGCAGCTGGGCCTGGATGCCTGCGTGCTGGAGGACGAACTCAACAAGGTCAGAGGGCTGAGAGGAGAGAATATATGGAATATGAAACTGTTCTGTAACATAGCGAACAGAGAGTTAAACACTCCACTATGAAATACTCCAGAGTACCTCGTTGGCTGTGCAAAAAAACAAAAGTTGCCCGCCTTTTGAGCATGTGTGATTCAAATCTGCTCCCTTTATGACAGTCTGAAAAGCACAAATTGGACCCAGGACACCTTCATTCAAGTGTCCTAAACCACATGCATATCTCATGTTTTTCAAAGTCTGTATGGTCATTTCATCCAACTCTGCACCCACGCAGACCCCAATGTAATCGCTGCTGCACAAAACACCCACTGTGCCGTTTTTTCTTTGTTCTCAATCCACTTCTTCCCTTTCAACACTAACACACATGCTGGCATGTGTACCATCCATGTTTACTCTTTACTGGATGTAATGTTACACCTTCTTCAGGTCACATGACACCAGACTGGTCACACTAGAGTCTGAAATTATCACGAGAACAACCAGGCTAAAGAATCAGAATCAGAATTACTTTATTGATTTCGGGGGGGGGAATTGTTTATTGATCTAGCCATTGATGGGATCTCAGCAGTGTGGATAGAGTCCTATCTTCCATTGTCAGTGATTTAAGTCCCTCGACCCTTCTGTCTTCAGATGTACATGTACATCTGTATGATAACACTTTAGTGGGTAAAGACCTGTGTTTGCATCCTATTTCCTCGTTATCTCCACTTCCAACTTTATTATAGACTTGTTAAAGAACCCAGAAAAAAGGGTTTTACTCACATGACCTCTCTCTCCATCCTCCAGGCGGTCCAGGGCACCGGTCTGGCCTTCATCGCCTTCACAGAAGCCATGACACATTTCCCGGCCAGTCCCTTCTGGTCCGTCATGTTCTTCTTCATGCTGATCAACCTGGGCCTGGGGAGCATGATCGGCACCATGACCGGCATCACCACCCCCATCCTGGACGCTTTCAAAATCCGCAAAGAGATCCTGTGTGGTGAGCCCTCTGCCCTCGCTTTTACGTTGTTACTCGGATCAAACCCAAACTTCTGATGCTCAGTGTCCCTGCTCTCTCTCTCTCTCTCTCTCTCTCTCTCTCTCTCTCTCTCTCTCTCTCTCTGTGCCTCTCAGTGGTTTGCTGTATCATCGCCTTCCTGATGGGCCTCCTGTTTGTGCAGCGCTCGGGGAACTACTTTGTCACCATGTTCGACGACTACTCCGCTGGCTTGCCTCTGACTGTGGTGGTGATCCTGGAGAACGTCTCTGTGGCCTGGATCTACGGCACCAAGAGGTCCTTCAGATTGACATTTGAGCTTTTTATCTCGCCTTGTTTGATATGAAATCTCATTCTGAGATTCAAAGTATTTTTGGTTTGACTTGAGGTCAAATAAGGACAGGCTCAGTTTTATGTATGAGACACTCATTTTAATGGAGGAGTTGTGCAGGAGCTTCATTCCGGCTCCAGGAAGCTGAAGGGCGCCAGTACGACTCTGGCGACAGCTACACTTTAATATTTACTGTCAACAAACCAGAGTAGTATCCGTGACAAGTGCACACGTCCGTGTCCCGGAATGTTTCGTAGACGGTCCGATAAACTGTACCTGGTGTTTCGAGGATCTGGCCAAGAGAGATCATGATATTTTCCATTTTATCCATAAATGAACCAATCCAATTATTCCTCGTTGGTCTGGTCTGCATCATCTGTCTTTTAGTCGGAGCCTTTTTTAATCTGTCTTGCTCTCTTTCTTTTCCTGCAGGTTCATGCAGGACCTGGAGGACATGCTGGGCTTCAGGCCGTACTCCTTCTATTACTACATGTGGAGATACGTGTCGCCCGCCGTGCTGGTGGTGCTCATCGTCGCCACGGTCATCGAGATGGCCCTGAGCCCGGCAGGGTACAACGCCTGGGTGGAGAGCGAGGTCAGTGTGTGTGTTTACACACAGGATCACGTCTACGTGCGTGTTTACAGACAGCGTGAACAGTCAAAGGAACACATATTGAAATCCTTCCCTTCCTCTTGCCCGGAGATGACCTGGTGTTGGAAACATCTGTGAACTTGAAGAAGACTCAAACAGAGATAAAGTATTAAGTTGTGATTAAAATCAGAGGTTCACACCATCAGTGTGTGACAGATGGAGCCCGGTTCAGTAGAGGTGAATCAGTTCGATCTCTCATATTGTTTCTCTTGAGTTTTTTTTTGGTATTATCGTACAGTTCATTGATTAATTCTGTTTCTCAACTGACTTTAGATAGATACATATATAGATAGGTAGGTAGACAGGAAGCTAGATAGACAGATAGATAGATAGACTTTCTGTAGTTCTTTCTTCTTTTCCCTCTCATAATAGGTATTCCCACATTTTAAAAACATACAACTATGAGTAAAATATTAGTCATTTGCTGCAGTCCTGTGATGTTTTAATGCCCTAGGCTGTGACATGTGCTTCCTCTCTTCCTCTCTTCTCCTCGTTGAACCTCTCCGTTCTCTTCCCAGGGCGCTGAGCGCTTCATGAGCTACCCGCCCTGGGCCTTGGGGATGGCCTACGCCCTCATCGTGGTGGCCATGCTGCCGCTGCCGCTGGTCTACATCGCCCGCCACTTCAACCTGATCTCCGACGGCTCCAACAAGCTCTCCGTCTCCTACCGCAAGGGCATGATGAAGGACATATCCAACCTGGAGGAGCAGGACGAGCAGCGCTTCATCCTCAGCAAGAACCCCAGCGAGGCGCCCTCCCCCATGCCCGCCCACCGCGCCTACCTGGGGCCCGGGGGCACCCAGGAGATGACCAACACCAACTACGGCACCAGCACCAAGACGGGCTACCAGAACATCGGCTCGCCCGAGTCCGAGCTATGATCCGTCCCTGCCAGAGATCGTAAGAAGAAGCAGAGAGGACGTCGAGATGGGAGAGAAAATCCACTGCCGGCCGTTGCAGCGTTCATCACACCTTAACCCCCAGAGCTTAATCTCTCTCTATCCCTCCATCCCTGCACTTCCTCTCCTCTTCTTCCTGGCCTGCCGGAGGATCCGTGCTGCAGACTTTCTGTCGATCCCCGCCGTAATGACGGGATCAGGGGAGCGCGGGTCCCGTCACATAGGACGACCTTTTTTTCCATCCGTCAGGGGTAGAGAGAAAGAGGGGACCGAGCTGGGGAAAAAAAGGGAGGAGGATTGAGGCTTAGAGAGGCCAGGCAGGGGCTCAGAGTCAGGCTTTGTTTGGTAATGAGCTCTGGTCGAGGTTAAGATGTGCGCAACGCTGAAACGCTCTACGTTGTACCGAACCGCTCTACGTCCGCCACTGTGGAGGTTATTTTACAGACAGTTGGATGTTCCTAGAGGGAGGAGGAGATCGTCGTTTCTATCAGTTGTCGAGGAGTGTTACTTGTGGGGATAGGATGGAAGGAGACCCATGGCGTCCTGAGCTGTGTCACGTACGAGCGCATTTCTCATCTAGAAAAACCAAACGATTAGAAATGCATCCATAGCAGTATGTAATAAGTGATTCTGATAGTTGTATAACAGTGTTAAAAGCACATTACATCCACACGTTTGTTGTGCCTCATCACACATCAGCAATAAGAACCAGTCGAAGTCCTCGGAAATCGGATCTCCTTCTATCCCTGCTCGTCCCGTCGATGTAGTATACTGTACATACGTGTCGTGCAATAGTCTTAAGATGTCACTGTCAGTCATGAACATACAGCTTTACAGCTCTTTGCCCCCCCCCACCACGTAAAAACACAGAAGCAAAGATGGCCGCTATTGTTAGAGCATCTCTGAGCCTTAACACAGAGCAGCACTTTCATTTTCAAAGGTCCTTCCTTCCCCCTCGATCACACCGGGCTCTGCTCGCTGTCTGCGTCACCTCCCTCCTCACAGCTTAGCCGAGACAAAGCTTCCCCGTCTGAATCAAGCGCTCCAATCAAGCCTTTTCCATTTTAATCAATGCCTTAGAAGGGCAGAGGTGGCAGTGCACAAGCACAGACAAGATGAGAGTGTCGGGCGTGTCCGTCTGCATGTGTGTGTGTGTGTGTGTGAGAGAGAGAGAGAGAGAGAGAGAGAGGCAGACCTGCAGATGTGTGTGCACGTGCAGGTGCGTGCGTGTGCTGTGTTGTCTGCCTCTGAATGAGAGCTCACAGTGACCCCGGCTCTGTAAAAATAGCAGCGTTACCCAGGGGAAGCCGTGGCAACGCAGCTTAGATACAGGAGGAGGAAGAGGAGAGCGGACGCCTTCGCTTTGTCTGCGCCACCTGCACAGCTGTTTGCTCAGCAATACGGACACGAGACGTTTCACTGTCCCCCAGGAACGACAACACCACAGCGTTGTTACAGGAGCACTGCCCGTGTGGACTTCTGCGAGCCGTCCCCCGGAGGATGATGTTTAAGGGTTCAGCTGTACATTCCTTCAAGCCGCGACCACCGCAGACATCGTTTCATAAGCACTGCGACCCACACTTTGATGTCTCCTTTTGTGAAGTGTGAAAACCGAAGCCTTCTCTTTTCGATTTTCAATGTGTAATCTCTCGTACGACGGTGTGTGTTTTAGGGGTATAACGTGGAAATGTACTGTGATGTAAATGTAAATGGAGTAAGTGGTACTACACACGTTTGACCACTAGATGTCTCTGCTGGCCAAGCAGAGGAGCCAATAAGAAGCCGTCTGTGGCCCGGAGGCCCCTCCCTGAGACGGCTCCAATACTTGAGACTGAACAGATGTAGTGTGAAGCACAGTCCGTCACATCGTTTGGTGCCTGAGCAGCATCTCTGTCGTCTGTCTGCCTTATGCTTTCTGTCGCCTCCTCTCCGCCGTTACGTTGGCGTGCGGTCGTTCGCCCCGGCATCTCGTCTCATTCACTCGAGCACTTTAATTCGGTCGAGACCCCGGAGTTGTTTCTCTAAAGCGAATTAAAGCTTTTGTGTAGTTTAGATGTTTATCGTGTGATCATCAGCACAGAATGTGTTTCTGTACCGGGCTGAATGTCCACGAAAGCAACAAGTTTCCCTACGCCCATACACACTGAATTGGACTGTTTTAACAAGTTATAATGTGCAATATTAAGGAATTAAAAGCGTGATCTCACACACACACACACACACATCAAATCACATCTTCCATCTGCTCAGGTTTCAGACCACAGCACAGTACCCTGTACTTGGTTGTGTCTTCATTAACAATGATAAAACTGTGTGGTACACTGTAACTTTTAGAGAATATGCACCACTTTACTTCTGCACGACCTAATTTCATCTTGAATTTGAGACAGAGTGAGTCTGCAATATGAGGAGCGAATTACTGTGGAAAAAACAAACGTGCACACACGTTTAATGCCTAAGAAAGCAGATTATGACCTGCATAAGCTGTCACTAAAATCAAACATGATAAAAAGGAGTAAAAGCACATTTGAGGAAGCACATTCGTGAGGAGTAAAAGCACATTTGTGAGCACAAAGTTTAAAGTCCCAGCCAGGAAACGTGAAGCGTTTAGATCGTTTAGGTCACGGTTCGATTCCGATCTGCACACTGAAATGCACTGCCACCTTCAGCAGACGATAACCCACACCCTTTATTTACTGCTGCACCTGCACTGTCACTGCAGCCTGAGAGAGAGAGAGAGAGAGAGAGAGCACAATCAAAGCCCACAAATTCACAGGTTGTCCTCGTTTTGGTTAAAAGCTGCTTAATGATGCTGCGATGGCACGTTGTGTTGATATTTGATATTTACTTCAGAAAACAAAGACGACAACTCCGGGGTCTCTGAGTTTCGCATTTCGAACCACGAAGCAACTCGGAGAGTGAAACTCGGTTCAATAGCTGAGAAACGACTCGACCAAATTACAGTGACAACGTATTTATTTATCTGTGCAGATAGTCTTTATGTGACCAAACCCATAGTTATATTTATAGTATTTAAGACAATTTAATCTGTACATATCGATGTACATTCAGATAAAGTCACACTGAGTATCTATAGTAAGAGTGTATACTTGAGCTGTAAATAATAATTGTATATTTTGAGATATTTTTTTGATTTTTGTACTGTAGGTAAAGTTTCTTTGGTGTCCGTCGGTTCCTGGTGTTCGTGTGTGGTTGTTCTCATCACAATAGCTGAGCGACTGTGATTCTATGTGTGCACCTGTGTGTGTGTGTGCGCGTATGTGTGAGTGTGTGTGTGTGTGTGTGTGTGTGCGTGCGTGTGTGAAGTAAAAGTAAGTGTAGGTTTCTTGGTGTTTAAACGTGTGTTATTTTTCTCCTCTCTCAGTGTTGTGTTGCTGCTGATCCAGTAGATTAAACCCTGTCGTTACAGTGAACTGGGACCACTAAACATAAGCAATCACTTCTCTGTGTTTCTCACTGGAAACCAGTGGCTTCCAGCACAAAAAAAACTGGCAACACAATCAATAGGAAATGTCGTGACTGTAACACTGAGCGGAAAGCCGGAAAAGGCTGAAGAGACGCACTGTACTGACATGACAGACAAACGGGAAATTAAAACTACCACTTTTATGAAACAGAACAAGTTGTTGGTCTGGTTTATTTTGATGAAGTGAAGTGAACGTTGAGTGAGTTGAAAGTGTGTGAGAGTGCAGCCTCTGACTGTTCAGAGCTGAGACAGACATAAAACTTATTAATACTATAAGTTAAAAGTTATTGCACACTCATGTTTGTATGTAAACTGAAGTTTGGGATCTTCAGATACATTTTCTTTAATAGTTAAGCTGTGTTGTTTGATGATGTGTGTATGATGGTGTCACCAGACAGTATCTGACCACGGTGACCACACGATGAACGGTCTCATCCTAAAACACTGATCTCTGTCCTGCAACAAACCAAACTCCTACCCAGCTACAGGCTGCTGTAGTTATTAGATTCACCGTCTCCTGTGTGTGTGAATAACACGCACAGATACGATTGAGCCTGGAGCTTGTTTCTAAAAAACATTTGTGTCATTGTGTGAAATAAACAGTGAGAGAAGACGCTCGGTATTAAACTCATGCTCATTATTTTCATCCCTGGAGCTTTTCTTTACACGATTCTTTAAAACTCACTTTAAGATTTTTTATTTTGCTCTGATTGTTTTGTTGTTGTCATTTTAGTTATTTTTTGTATATTCTTGCGCTTTTATGTGAGCGCTATGTTCCCAGAGTGTGTTTGAATGGAAATTACTGCAACAAATCACATCAGATTGAACCTGTAAAAGCAGCGACTATCTACAGACCTGAGGCGATGTAGCCTTTAATCTGTTTAGAAACCCGCTCTTCATGATAAAGTGATCATCAATTGCTATACTGCTAATCAATAACCAAAGAAGAAGTTTTGTTAAGTGCTCTTCCTGCCTCTCTGGAGCCACCTCTCCCGCGTCTCGCCACAGCCGTGCTGACTCTGCCGTGACGGCCGGTCTGCAGGAAGTGAGCGTGACTCTTCGGCCCGGTCGACCGCGGCGGTCTGTGAAACCGTCTCACCCGACCGCCGGCTGCCAAACTGCTGCGTGTGCAGCTCGGGGCTGCTTCCCTCCATCAGGAGGCTGTGACACACACCGGGAGCTCTGCCAGCCTCGCACCCGCACCTCCATCGCAACGCAGGCCTTATTATGGGCTGTCGACACATCAGGGACACGTCATCTGCCCTTTTTTTTTTTTGAGCATCACCTGCTGCTCAGAGCAGCTGCAGCGGTGCAGCCAGAGGTCTGGAGCAGGGTCACACAACAACAGACATCCTGCCTCTAAACACACAGGTCCTGCTGGTTATTGTTGTGTTGTGTTGTAAGATTTGCCCTCTTCAAGTTACGAGTGTTAATATGAATATGAATTTACTGGCTTCAAATGAGACTTCGCTCAAGTTGAAGCATCCATCCCATCCATCCATTATCTTACCTACCTTATACCTAATCAGCATCACTGGGTCTGCTGTGTCTATCTCCAGCTTAGATACCTTAGAAAGGTCGCCATCCATCACAAAACGCACCAGTCACTCACCTAAGGATGATTTACAGTCTCCCACTGACCTCAACATGGAAAAAAACAACACAAAGAGGAAGAACATGCAAGCTCCACGCTGAAAGGCCTCATCCAGCCAGGGAGTGGAGTCTTTCTCACCCTTTGATCTTCATTCATTCATAGATCTGTTCTCTGTACCCATTCAACCTCAACATGTGGACTGAAATGCTGCTTCCCTAACTTTAAGACTCAAATTCAAGAAGTGAAATTCAAGACTCCTGTTCAATTTTGACTTGACTATAAGAAATAAGAAGAGTGTGATGAGAATCCCAGTCCAGCTCTGCTGAGAGGTGGATTTAATAAACCCTCGCTCGGCTCCTTCTTGGTGTTCCTTTAATTGGTCTTTGAGCGCAGCCGTAAACCTGCTGCTGTTGTTGTGTTGATCTTGGCCACACGGATCGTGTGCGTAAATCTCCGACTATTTGTCTCCCAGGCTGCGTCACACTCCCCCCAGCCCCCCCACCCCTGGCTGTCCGGTGCACTTTGAAGAACATCTCACTCTTCAGTATCCTGTAAACAAATCATTTCCCACCACCGTGCGGCTCAGCAGACACACACACAAGCAGCCAGAGGTGACTGGATAATGCTCACACACACACACACACACACACACACACACACACACACACTGATGGGAATCCCACCTGCAGGATCCTTCGCAGATGATTATCTATAAAAAGCAGACGCAGCCAACAATCGGCTTCCCATTTTCCCACTGCCGCACCACCTGATCCAGGAAAAGGCTGTGTCGGAGGACATTTTTCACACTTTGAGCGGCATTTTCCTGGCAGATTGGGATTGCGTGGGCAGAGCTCCATCAGTCATATTCTCACATGGCTCTTTCAGCTGCTGTCAGCCTCTACAGCGAGAGGCCAGATGGTCTGTGTGAGGCTGCAGCCCGACAGCCACGACGGCTCATTAGTGTTTGACCAGCGAGTCTCACTGCAAACAACGCTGAGCTCTAACAGCGTTTCTCACTGAAGGAGGCCACATGTTGCTGGGGAGGAGAGACGAGACTATGTGTGTGTGTGTGTGTGTGTTTTACGGTTTGGAGGTGAAGGTGAAGCTAATGCACTTTAAAACGCTAAAACAGATCTCGGATAAATATGTTTCCAACACTGCAAGGTGAGGAAGCCGAGAGCCAGAGAAAAAATCTAATTAGGTTGAATCCTTGAGCTGCAAAAAGCCTCAGAGTGAGTGCAGGACGCAGCGCTGAGGAACAGCTGCCGAGGCCGAGGGGACGGACACGTCACTCTCTGTCCAACATCACTCCGCTGGATTGATTGCTATGAAATTTTGCAGACACTCCCTTCAGGCTGGGATAACTTTTCCACTCGCCGACATCTTTGTTCGGCACTATCAACGTGTCCAAAATTTTAATTTGATGAATCCTTCTGCCTCATAACCAAATACCTGCAGAAATTCTGATGAAAGCTTTATGCTGGTTCGAGCTGGTTCTACATTTTGGACATTTTGAAAGTGGAAGTGAGAGTCTGTCACTGGTCCGATGCTGGCAACTGCAGAGTTTTTCAAGCACTTTCCATCCTTTATTCAACCAGTTTAGTCCCACTGAGAACAAAGATCCCTTTCAAAAGTGAAAGTGGAGCTTCATAATAAAAGAATCACGCACCCACCAGAATTATAATGGATGCAAATGAAACACTGGCAAACAACCTGAATCCTAGAGTTTCACCCATGCTCTGCATTCAGTGAATGGAACAATGTTAGGATGCTGGGGAGTAGATAGTTTCAGGCATTAGGAGGCAACCTAAACCTAAGAAGCTTTCTTTCTCATTTCAGTTTTTACTACAGAAACAACAACGTTGGTACAGTAACCCTCACCTGGATGACAGGTAAATACACTGACACTGGCCTCCTGTATCTAAGCACAGCCTCATGGAGCAGAGTTGTTCAGACTGGGGAAACAGACATGTCAAAAAAGCAAAATAAAAAAATAATAATAATTTTCCATCAGGCTGGAACATGATTCGTTCACGCTGCATCGTCGCCGTCTATACCTGCAGGGAGCCGCTCAGCCGTCAGGGTAACACTGAATACATTTGGTAATCTCTGCCACCAACGACACACACACACACACACACCGCTCTGAAACCAGAACTCACTGTAGGAATGGAGACGGAGACGTGTGAGCTCCCACTGGGTCAGAAAATCAATTTCAGCAGCAGGAGTAAAACAAGCGAGAGAGCCGGGGAGCTACGATGGAGGTTTCACCAAGAGAGGCTAAAATACACATACACACGTTTATATTTATATATATGTGAGCTATTATTAGGCAGAGGCGTGCGTAGGTGAAGTGTCGGTGGCTATAGATAGCAGTCAGACTCAGCTGGGAGACGCAGAGGAACAGGTAGCGCAGGTCACGGGAGGCCAGCTTGTTTTTTCCTGCTGGATGAGCAACAGGTCCTGTGCCAGGCTTCGTGCTCCGCTGTCGACGATCTGACGCAGAGCCACGGGAAGCAGGAAGCAACGCCACAATTTTAAGAAACACCCAAATTTATCTCGGGACATCTGTTGTTTCTCAAACGTGATTAGACACACGCTCACACACACACACACACACACAGAAAGAAAGAAATGATAACTGGTATCTTTCCATAGGAGCAGGCAGCAGGGTTAGATGTAAACATCTAATTGCTGGCAATAATACTTCAGCACTGAACATCTCGGAGAGGAACCTCAGGCCAAGGGAGCATGGCAATTATCTCTGCACTGGAGTCCTGCTGGACCACAATGCACCTCGTCTTCCTGGATCCCAATTAGGCGGTTGAGGCGACCGTGGCCCCCCCGACGCCCACTGACAAGCAGGCACCTCAAATAAGTGCAGCATCGCAGAGGGCTGTGAAGAGCAGGAGAGGCTTTCATGTTCCACTTGTGGTGCGTTAAAGAGGAGCCAGAAATATCTGTGGACAGACGATAAAGACAAAGGACGGCGTTTTCAACCAGAGCTTTCACCGAAGCCGGAGCTGAATGGTCTGTAAAAGCTGCTGTCGGGTCGGCAGGAAAAAAAACAAAAACAGGGCGAACCTGCAGAACGTGAACATCGGGGGATATGAAATAAATGCAACCGTCCATTACTGTGGAAAACGCTTTGAAAATAATGTTCAAAAACGCATGCCGTCCCATTCATCTCCACATAAAAGCTTCTGTATCTGTGAGGGGGAGAGGTCACAGGTAAACAGGAAGGGGCTCAAAATGCAGAAGCAGGAAGGTGGGGGGCGGGGGAAGGAGGGGGGGGTGCAGAGGTCAAGGGACCCATCAGAGCAATACAGAATAAACAAAGCAGAGCAAAGACAAACTGCACGTATCTATCATCACTGAGAGGCTGAACTGGAAAACATTTGTTTTGTTTAAAACCAGAAAAGGAAACTTTTTGAGACTAAGTGCCGTCCTGAGTGCAGACTAAATAGAGGGAAGCAAAACATATGGAGCTAGAATTGTTGAATGGAGTAATGGAGTATGTAGCTTTGATTTCCTATGTTATCATAGAAGAGCACTGGTTTCATCGTTAATGCTTCAGATGCTGTTTTACACCCCTTTTACAATCCTTAATCCACTGTGTTCATAATCCATTTGTCTGAACAGATCTGGCACCCTTTAATGTTCATTTGGCAACCACTTGGGGGGCTTTATTGTGCTGATTGGATGCAGTCTGCCACTGTCTACGTGACTTTATGCTCTAAGCTAAACAGAAAAAAATAATAAATAATAAAATATATGTTGGAGCCAGAATCCGAGGAGTCAGATACTGGAACAAAGATGCTGACATTTCACCAGAAAATGCTCCAAACTGCTGCAAACTCACAGTCATGTCTTTCATTTCCTCACATACCTGAAGGCAGGGCGTGTTATGGTTTAGGTCACGCTCATATTTTGTGTCATTTTGTGCAAATCCACCCATTTTTGTTTTCAGATGCCATTTAAATATACAAAATTAATACATGGGTTGGAATTTAATCATGTTTTTGACCCTGGTTTGTGTTTTTCCATTCTAGATCCACGCTTTGAGGCAGTTTGGTGGTTCTGCAGGGAGAAACCAATTAACCGAAGTCAAACCAGGTGCAGACGCAGAGTCTGGAGTCAGATTTGAGGCGCGGACAGAAGAGCCGAGAGAGGAGAAATGGGATTAATCTGAGAGATCAGACAACGGCTGGGTGCAGAGAAACAAAGCTGGTGAGTGTCTGGCTGCAGACGCAGCAGCACAGACTGTGATCTGAGGCGGGCGGAGCTGAAGCTTAGTGCCTGATGGCACGGCCAGGAGCAGCTGTAGGGGCTCCAACACCTGTCCCCATTCACACACACACACACACACACACATGTTACAGAATGTACAGGTCCTATAGAGATTTCAAAAGACACTCACATCTTTTACACAAATTACACAAATTGTGTAATTTGAAGTTGATTTCTCTGACAACACCCACAAAAGCTCTCACTGACACTCAGACAAACATGGATTCAATCCTATATAAAAACAGCTGGGATGATGCCTGTAACACTATGTTACAACAGTGGAACTGTGCAACTGTACAATAGAAAATGAAAGAATATGCATATTCTTATTATCTAGTGTAGTTTCACATGATCTGTGAATAATTTCTAACATAATTTCAACTCAACAACATATTCACCATAGACTATGTAGAGACTGTGAAACGGTCAAAACCTTTGGTTTCTCTATTTGAAAAAACCTTTTTTTTTCCAGATACAAAGTGTAAAAAATCAATAAAAAATAAGCATTTTTCTCATGAGCAGGTGTAAATATCCATACGGTGTTGAGCAGAAGGCACAATCTGGCAGCAGGATCTCTGCAAAGATCTGGAATCTGTTCATTTCTTCAGATTTTTTTCCCCCAGCATCACTTGGCAGGAATCTTGTAGGGTCAATGTCTGATATTGATCAGAGACTGAAAATACAACATCCCATCACTCAGTACTGGCTCGCACCACTTTCACAGTGTTTCCCACTCCTGTGATCTTAACCTCGGGCGTCTGTTCAAAACATGGAAAAAATAAAAAGATTTTATCGCAAAGAAAAGAAAAGGGATGAAAAGGGGGGGATGTGTGTTTGCACGGTCCAACGTTACACACAAATGGATCAATGGGGAACATTTTCCAAGTCCCAGCAGGGGGACCGATGTCCCATGGTGGCGTGTGGACGCCTGTCGCTCTGCTTTTGTGTGTCTTCAGACGCCTGATGAGGCTGATTTGTTGCATTGATCGCTGCATTGATTGGAGTCGCTCCCGTGCGCATCCTCTCCGGTTGCCATGGTTACGGGACTACACTAAATCTGTCAGCGGACGCCGCCTCGGAGGAGCTCTCAGGCTGCTCACACGCAGCCAGGTCGGTGTGTGTGTGTGGAGAGAGAGAGAGAGAGAGAGAGAGAGAGAGAGAGAGAGAGAGAAATGACTGGAGAGGGATCAGACGATCAGAGGGTGATGTGGAGCTCAGACGTGAAGCTGTGTGGTCGTCACTGTTAAAACCGTCTCAGGGTTCAGGTGGTAGGAAGCAGCAACAGGTCGAGGAGTGATAGTGTCTTTACATAAATACATTCTAGAGATAAAACAGAGAGGATACAGTATATTTAACATAGGTAGGTTCTCACAGAATATAATTATTGTATATCACAGGTGACATGAACACTCTTCTGAATCTTTGTCCCTTTGTGGTTACAGTTATTGTATTGTAAAAATACAATATATATATATCAGTGAATCAGTAAATCAGGGCAATATAAAGCTGTGACATTGACTTGCAAAGCAATATTCTGCATAAAACCCGAATGAGACAATGTTCTGAGTAACACATTATAAGGTTGAGGTCAGTAAATGTTTCCATCATTTCATACCACTGACAATGTGCATTCAGGTCAATTTGAGCCTCTAAACTTCCCCTGCAAGTGTGAGTGTGAGTGGTGTGTGTATCCTGCAATGGATGAATAAGACGAATGAATGAATCACTTCCAGCATGTGAACAGGAATGTATGAAATATCCTAGAAGCAGCTGATGATGATGAATCAGATGTAGAATCTGGTAGAAATCAGAACCTGCTTCTCATCTTCATGTCTGCAGTGTCATGCTGAGAACATCATGTTTCACCTCTGATCTCTGTGTGACACGAGCGGTCTCGGTTGTAAACAGACAGTGTGTTGTAATTTTGTCCACAAAAAAAGTCCACATCTGAGGCCTGCAGCTCTTTCTCCGCTGGACCAGATCCTCCGGGAGTCTCCAGAAATCCAGCCTGAAGTCAGCGAGTCCGCCCACATGCACTCCGAGGTTCCTCGAACAGACCAGTAAATAGACGGCGGTATCAAATATTTAGCGACTCCTCGTTGCATGCCGAGGACTTTTGAAGATAGTACAATAAGTCTTTGATGAATAACAGTGGCGCCTTAATGATTCCCCACCTACCTGGGTAAGGCTTCATCACTAATGCATTAGCCATTTAGCGTGCGCGGGCCCCGGTCGCGGGGGATGATTACACCCATTCAGCCGCTGTGTTGGAGTGCAGCTCTGAGAAACGCTGCGTCCGTAATGACAGCTGAAGAGCAGCGGGCGCTGATTAGGCTGCTGCTGAGCCAGAGCTCATGTTCTCCCTCTCTCAGGCTGCATTGATTTCACAGCCATGTGAAGACTTCATTAATGCCGCCCGAGTGACGCGCGGTGGGCTGGGAAGTTTGCGCCGTCGCCCTTGTTTTAAAGACAAGCCGCAGTAACGTTTCTGCACGGTTTCACTCCTCTTATATACATTTTTTAATTACTCCCTTTCATTGCGTCAGGAAGTGAGTGCATGGGAATGTCTCCAAATGGGCCGAGCAGACTTGAGAGGGTGTAGGGAAAAGGGAAATGCACGTACTAATGGCCGTGTTGTTTCCCGCCTGTCTTGGGCCATAATGGTCTGGCTTTTACTGTACGAAAGGATTCATCCCCCAGTAACATGAAGTTACTGCAGTAAAGAGCTTTAAGAGGGGCTGTAAAAAGTGGAAAAGGGAAGACAAAAAAGAAACGGAGCTCCATGAAACAAACTCGGAAGTCGCAGCAACAAAGAGACCGCGCTACACAGGAACTGACGCCTGAAAGTGGTCGGTCAGGTTGGGCTCGTCGCACTGATTGATGACACTGTTTGTGCAGGTGCTCAGGAAATATAAATGTTTCTAGGAAAAGCAGAGCATGATTTCTGGACTGTTTACATGCACAATGCCCCAGGGAGATGTCTGTGAATGAGCAGAGGACTTCTCAGAAAGGCAGAAAGAAGCAGGAGATGTTCTCTGTCTTTTTTTCTCCTTATTTTCTCTTTGACTGGCAGAAATCCAGGCTGCCGGTTCACTTGGCGAGAGGTGATTGTGGAGGCTCCCAGCACAGAAACTCGACCAAGGTCAGGAAATGGGAGACGTAAAAGGTGGAGTCACTCAGTGACTGTGTACTCTAGCTCAGACCTTTGTTTTGTTTGCGGCCAATGAAACTTATTTCATATATCAGTCCTTAATGCATCGTATCCTAAATGGACCGTGGTAGTGAATCCATCTCCATTCATTCTCTTGTTTATGTATCTGTAACAATGTCTGAATGTTGTTCAGAATATGTGGTGATGTAATGAACAGAATTAAGAAAAAACAATAAACTAAGTCACTTGGAGTCTTCATATCATGTTTTTACAATAAAAATTAAAGTTTATTGTTTAACTTTTATTTAACCCAAAACATGTGGAGGAATGATATAGGTATTCTCCAGCAGAGCTTACAGCACCATCAGATACAAAGCATGCAAGACAATGTATGAGGGGCAGATGGGAGAGGAGCGTGGCCATGATCAGTGGAGACACTTTTATCAAAGTAATGAAGGAAACATGATGCAGGTAAAGTTGGGAGAAAACATCCTGTGAGAAACCCACCAAAATAAAACAGGAAGCACTAAAGCATAAACAGAGATTCACAAGGCAAGCTTCATGCAACTTCATTTGTAGAGCAACACTCTTGCACAAGGCAATTTATAGTGGTTTACAGAGGCACAGGAATATATGCACAATTAAAACAGAATCAATTTTCAGATACATTGTTCAATTTTCAGATAATTTCTGTCTGTTCCATGTTTTGCTGTCATTCTTTATCCCGGTAAGTCTCACACTCTTCAGACCCAGAGTCCCCCGGCCTTTTACCTGTTCTTCCTGTTTCATTAACTCAGTTTGAGCAAAAAGTTGAGCAGCGGTCACAGCTTAGGCACAGACACAAAGACCCTGCAGGATCTTAGTTCCAGTCGCCACTAGTTTCCTGGCAGAAACTCAGCAGAGCTCTGACGACATCCACGAGGGGAATATCAATCTCCTACGTCTAACTATCCCAAGAACTCTTCCCAGATATGTGGAAAGATGTGTTTTTGAAGAGGAAAGTGTTTGAAGGAAGACTTTGGAAGACCCAGATTCCTCATCACAAATCCAGACACCTCCCTCCCTCTCTCTCTCTCTCTCTCCCTCATATTTTCCTCCCCCAGTCAAGGCCAAATGAGCTCATAATGATGCGTCTCTGCTGCTTTCCGCCGGCTCCCAGGCTACTGCTCCTCGATCACTCGTTAAAGATGAGGATGCACAACAACAACAGCTGATGGAAACAAAAGGCTAATTCCAATTCCAATTTGCAAACGCAAGGCATTTATACTCAAACCATAAAAATACATGTAGAGTGGTTTGCCGGACTTTGTGCAGGTTTTATTACTTCCCAATATCTGCTCGATATGGACGTGACTGACCGACCCTGTTTTCCATCCGTCTCCTCTTCCTGTGAACTTCATCAGTGCATTTCAGAGTCGGTATTTGACCTGATTTAGTCTCTTATCGGGAAACATGGAGTGTTAAAAAGACCTTTTTACCTCAGCTTTGTTGAATAGTTATGTTTATATTCCAAATCCTACAGATGTACAGCAGGCCCAAAAACATAATTGTTAAAGTTGGACTGTGACAAAAAACAAAACGGAGAAGGAATGTGACATAAAATATGAGTGTGATTTGCATATGTATATTGGTAAATGAAGACACAAGCAGCAGTTTGATCAAGTTCCTGGTGAAACGTCAGTCTACATGCTCCTGGTTCCTCCTCAGTGTCTGCTTCCACTTGAGGCATTTCTGTCGACACCAGTGCTCCATAGCTTCTATGTTAACGAGGATAAACGCTCCATTCGACCGCTCCGGGTCCTCCGTAAGTGCAACATGAGAGATAATGCCTTGTTCCCTGTTGATTGTGTGCATGAGTGTGAGAGCAGCTGTTGGTGTGAAGGTGGAGCTGGTGTGATGTATAGTCCACCAGGGTCAGGCCTGATGGAGCTTCCACTTCTAACCCCTCTCTCTGCTTCCCCCATGAACACACACACACACACACGCACACACACACTCTCACTGGGGCACAGGAGAGCAGGGAGTGCTGTCCATTAGTGGCCGACAGGAGACTGGCCTGCTGAACACATAATGCTTCTGCGGTGGAGGGAAACTCCCTTTAGGATACTTGACTGAGGAATAATTCCCCTCCGCTCTTCACAGATCATTACATCTCCATCCCGGCTCGCAGGGTTGGACGGCTCTCGCTTATTATTCCGGCTTTTGCCGTCATGGTCAGTGGGCTTTTCACTTTAGGACAGACGTGATGGTGAAGCGGTCTGGCAGAACGGCTGTGAAAACACGTTGTGAAGAATTTGGCATCGGGATGACAATATATCTGCTGAAGGACGTTTTGTTTGATCGGTCAGATTTATACGGCTTGGCTCTCAGTTTCAGAGCTGGAAAGGGTCAAAGACACACACACAGACACTCTTTATACAGCAGGACTAGAAGAATACAACCTGATGATGAGAAAAAGACATGTTTTTAAGATAGATAGATATGTAGCATTGATTTATTGATTGACTGTTCAGTAAATTGCACTTGAAATGCAAAGAGGTGTGCATGAATCTGTGTGTTTTAGAGCAGCAGCAGAAAAAAAAATCAACTCCTGGCTGCTGAAAATTGAGTAGAAAGCAGGAACTCAGAGAGGCATGAATCATCTGTCCAGCAGCTGAGAGTCACCTCCGCCACACATTAGGAGCTCTCAAAAAGTCTGCTTGAAAAATGTCAAAGAAAATCACTGTGACCTCCTCCGAGAGCTGGACGGGAGAGTGTGCGAGGATGTGAGTGGGATTTAATGAAGATACGTGAATGTAGAAGAATTCAAAGGGGATCCAGAGTGCTTTGAAGGAATATTTAACCTTGTTCTCTAGTGCTAACATAGAAGCTATGGACTCATTGTTTTCCATAGATATTCCATCAAAAACTTCCCCTTTTTGAGCAGCCGCTTCAGTGAATGAAATGATCATCTCTGAACACGCTGTGCTTCTCTTCCCAGCTTTCAACCATCATTGTTCAACAGGTTGTTGAAGTGTTTTGTTGTGTTTTTTATTCTTTTTCAGAGTTTATATAAGGTTGTCTAATACTCAGATAAACAGACGATTTCTTCTCTCTTCATTTAGAGTCGACATGCGTGTTTCATTCTCATCCTCACTGTTCGCATCATCATCCTGAATAATGAGCAGCGAACGCAACCTGACACCGGGTCTCCCGCTCCGCGTGACAACAGCAGCGAGCCGCGTACGCAGGCTCCTGGGGGCTAATAGAGGTTTCCTCTCCACATCGGGATGACCCTTGAACTTGGAGAGTGGAGAGCCCCAAAGCTCCATCTGCATGGCAACCACAGGCTCCTGAAAGCCTGACAACAGTGGGACGCCACGCTTCATTACGCTGCAGGACCCATCCAGCTTCAAAAGATGTTTCGAATGGATTTCATTTTGCTTTTCAAACACTTTATCATGTCTTTCTTTGATCCCTAAACTGAAGAGAGACATAAAAGCCAGAGTCAATTTGGAAATACTTTATTTCCTAGTTCAGAACAGAAGTAAGCACCCTGTGCTCTGGAGAAGATGAGTGGACTTTTATTCTGAAAGCAGTGACGTGCATCAAGTGTGTCTGATACATTGATCTCAGTCTCACTCTGCTTGCATCAGCAATTATGATGCATAATTTATATTATGTGCAACATGAGGGCTTCTCTTTAATGTATAGAGGAAACTCAGTGATGGTTGTTCATATGCAGCCCCTCAAAATAATCTCCTTGTAAAATTAAGTGGAGGATTACTGAAAGTTTGCTCCTGCGCTGTGTGTGAGAGAGAGAGAGGAAGTCAAGATGGTCGCTTCATCCACCAGAAAATGAAATGGTGAAAAGGCTCGAGCTCCTGTTTCTCCATGGAAACTGTGTTCAATATCGTCATGACAACCTCCATCCGAGGAGGAGGAGGAGGAGGAGGAGGAGGGGGGATAAAACCAGGGATGTGGAGAGAGAGGGGACAATGAAAGGGGAGTAATCAAGGATGACAGGACAAGCAGACGGATTCTCTCTCGTTCAACTTCCAGCTTGGCTTGTCTTGTCTGGGAATCACGGACTGTGATCTGTCAATCAGCCTCCGAGCCGGAGACGCTGCCTCCCTGACGGAGGCGTTCAGGTGTGGAGAAACGTACGAGGACCGCTCCGCCTTGATGGAGTCATCGCAATATGGCATTCAACCAAATCATCAGATCCAGCTGTGCAATTATCACCTGTGAGCGTGGAGACGCAGAGCCTAAAGAGGCCTGATCCAGAGGTGTTTCCCCCCGAGGCTGCAGATACTGATAGACTCTGTGCTTGTGTCTGCAGGGACCTCAGTTATTAAAACCTGGTGAAACAGCCAGGGCAGTAATGACACGCATTAAAATGCAGTTTGTCGACACTGATATCATCTACTGTAGGACTGTGCATGAAGGCCAATGATCCTGATATTGACTAAACCACTGAAAATAAATGTGTTGTTGTTCAAAGTATCATCACATTATATCTTTTTATTTCCTTATTAGAACGGCTTGGGTGTACCTCTATCCTTTCTCTGTGCGAGTGGATCTAAGTTGGACTAATTTAAGCAATCTAATAGAATAAGAAAATGATTCTAGGGAACGATCCAAAACCACCTTCCTACATGGAGCCTTTTCCAGCTCTTACATGGGTGGTATCTGGGAGACGTGTGAATGCAGCTCAGGTGTTCTCAGCTGGCTCGTTTGTGTCCGGATGATGGCCACGTCTTATCTGGGGAGGCAGATGTTTCAGTGGTTGCCCGGCCAATAAACCTACCTAAGTGGTGATGTCATTACACTTGGTCGCAGTGAGACAATTGCATTTGTTTGTTGCCATCAAACCGGATTGCAGGAGTAAATACATCATTTTAGTCTGTGGATTTGTTTGGACCATTCACAGATAATACATGAGAGATAACACACACACACACACACACACACACACACACACACACACCAGTGTGTGTTGCCTTGCAGTAGAATAGCAAAGTAGAAAAACAGAAAGTAGAATTGCACTGTGTGCTGTCTGTGGCGACCCTGACACGTTGAAATCTAGTGAAATTTGTCTTTCTTTCCTTTTGGATCCTCTTTGGCGCACTGCATCTCTCTTATGAAAAAGCTCTCGAGCAATTTCCCTTGTGGCGCCGATGTTCAGTGATGTATCACAACAAGTCCTCGCTGTCGATCAAATCCAGCGCCGTGAGACGCTGAACAGACATGAACAGATCTTATTTATGCGCACAAATGCCAGTGACTGCAATTTAGATGATGCTCAATAGAGATGAGCTGGATCGCCTTTATTTCCTCATGTTTAATTGGATCTAAGAAGATTTCCTTTGCTGAATAAAAACAGTCTATTCCTGATATTTTGAACTTATCAGGCTGAGAAACTACACTGCTTAGCAAGGGACGTAAAGTCATGTGATCATCCATGTGAGGCAGGTGAGACAGCCACTGATGTGGTTGCCAGATAAGCTTAAAAAGGTGCCAGTTCAGTGTAGAAACGAACATTATATTACAGCACCTGAAAATAGGGTTTTAAAGGAGCTTTTAAAGTAGTACCTGATCAAACCAATGCTTCACACCTTCTGTGTTCTATGATAAATAAACCAGTCCAGGTCCCCTCTCACACTTCCTGAGAGGCAGAATAAAACCACCTGTCATCTCGCCGCCCTCCTTCTACTCGACTGATCTCCTCCGTCTGCTTTCAGCTCCGGTAAAAACGAGAAAAAAAACAAGGCCACGTGTGCTTTTGTATGAACACATGGTGTCATGCTTTCATATTCATGCTACCTTGATGGTTGAGACATCCTCACCCCGCCTCCTCTCCTTTTATCGGCACAGTGCGTCGCACAATACATCCCTAAACATCAAAACGTTCCTGGTGGACGGCCACGGTAATGATGATCCTGAGTGTGTGTGTGTGTGTGAGTCTGTGTGTGTGTGTGTGTGAGGACAGAGAGTGACAGAGAGTGCTGTTTCTTTGCATGTGAAAGACAGAGGGAGGGAGGGGGGGGGGGGGGGGGGGGGAGGGAGGCGAGCAGTAATTAGTGTTGCCTGTCATCCAAAATCTCCATGGAGATGTGCTCCGTGCCATCTACACCTTCGCCACATAATCACAGAGGCGCAGGAGCGCAGGAGGCTCGGCTGCCGCTACGCCACTTGGAGCGAGCACAAGATCAAGCAGCAGCCAGCACTTGTGTCACCTCTAAAAATAGCCGTATACAGTAGATGACACTTCTGCAGCACTATGAAGCCACAGACCGTGCAGTTAATGGGGGGTGAGGGTGGGGGGGGTGGACTCCTAATATGGGCTGTGATCAAAAACAGGGGGTGAAAGAAGTACACAAAGACAGAATTTGATATTCAACAGCAGGGTGTGTGTGGGGGGTGGATTTTATTTCTATTTCTGCATAGAAACACATGCCTACATGATACATCACATACGCGGATACACACGCACGCACGCACGCACACACACACACCTGACAGTTTGGGTGGGGGGTTGAGATCCGGGGTTACAGTCACCTTTACAATCCATAACGGTGAGATATGAAACCGACGTGCTGTGTGCTTCTCCCTCACATTCGAGAACAGACAACAGTGGAAAAACAAAACAAAAACAAAAACAGGAAGTGGGGTTAAAAAGGTGAATTATCAAAATAATATTCTTTCGTTATTGGTTAACAGCTATTTCATGATGCATACTCATGTGACACACAGACAGACAGACGGGGGCTGAGGGACGATCCTGGGCTGGAACCAGTGTTGTACTGTGCTACGTACATACGTACAGCTGTGCTTATAATATAATAATTACAGAGCCCCGGGTCAGCACAGACCTGGAGCTGCAGTCAATGAAGATGAAACCAACTTTCACTTTGTTTATTAAACATAAGGCCACTATGGTAGACCATGAGGAATATATCATAAGTCACGTGTGAAGAAGAAACCACACTCCTCCTCCTCCTCCTCCTCCTCCTCCTCGCCTTCTTCTCCCTCAGTGTGTGGAACATGGTTTCTACTGATCGGACACAACCAGAAGTGGTAAGGAACAAGTCTAATTACATTACTGCACACATTTAAGCTCCATTACTCAACATGAGGCACAAGTGGAACTGATGGCATTGCGCTGTGTGTACTTTAGATCAGGGAACACGTATTCATCCTCAACTACTGTAGCTTCTTCTTAGCATGTGTATTAGCTCCCTTTTACCCTTTAATAGTCATTAATCATTAATTCACTATTACTAGGTCACTTGCTGCTACATAGACAGCAGGTAAGGGAGATGCTCCAAATGGATTGCAATTCGTCCCACTCTTTCTCTCTTAAAAATATCTAACATGGTCCAAACTTATACAGTCAAACATATGTGAACTCCATGTATTCATATTCCTTTGAATTGGGTTGGTTTTGTTCAGCATGTTCCCCATTCCAAGGAAAAACTCTTAGTTAGCAAGGACATCTTGTTGATGACTAGTTTGTATGTACTAATAAAGGGCTAACACACATGTTAATAAGCAGCTAAATGTATGTTCCCATATCTAAAGTGTTACCATTTCTTATTCTTCAATTATTATTAATGATGGTACTAAAAATCTACCATGAAACTGACATTTGGTCCAGACTCAACCAGAGGTGATGCATCGACTGTATACATCTAATGTAAGAGACAATACTGTTCCATTGGGATTTTCTCTTTTCTTTTCTTTTTTTTGGGTTAAACTCTTAATTATTGTACATGGATTTACAAACAATGGTTTGCCTGAGCAACATTCATGCCACGCCGTGTGTTGACAGAATATCTGCACGCTTTCCCTGTGGTCAGTGTTAAAAAGCAGTGGCACGACAGAAGAGAAGGAGAGAGAGAGAGAGAGAGAGAGGGAGAGAGAGAGGGAGAGAGAGAGAGACAGAGAGAGCGAGAGAGAGAGACAGAGAGGGAGAGAGAGAGAGACAGAGAGAGAGAGAGAGAGAGAGAGAGAGACCGCGTGATGAACAAAGACTTCAGTTCTGATGAAGATCGAACAACTTTTCAAGTTTTTCATCTAATCCTAGTTCACAGTAACAGTTTCGCTGTACAAACCCATATTAACAGGTGTCTGGGTGTTCTCACTCCACGGTTACTCAACAACATTTATGGATATAAGACATTAATCCAAATGTCAGCGACGAGTTTCTTTAACCTGTACATATTACTCAAGATAAGACGGAAACAAATGCAACAAAAAAAACACGTCTCCAGATATGTAAAACAGACTCAGCCCCTGAAAACGCTGAATATTCCTAGATAATTCAATTAGCATTAGATTAGTAATCATTCAATCGCCTCAAATGCACTATGGTTGAATCAGATTGGATTGATATCGACTTTGAGAAGCCGCCATCACATCTGGTCCCAATGGTGTTTTATCATGAACATTAAATATTGACCAATCTCTGAAACTCTTCTGAGGTCCTCGCAAGATCTGCAGCAATGGTCCGAAGCAGCAAAAGTTACAGTTGTTAAACTATTAGGGCCAGTGGACGAGCAACAGTCCATCAGAAATGCATTAGTGTTATGAAGAATGCCCGACGGGGCCGCGCCCACTTCAGAGTCAGGAAGTGGACACGATACCACGGACGACTCCCTTGACTCATCAGCTGTTTCTGCTGCGAGGACGTGAAGGAGAAGGAGGAGAAGAAGAAGCTTCTGCAAATAACAACATCTAATCACTCTCACTTTACATCATATTAGACGGTCAGCTTTCTACTGTTTTCCGCATTTCAGTCGCTCTTTGTAGTTCAACTCGTTGACTGAGCACTGACGTGGTGGAAATTCGTTTCTGTAAATTTATAAAGAATTTGCACTGAAACAAAAAGCTAGCTGAGAAAATGTGTTTTCAGGGTCTTCAAGTCGAGCTATGACATGTCCACTAAAATGATAAGCACGTTCTGTAAATAGTAGCCACTGTTCAGAGTACGTCATACGATGCTAGGGCATGCAACACATGCAAAATGCTTTGTAACATGTAAATGAGTGTACATATGATAAGTCTGCTACGCAACCGATTCTGTACCACAGGGTTGTTTTTTTTAGTTTTTTTGGATGTGTAACAGAGACAAAACAAACCAGGTCTCGGATAAAAACACTCTGATCTGCAGTTCGTTCAGGGAGGAGGAGTCAGCGGGGAGCGGAGCTCCGCTCCAGATTCCTGCTCTTTCTCCTTTTCGCAGCCAATCAGCGTCAGGTCAGAGTGGTGACCTCCGGCTGGGCGTAGCTCCCCGTGGCAGCGAGCATGTCTTTGCAGCTCTCTGTTAGGAAACACAAAAGGCAGGAACACAAATCAAACAAGGTGACGTATGAGGACGACACAAAGCCTGGGAGAACAGACCCGGAGCAGTCGCAGCAGCAGTAGCGGCTGCAGCATTTGATTTGTATAAATTACAAAAACAATAAATACAACTAACAATAAAAGAGAAATATCGAGTTGCTAGGGGCCAGGGTGGCATCTTTGGTGTGCATATGTCTATCATTTTATCTTTCAGATCTCTCCTAAATGCCATGTGCAGTATTTATTTAACACCTTGCACCTTTTATTTTAAATCTGCACTGTTTTGTACCACTACTGCTCTACCTGCACACTCACGTCTTCTACTGTTCTCTGTTATTTTTCACCTGAAGGTATTTATTCTAGTCTTTTTTCTTGGCCAAAGCAATCGTAATCTCTGTATGCTATACGATATCATTCAAACTGAAAACAGTCAAATAAGCTCGAATAAGAAGTGGATGAGTGGGACACAGGTTCTCCAGGTTGTTTGTTCATTTTGTTCTAATATAAGTTCAAATGGAAACTCAATAAAGAGTATAAGAGAGCGCAAGCGAATGAGAGAGAACCAAAAAGGGTTGTGGTCTTATACTTTCTGTCTGAGGAGCGACTGATATTTCAAACCCACAGACAGAGGAATCACACAGATCTGTAATTCTCAGGCCAGCAGGCCATGTTTTCTCCGCCCACCTCCATAGCTAACGGAGACGTATTAGCGGTGATCGCTAACAGGTGATCCTCTCGTCTTCATCTCCACCTGCATCCTCTCAGCGGCATGTCAACGGTTCGTCACAACCACCCTGAGCTCATCGCTGGGGATCCAGCTGATGCACCTTCACCCGGGACGCAGGCCGTCCTCCCTCTGAGACCAGGACGGCGAGCTGCAGCTCTGCGTCTGCTCCGTCCAGAGGCGAGCTGCAGGCCGGCCGCTTCCTGCCGCTGATACCGATCTGAGCGTCGACAGACCTCTCTGCGGCTCCCTGTGCTTCCTGCCATACTGCTCTGCTGAAACATTATCCATACCTTACATCCTGTAGCCCTGGAGCTGACTCGCACCGTCCCCTATGGCCTCGGCTCTCCTAATCTCCCTCCATCAAACCCACTCAAAATGGCGGCGGTGGCGACTGCTGGACGCCGGACGAAAACACGGCCGATTCTTTTTGACTCTTAAGTCCACAGCGACGGGTTTAAGCAGTCTTAGGAAACTGAGAAAATCTACTTGAACCCCTCGTGCAGGTAATGTGAACTAAACTGCGCTGTGTATGTGTGATATTCCCCCGTAATAGACTGGGATGTCATTATCCACATACTCACCAGACGCAGCGCTCAGGATTGAATTACCCCCTCCTCTCTCTCTCTTCAAGATTAGTTTTGAGGTGTTCTGGCTTTGCTCAGCCTCCCATTGTTTGTGTCTCTGCGATCAGAAGACAGCTCGCTTGGCAATTTCACAGGCTGACCAGATAATGTAGCGTATTATTAGAGAAACCGGTGTGAAACAGGCTGGCAAAGCCACGTATATGCGCCTGCCAGGCAACAGATTTTAGATTGACGGATGATTTTCCTCCCTTTGCATCCACAAACATCCCTTGTTTCTCCTCATTAATCTGACAGATTTAAGTGAAGTTTTCAGGGTGTTTCTTCATCTGCATGTGACAGCGGGGCATTAACCTACTCCAGTGTCCGACACGTTCAGGGAGGCTTTCAGGAAACACGACCAAATACAATTTCTTGTAATGGGCAGTTGGGGAAAAAAAAGCAGGGCTATATGCTCTCTATGGAGCCAAGCTACAGTAAGTGCCCCATTTATGACTTGTTTTTTCCTCAACAGTGACGTGCTAATGAGCTTTGGTTGAAAAACGCATCTCAATTTAAGTGCAGTTTTGCAAGAAAGCACCTTCAGTGTCGGGCTGCTGGCAGACCAGAGCCAGGATGTTGACTCCAGGATGCTAGGGATGAATTCCACATATAGAGCCTGTCCTCACAGAGGAATTAGGGACATTTTGGAAAATAAAAAGATGTGAGATGTGACAGTAGAGGTGGCAGAGACAACACTTGTGTTATTGGCAGCTCTTTAAAAACAATGGATTTTAAGAGGTTAATGTAGGAAATCTCTGAGACGATTAAGTGAAGGAATATGGACGTTTGCCACATCAAACTCCCATTGGAAACCCTGACAGACAGATGTTTATACGATGCCTCGTGTCACCGCTAGTCTCCGGCGCTGTGTGAAGACGAGTGTTCGGCGGCAGCTCTTTGTCCGGGCGCACGCAGACAGACAAACGATGCAATTACTTCTACAAAGCTCCGCCATTGATTTTCTTTTGATTTCTCCGGTGAAAAATGGCTGCCCTCAGCCGCGCGGAGCCCGCTGGACAAATGGCAGAACTTAAGGCAGGGAAGCGAGTACGGCTGGATAGCGACGCCTTCGTGTTTCCTCTGATATTTACCTGAGCTCCGATCAACCCTTTGGTTTCATCTGTCAATCACTCGCTGGAATTTCTCTGTGTAGATCACCAGAAACTGGACCAAAGTGCTGCTTTTTTTATGCTTCACACTCAGTATTTTTGGAGGTGGGAGGCGCCATGGTTTATGTCACACTCATTATTTATATATATATATAACAAAGACCGTCTTTGTTCAGACGTTTTTTGAGAATATCTGATCTTCACATATGAACTTGACTGTGACGATAGTTTGGACTTGTCGTACATCTTGGGCCAGGAATAGACTGTGGTTATTAATCAAAGCCAAGGTTAAGCTGTGGGTCCCTTTTAATTTTTAAACACTGGCAGAGGATTTTTCACCTACTGTCCACATCCACATCAAAACCAGTCAAAATTTAAGCCCCACCTGCAAAACTAAGCCTATTTTTACTAACTCTGTTGCGCCTCAGTATTGCAAAATATTCATTATGACACAATAACATTTATGCCAATAACATGTATCTATGTTTGTATATAGGGAACTGAGACTGAGATCATAAAACCTGGTTCAGGTTGAGGATGTTTTTGTTTAGGACTGGAAACAACACCTCTGCGGATAATGACAGGACAGAGCTCTGCTCAGGGGTTGAAGCTGCTCCGCTCAGATAACAACATGTAGGAATCAGACAGATTTTACTCTCAGTCTCAGCCCCGAGGCCACACTTTAATTTCATCTGAGCTAAATGTCAGGAAGCAGCTGCATGGCTAAGACCTGGTCTCCGCTGACCAGACCTGCTTGGACACTGAGCACGAGTGGAAGGAACACAAAACACCTGATACCTAACGTACCCGACATGAATGGTTACAGAGGTGAACCCAGATAAGAATACAGAGAGCAGCCTCTAAACAAGGGCTATGAAATCACCTTTGTTTTGTGTCATTAAAAAAGAAAATAAGTTGTTAAAACAGTAGAAACAGAAAACGTCCAAACAGCCTTTCAGAGCCCTTTTTCAGCCGTGGAAATATTATGGTCTATGTCTGCACAGACCTGGCGCCCTTTCATGCTTCTCCGATTGTCTGTCTTTCCAACCACTAAGATGAATGCTCACTTGGCATTCCTCTCAGTTTGTTCCTGAGCTAGATGCTAACTGGAGTCATACAGCTATGGAGAGATGCGTGCACATCTAACGTCACATTCTGGAGTCAGGCTCAGAGACTGAGGAAGAACCGGAGCAAAGACACTGACAGATCACCACAAACTTCACAAACTGTTGCCCTGCAGTCGTGTGTTACGTTTCAGAGGAGGGGGATAGTTTGGGTGGCTTCACACTGTTCTGCCTCTGTTTTTATAGGAAATTCCTGCATGAATGAGAGCTTGAGGATGCAGACCTGTAGAAAAAGTGCAAGAACACTTTTTCATCCTAGCTCTCCAGGTTTCTGTTGGATTTTCTACTGAGTTTGACGTATTTGGGTGAAACCTGCAAAGCTACAAACAGGAAATGTGAGTCTTTAACCCGGCTCTCACGCACACTCCGTGTCTGTGCGTGTCACTGACCGGTGTGGACGCCGGGGTCTCCGGAGGTGAGCAGGAAGCAGGTGGCCTCTTTCTTGCTCTTGTCTCGGCCCCGGGAGCAGCGCAGCGACCACTTCTCACTGGGGGACAGCGGCTGGGTCAGGCTGCAGCCTTCCTCCTCCGACAGAGCCACGTTAGCATCGCCGTTCTGTTTGGAGTCTGACAGCGAGACAGAAACACATGGCGACGTAAATGCCAAGGCTTTTACTGAGGCTGCCCCCGGGGGGCCTCAGACTAAGGCAGATGTACATTGCATAAAATCGGTATTTTTCTGTGATGAAATTCAATTTGACTGAGATGTTATGAGGAGTAATTTGATCCCGGTGTGTTACTGCCTTTATGCCTGAGCCCGGCTCATCTGTCAGACACACTCTGAACAGCCCCGGGAAGCAGAGGATGGAAATACACTGGCTCCTCCTGTTACTTTTAGGCTTCAATATTTGTGACTGATTAAACAAAACGGTTCTGGAAAATCAAATTTCAGAATAAAAAAATATTGAAGCAGTAGCAGAGGAGATTCTCCTTCCTGCAGAGTATCTGAACTATGCAGGCAGTTTGGATTTAAAGGGATTCTTCGCAAAACAGTCAAAATATAAACAGGACTAACAATACTGTGCAGAAAACAAACACAAATATAAGAGGGAATCTTCATAGTGAGAGTTAAAAGTAATTTACAATGATTTATAATATAAAAGACAGCATAAAATCATTCTATTTTGTGTGTGGGATTTGATCATGTGACCTTTAGATTGCAAATCTTGGTCTTTAACCACTAAATGTCTAGGGTTAAAGTTTACATCTAGGATTACCATGGCAGGTAATCAGCACAGAGTGTAAGAGAAGTGCTTCGTGTGTGTTTGCTCATCTCTGAGGATCTGGTGTCTGACCTGAGCGGTTCCTGCTGCCGCTCTCCTCTGCAGCCAGCGGACACGTGTCGCTCTGCGTGCTGTCCCTGTGCGAGTTCGTCTCCGACTTCCCGAACGAGGCCGTGTCGGTCGGGGCGTCCGGGTTCGGGTTGTGCTTCTTCTTCTTCTTGGGCAGCTTCTGCTTGGCCATGGCCAGCGAGTAGTACATCCCAAAGTTATTGACGATGACGGGCACGGGCATGGCGATGGTCAGCACGCCGGCCAGCGCGCACAGCGCCCCCACCATCATGCCCAGCCACGTCTGCGGGTACATGTCTCCGTACCCCAGCGTCGTCATGGTGACCACCGCCCACCAGAAGCTGATGGGGATGTTCTTGAAGTGCGTGTGGTTGGAGCCCGTGGGGTCGTCCTGCTGGGCGCCGATACGCTCGGCGTAGTAGATCATGGTGGCGAAGATGAGGACGCCCAGCGCCAGGAAGATGATGAGCAGCAGGAACTCGTTGACGCTGGCCCTCAGCGTGTGGCCCAGCACGCGCAGACCCACAAAGTGCCGCGTCAGCTTGAAGATCCGCAGGATCCGGACGAAACGCACCACGCGCAGGAAGCCCAGCACGTCGCTGGCGGCCTTGGAGGACAGGCCGTGCAGGCCCATCTCCAGGTAGAACGGCAGGATCGCCACAAAGTCTATGATGTTGAGCGTGTTCCGGATGAAGACCACCTTGTCTGGGCAGCAGATGATGCGCACCAGAAATTCGAAGGTGAACCAGACCACGCAGACGCCCTCCACCTGGATGAGGATGGGCTTGGTCACCATCTTCTGATGCACCTGTGTCCGCGTGCTGTTGCCGTCGACGACCTCCTCCGTCTGGGTCGTCAGGTCGTTGAAGGCTTCGTGGGTCTCCAGGCAGAAGGTGGTGATGGAGACCAGGATGAAGAACAGGGAGGCGAGAGCGACGCCCTGCGAACACACGGGGGGGAGGATGAATCGACCAGTGTTCAGGTTAACAGAAAATCTATACTTTTATCCATTTTTATACCCAACGGGTCTGCTGGGGCCTCACGCAGCTCTTACAGAGCGAGAAGAGAAGCCAGACCACACATGCACACACACACACACACACACACACACACACACACACACACACACACACACACACACACACACACACACACACACACACACACACACAGTGGGAGAACAGTATCAGAAAAACACTGATTCAATTAACCGCCCCATCAACATTTTGTGAAAGAGCTTCTATTACCACTGTCATTTTAGAAAAAGGTACTTTAGATGTGATCTTTATTTATTCTTCCTGTTTAATGTGCAAAAGACTCTGTAGCCCTAGACAAGTCAAGTCCCAAGTGCATCAGCCTGGGACATTAAACTGAGAGGGAAGCTACCATGTAGTGGAAAAGTACTTTTAGAGATAAAGTCTAACAAAGAAATAGAATTTGGCATAATTGTAATACTGATAAACAGAAATCTGTACAGTGTTGTCCTTGAAGTATTTTCTCTAATCCTTTCCATATGGCATTGTGTCATAAAATATCATTCCCTTCAAACTTTGCTTTATCACAAAGAAGACAAAGGTGATAAATACGACAGTCTGGGATGGGAACTGATAACAAAGTTCCATTGGCCACAAAGTTGCAAGTCATGTGCAGGAATATTAAATGTTTGCTTCTTACTTATTTACCTACTTAACAGCAGTGCAAATAAAGGGGAAGGTAGCGTGAAACTCTCCAGGCCCTGTGTGTACTTAACTAATGGGCTAAACTTTCAGCCAGTTCAAGCATTGTTTCAAGTTAAAGACTATAAACTTCGTAATGAAGCTCACCTCACCCATGAGAATGGATCAGAGAATCATCAAGAAATCAGATCGATAAGCAGTATCGATAATGGATATGGACTGAACTCCTCATCACTTCCCATCTCCGGTCTGTGAATGCGCCTGTGTGGAGGCATTGCTTTCTGGCGGAGACAGTGACTGTCAGCTGATTGACAGTGACTAAAACTAATGACAGAGAGAAATAATGAACGCGCTGATGGAGAACACTTGGGGGATGAAGAAGTTTGACAACATCAAAGCGAGGATGTATGTTTACTGTGATGGATCGCCGTGGAGTTAACTCGGCACAGACGAGCCACTACGACGAGAGAAATGGGAGCCAATGAGTCCTGTGTGCAGAAAGCAGCAGAGACGGGGCGAAGAAAACAAGAGAGATGGGATCCAGAACACTCTGACCAACATCTACCTTCCAACCTCAGCACACAACCCAGTATTTACCTTTGAACTCGAGCAGTTGGTCGCCCCAGGGCGAGAAACCAACAGTATGTAGATCCCAGATGAGATAAAATCAACAGCAAGCAAGGACTGTTTATTCCACTGCAGGCTAAATATAACAATACATGCTCTTTAGTGACGATATAATGCTGGTAGTTCAGTCTGGACCAACATGACGACTGACACTGCTGAACAACTTCAAGTTGACAGAAAAAGGGAAAAAACTGCAGCGGTTCCCTGAAGCGACACAAGGAAAAGGCCGCTCTTTAATGTTATCATTTTCAATCAAGCAGCCCGAGTGGATCAAAAAAGAAAAGTGTTTGAGGATTTGGTGAGTGACGATATATTTTATTATTTCTATCGTGATTATTTGAAAGAGCACTCTGGGCGCAGCAGAGAAAACACACCAATTTCAAAGCAATTACACCCATGAACACAGACTGAATCATGCTGAGCGAAAACGTGACTCCATTAAGGCGACGCCTGCCTCTCGCAGACAGCAGGGGGCGCTCACATGGCCACAGCGACCACAGACATCGATTTACACAGAGAACACGGGGCCATGGCGTGACTTGTGTATGAAACATGTGGGAGCCTGTCTTGAGTTGTCCATGAGTGACGTGTGTAAGAACATATCGAAACACTGAAACATCGTGCAAGACTGAATCGATTCAGTGCTTCTCTTACAGGTGCACCCAGCTTTGTCGAGTGAAAACAGCCTGTGACTGACCAGAGATGTACTGCACCTCCAACACCACCATCCTCAGCATATCGCTCCCCATCTCTAAATTAATGAGTGCATACCCGTGTCCTTTCAGTTTTTGGTCAGTGTCTGTGCTCCTGGTTCTTCCTCAGTATCTGACTCTGGCTCCAACGTGTCAGGCTGGACGTGGACACACTTCAGAGCTGCATCAAAGCTCCAGTTCCCACTAAGTTCAAGAGAGAAACTGAGAAACTACTTTGTTAGGCAAGGAGAGTAAAGTCACTTGAAGAGTGTGACTGACAGGCAAGACAAAAACTCTTCTATATACTGTAATAAAAGTCCTCTGTTGCCTAAGTATATAATAATAAACTTTGTGTATATAATACAAAATTGTTTGTTCTTTACATACTCCTTATAGTATAGCACTCCAGTGCTGGGATACGTATTGTCTCAGTCCTGCTCTGGCCTCCGGCCACCAGGTGAGGGGAGAATACAAAAGACTATTAGACAAACCGAAAGTCATAAAAACGCAAACAAAATGGAGAGCGATTCAATGCACTTTTATCATTGGAGGGAAGATTAATTGATCGATGTGGCGGCTGATCCCATCCCTCACAATGGCCCCGCTCGTCTGTGTTTGTGTTAACACTGTGTGCTCGCTCGACCCTGCTCTGTCTTCATTGTTTACCGAGGCCGGGATAAATTGTAATGCCTCTCCAAGCTTTCTAATCTTCCAGCTGGATAAATATGTACCTGCGCTGTGCATGCGCTTAGCTACGTCCTGCCCCCTCTCACATGTCATTCAGCTCCATAGTGTTTCAGGCTGTGATTAGCAAGAAGAAACAAGGCATGTACTGTCATGTCCAATGGAGGCTCTAACAAAACACAAAAAATAACAAAAGAAATGGTCAGTTTGTGGAGGGAGAGGAACAGTCTTGCAAAGGACACAGTGGAACAGTCTGCTCGTGTCACTGTCGTGCAGCCAAACGAATGTGCAGCTCCGTGCCGTGACAACATGGCTCAGCCTCGTCCCTGCAGAGACACGAGGAGCTCTCAGGTCCATCCCTGGAGAAGATGAGCAGCGGGAGGAGAGTCCTCGCCTCCGCCCCCGGAGGAGCCCAGAGTTCCCTCCGTTGGACACGGTTTCCCCAAACACTACCACGACTAAGTGTGTATGTGTGTACTCCAACCAGGCATCGGCCTTCTGTGATGTCACCCACTGGTTTGTGAAGCTCAAAGGTTTGGCTCACAGAGCGGCACCGTCTTGAATCTTTGGAGCCAGAAGAAGCAGAAAAGAACCCGGCCATACCAACGAGCTAATGAGCTTACTCACTTAACAAACATGATCTATGCGTCCGATGAACTTGCGTAACCTGCTCTTTAGCGCCTGTGAGGGTCACCTGTCAATCACTCTTGTCGGATATGTCAATCAAACAGACACGCCCCTAATTATTCAATTCTATTTAAAGCTCAGCACAGAGTCTAGACACTAACAAAAGGGCAAATTAGTTGCTAATATGTGACTATAATAAAAAGCTTTGACACTTTACAACCAGGAAGTAATCTTTACACAATAGTCTTTTCTCCCTCTTAATAAACAAATTTGCAAAGTATTGAAGTGAATTTCACCTGCTGTGTAGATTCGTCTTAATGTAAAGTCATCTCTTGGATGTTTTTTGACCTGAATCACTCGTTTGTTCTTCTGCAGATAAACTTGTTTACCCCTGGTTGGTGATAAGCATAGAAAACGCATTCTCAGAAGTATTAATATATTAATATATTAATATAACTTATTATTCAGTCTTGTTACAGTGTTAAATCACCGCATCGCTGATCCAGCCTGCAGTGTTTTCTGGCGTTCATGCGAACAGTTTCCCTTTCACAGTCTTTATTCACCAAAAAAATAAAAAAATATATTTAGCATTAATTAGCATGCATTCACAGCATCCGGAACCCACACAGACACTCGGAGATAAACAGAATATGTTTCATTGTGTCTCCTCATCCATGGTTTCCTATTGGAAAGCTAGACAGACAATGGAGCCAGCACGGTCTCCATCCAACAAGAAGGTTCGGCCTCTTTTTTAACCCACAGAGACAATGTTCCTAAGTTAGTAAATAAATAATGACCCTCTGCTTTTCATCTGGCAAGTTAGGGGACAAATCAACCACGTATATTTTGGCTGCAACAAACAACCACTTTTGTAGTCCATTATTCTGTCGACTCATTGCTTTCTCGCTGAAACAATGAGATGTTTTGTTTGTAAAATGACGGTGAAAATGACCTTTACAAAGGTCAAGATAAGGTGTTTTCAAAGCCTTTTTTTGTCCTCACCTCAATGACATTCAATTTTCTGTCACACAGACAAAAGAAACCTGAAAATAATATTCGCATCTAAAAAGCTGAGATCTGAGAATTTCGGCTTTATTTGTTTTCATTATTAAATAGTTTAATAAGATCATTAAAATATGATTTTTTTCTCATTTAATAGCTGATTGATTGTTGTCAGTATGCAGTGCTTCTTGGTCTGCAGCGCCACAGGATGTGGGCGGGGCCTCCCGCGCCTTCTCCTTCAACACTTGTTTTAATTTGTTATCGTTCTGAATCAGTTTTTACAAACACAATTAAGCAAATTGGATTAAGACTCACCAGCCGGGCTAATAATAGCAACTGATGGTCTTTTAGGGGAATTAAACGTGATTACAGCTATCAGGTGCTATCTCCTCATCTTATTAGCACCCAAAAAAAGTAACGAGATCGGCTCAACGTTGAATTAATGTCGTAACACATGTTGCACTGATCACGGTGTCATATGACCGCGGGGATCTCAAACAGGTGATGCTGCTGATTGTACTGAGAAACATGATCTCATTACTTTAACAATGGAGACGAGCATAGGAACACACACACACACACACACACACACACACGTTATATCAATCATATTAATCATGTTCCACTTCAGTGGTGCATTAAAGAAATTCACACTGAATAATAAAAGGATGAACACACTTGACTGACAGCAACTGAATGATTTATGGAAAGCACACAAACATATATTATATTACATTATATTACATTATATTATATTATAATTTCAATTTTATACCTTTCCATTATGATGTTTCAGTCATGTTTATTCAACATGCTAAAACCTTTCACCTTTGCCTATTTGACGTGTGATTATAATGAGTTCATATATGCATGTGTGTGCGTGCGTGTGTGTGCGTGTGTGTGCATGTGTGTGCATGTGTGTGTGTGTGTGTGTGTGTGTGTGTGTAAGCAAACTGCACAGAGGAGGGAGCAAAAAGTAGGTTGTGTTGACACTGCAGCCTCAGAACATTGCTCGGTAGCTGCAGGGCTCTTCCCTAAATATCCTGGCTTCATCAACACACCGTTTTTAATTTTTTTTTTTTCTCTCACGTTACATAAACAAACATCTGTTGCCTCGACGAGTGCACTGAGTTTACTCAAAGAGCAAAACGGTTTATTCGCAGAGGCAAACAGAGCCGGGGGTATCTGCGGGCAAGCTCGCAGGGCTGGCTCGCATGAGGACCGGTGGCTCATAAAGAGCTCGACGTGCGAGTCTCACAGCAGACAGCTCGCCCCTGGAGGAGGCGGGAGGAGGCGGGAGGAGGCGGGAGGAGGCAGGAGGTGTTGGGCTCTGCAGCCTCGGCCTTTCGCTGGCGCCTGCACGGCTTTGTCTCCTCCGATAAATCCCTCTTCATTTAGATGTGTCAGTCCAGTTTATTTGAGCTGACACAAAAGCAGACCACGATATCGTGTTTACAGTGCAGCGGTGGAAACTTTAAACAGCCGCTACATCCATAGCCTCCACAGAAGGTTTTCCATGCTGGTCGGCCTGTGAGCTCAGTTGAGGCTGATACAAACATTGTAATGTTATGTATAGACCACACTGTCTCGTTGCTGTCCAGCTACCTCCTTTAAGGAAGTATTTTAATGTATTTCTGTGTACTTTTGTGTTAAGTTCAATTTTAGGATCCAAAAAACAAAAGTCATGGCCTGGTATAAAACATGCATGAAGAAAAGTGGCAACTTTTACCCTTTCACCCACTGAAGTGACTGTTTGCCTCATCCTGACTTTCTGGCAAACTGCAGCCAGTGAAAACAGGCTGAGTTCTTACAAATAATTCTCAGAAAGTTGCAAAAGTAAAACCTCTTGGATCCAGCAGAGACGGTTGAAGGGTCAAAATGTTTGGCTCACACTGGCTGTTAAAGACTGCACCACGTTCACCAGCTGGATACGCTTTGGTGCAAAGACATTTTGCAGAGACCAGACACTTCATGCACTCATATAAAAGATGACTCTCCCAAAAAGTCCAACCATTCTTGATAAAAGTTAAAGTTAGAGTAGAATAAACGCTGATAACAATATACAATAGGCATTTCAGACTCCTCACACTTCTCAGACATTTGATCTGCTGCTAATATGAAAGAAGATAAAGGATCCGCACACTTCCTCCACCACTCACATTTCACTCATGAAATGGTTTATCGGAATAATAATGCAGACGACGTCCAGTCCTGCAGGAGCAGAGTGCAGTGAAGCTCCGAGGACATCTACCACTAAACACTGGTGGCCAAAAGACGTCAGTCCAAGGTCGTCAGGTGTCAGGGAGCAGCACCCTGGGGGGGTGGAGGGGGGTGGCGTAGGGGTAGGGGGGGGCCCAGCTGGAAGAAGCAAGGCAGGAGGGACGGAGGCAAGAGGCTGTGACAGGCAGCGGTCTGTGCAGCAGAGCAGCAGCTGTGGAGCTCCATCACAGCCTTCATCACCTCCAGCTGCTCGGCATCACGCTACGTTCCCAGCTCCGATGCTCCGGACGCAACAAGCACAGCGAGGAGCGCGGCGAGCCGTCAGCGGAGGCAGCAGCAGCAGCTCGGTCAGGACAGGTTCCTGGAAGTCATGTCACAAACACTCACGTCTGAGGAGGATTAATGTCAACCAATCAACCTGGCAGCTGCAGCGCTGCTGGGCATCTGCTGAGAGAGGCTCTCATTAGCAGGTTTGTATGATGTGGGACTACGTGGAGAAAAAATCTGGTAGGGATCATCTGTGATGTGATTTTAGACAAAACAGCAGATACAGCTATTGAAGGCCTTAAAGTAAACATCAGCTTTAGCTGGTCTTCATCAGATCCAAAAATGATCATTTGTGGAACACAGTCACACAGTCGTTGGTAGAAATAAAGCCAAAGTAAACACAGTCCAGTGAGGAGAGAGACATGGTTCAGTCTCTGCTGAATCTGTGTGACAGAGGAAACTCAGCCTGACTTCCCGGAGAGCAAGAAGAAGAAGAGCAAGAAGAAGATGAAGATCTGCTCCACTCGCTGCCTGAGGCGTCCACAGCTCAGGAGGAGGAGATGAAGACGCTCAAATCAGTTTTACTTTTTTTAGCTACATTACCATTAGTTGGCATTCGTCTGCTGACTCACTCACACCCTGGTGGCAGAGACTGACCATCCAGGATCCTGCTGGACGGCCTGATGAACAACTTGAGACATACACTGCAACTTTATGTTGCAAACCCCAAATACAAAGAAGATGGTTCCTGAGGAGGGTCTGTGTCGTGGTTTTTACACACTCATCTGAACAGACTGTGTGTGTGTGCATGTGTGTGTGTTGTCTGAGACCCTCCAGCTTCCATCGAGATAGTTGAACCAGGAAGTTTTTATTTCATTTCGGTCCTCTTCAAAAGTCCCGACGGCACGTACAGCAAATATTTCAACTGTGAAAATATGTTCAAGTGAAAAGAGGAACTTTTGGTTCCTTGTGAGGAGTAAATATGCTTTCATCACCCCTGCTGATAAAAACTGCCTCACTAATGAATTAAGTGTCTATTCACTCGGTCCAAAGCTCTCTATCAAATGATTTCAGCTCTCTCAACATTCACTCAAAGTGTTTTTTTTTCTTTTTAAAAAGGCAGAAATTCAAATACTAATTAAATACCAACAATGCAAATCCCTGATAATCGCTCTCTGTAATGTGTTGATTTTCATCTGAACGTTGCTCAGACCTGGGTGATACTGAGCTCGCAGCGACGCCGCATCACGTCTATTTCCAGCAGGAAGCTCGGGAGCGTGTCGAAGAAACAGCCGACATGATCGCGCAGGATTACTTCCCTCTCTCCCCGACAAGCCAGCCCTCGGAGAGCCTCCCTAACGAGGCTGCGCGGCTTTGCTGGCGTGTGAAAAATCAAATCCTGCGTTCAATTCACGGAGCAAACGCAGAGAGGTGTCGGCGCCGTGAACGGCGAGGCCCAGGGGAGCGAGAGGTTGAGCTACGAAGGCGGCGTTATTGTTTATCTATCAGCCGGGTGTGACACAGGCTGACGCCTGAGAGGAAGGCTCATCATCATCATCATCATCTTCCTGAAGGATCCTGAGTGATGGCATCCTCCTGAAACCGTTTCCTCGAACGTCTCACCAATTAGGTTCTACTGACCACGTGTGTGATGAGAAATTGAGGACGTATTGATTTAATTGCTTAATTACGAGCCAGTAGCCGGGCTCATATCACATAAATGAAACCTCTTTGTCATTAATCCATTTCAGCACTTTAACAATAAACAAACCCTGAGGTTTCTAATCGAGTGGATGCAAAAGTCAATAGCCAAAAACAGGATCTTCTATCTGCAACGAGATCGGATATTGGAGATTCAGACCCCAGATAAAGTGCACCACAGCTCCGGAGTCTCACCACTTCATCCCTCGGACTCAGAACAAAGAACAAATTGATTTCTCTGTGAGTGTGTGTGGGATAAAAGGCGGCGCTCTTTTCTGTGGGAAACGCAGTTTTAATTGCTCACCACTGATAACAGGTTGCAGCCCATTACCACAGCGTGATTAATAACAGGCAGCAGAGCGCCTGCTTTAATGAAAGACTGCATTAAAGGAGGAGTGAAAAAAGTCGTCAGGTCTGAGCTTTAACGGCCAGGTCCCGTCTGATTAACCCCGTGTGGTGTCTGCTGTTAACTATTAATGGTTAAATGTTGATATTCATACTACTTTTTTACTTACTCTGCCTCTGTCCAACACTGGAGTTTTCCCCTTTGTGGGACTAATAAAGGAAATCTTATCTCTTATTTTATCTCATTACAACTCAATGAAATTTATACAGTATCACTACTAGATCGGTGGTTTTATCTACTGTACATCAGTGTCTGGTTTGAAGTTTCCGGTCTGACTTTAAAAGCACTTTTGCTGATTCTGCATTAGGTGGAAGAGCAGGAATTGTTCTACTTAATTCGCCACATTTAGGACAGTGCTGCAGTTTACAGAGTGTAAAAGTGCAGATGAGGCAGTCTGGGACGTTTTGAGGCCAGAATCAGGAGCGTTTCTGAACACTTGTTTCATTTTGTGAAGTTCCCATAAACAGCAGTGATAGAAGAACATCTGCAGACTCGGTCTGGTTCACGTCTGAGTCTCAAATTTCAACCACTGATAACACAACCAAATGTTAATTCAAAGTTCAGGTTTCATACTTTGTGTCCCCTAAAACTGAAGGATAGTGCAGCTACTGACAAAACACTTTGTTTTATTGCAAAATCCCTCACTGTGTTCATTCTGAGTTCTCTGGATTCGGCTTTTTACCATTTATACACACTTTGAGGCGTTTAATCTAATCAGACAGGGGAAGAATTAAATTTCGATGATTTAATAAGAAAATGTAATGAAAACCCATTCACACGTGTCTGGTGTTGATACTGGAGGGGTAAAGTCATTTGCATGTTGTAAATGGGTTAAAAAAGTGAACTCTCACTGTGTGTGTGGCCACATCCGGCCCCGGAGAAGTTCGATCCCGGTCCGTCCTTGTCAGAGATCAATCAGCACACATTACCGTTCACGCCACCAAAGACCTCCAGATCTACTTATCTGCTTATGACTGGATGGCCCCTGACAAGAACAGCAGAGTTTCATTTTGGTCATTACTTGATATTTGTTTCGCTGTTTCCTCTCTGTGTTTGCCTTGGTCCGGCCTTTACAGTTTCTATAGTGCAGTCGACTCCAAAGCAGGAGCCAAAAGGGAGATAAACACTAGATCACACCATTTCACCTTTTTAAATGAGATTTCACACTTTTCCTTGCTTTCTGATTAGAAAGGCAGGCAAAATTGCAGGCTTTATCTTCATCTATTAATTGTCTCATTTACTTCATAACCACCCGAATGTGTGAATATATATAGTACGTATTCTAATAGTAGTACACATCTATACCAGCTAACTTGTATAACTTGCATAAGTATCAATATTTTAACAAAAGAATCAATCCAGAAATGACTGAAATCAGTATAATCAGTATTTCAGTGCCACTGAAAAAGAAAAAGAAACAGGCTTCCCCACAAAAATGGGGGGAACCTCCTCCAAAAAGTGTGAGGACGAGAGCAGTAGGTGTGAGAGCAGCTCTCCACAGATGCACCTGCAGTCTCCGTCGATGGTTTGGAGGACGAGGATGTGGCTTCAATCGGGCACAGATTAACCGCCGCCCTCGGTTTCCGGGAATCATATTACCTGGAGGCGAGCCTGGACGCGGCTTTGAAGCAAAAAGGCCATAAAGGTAACGTGAGTCCCTGAAAAAAGCACTCTGCCTCCATTCAGACCGAACACAGAGCAAACATGCGTGTGCATGAAGCGGCTGCAGAGGAAATGGCCAGAGAACATTATGACCGGGTCAATATGCCTCTGTCTGCTCGTCCTCTCTCCCTTTCTCTCCTTCACATTCTTGCAGAGGGATCCACGTCCGACTCCTCCCCAGACATTCATTCGGCGACAGACGTGATAAACTGCTCGCTCCTGGGCGACAGCCGGCGAACGCCACCTGGACCAGAAGCTTAAATAAACACTGTTTGTAGAGCGACTGCCAGGCAGGACCAGCCCCGCGAGGCTGCCAGCCTCTGAATAGAGCATTCAGCTCCAGCAGCGGGCAAACAGAAATTAGAGTTGAGCATCCGCCGCTCTCTCTTTCTGCACTAAATGTATTTTTCTCCTTGATGAAAGCCGCTGGCCCTCTGCCCGCCACTCGATACTCGCTCTCACGTTCGCTCCGCTGAGCACTCGGCTGCTTTTTGTAGCCGGGCCATTAACGTACGCGGCGCAGTGGGAGACGTTCGCATCTCCTGTCGAGGAAATTAGAGTTAATTGATCTGGATTTTCAACATGGAAACATCGGAGCGATGAACCCGGCAGAAGCGTGTCCTGTTCGTCCCGATAACTCTTGCTCTTTCAAAGCTGACATCCCACAGAAAGGTGGGAGCACTTCCCCCTGTTCTCATAGAAGCTACGGAACACTGGTTTCATCAGAATTGCCTCAGACGTTATCAATCCTATGTTTAGGTGTAAGAAATTCATTTGTGCACAGATTTTTTTTCTTTTTGTGTTTCTCTGGGCTTCACTCTGATTGGCAGTCTCGCCTGCTACTGACATGAAGAGCTAAACAAACTTAGCATCTTCTCCCCGAGCGATGCAGTTATGGAACATGTACACATCTGGCAAAAACACTGACTTTTCACCAGAAACTTCATCAAACTGCTGCAAACAGAGCCAGGTATATGCAAAGTATTTTGGAGATGGGAGGCAGCATGGTTTACGTGACACTCACATTTTTCATCATCTTCTGTTTGCCAACATCAAAATGTCTGATGATGTTTATCCTGCAGTCCATCTTCTAAGTCTTTTTCAAAGCCTCTTTTAAAGTCCACCTCAAAAACACTAAAGTTAGGCCAAAATATTCACAAAAAGGCTGAAAAGAAAAACAACTGAGTTTTCCACAACAGTGCAGATTTAGATTCTCAGTGTTCACCTGAATCCATGCGTGTGTTTTCTCTTTCCTCTGTACTCTTTAACCTTTCTTCTTACTCTTTCCTGGATGTGTGTTTGGACGCTGTTCTTCTCCTGAATGCGTTGTATGATTTCCTGTGTGCGTGTGCACACTTGCAGCCTCTCCAGCTCTCGTTTGGAGGACTTCTGAGTGCAGACCTTGAACAGGATGTGTGGGAACACTTCAGCCGCGCTGTATTTCTCCTATGAAACAGCATTTTCTCTATTTCCATCCCTTTGGTACAATTTTATAACATAGACTGGAGTGAGGCCTGAAAAAAAAAAAGGGCGGAGAGAAAATAAAGTTGTCTGGAGAGAGAGAGAGCAGGCCTGGGTTTGCAGAACATGACTCAGGGCATTAAAGGACCAGTGAGCAGGATTTACATGGTGTTGCCAACAGAAACAGGATTTAGGATTCATCCATCTATGAAGCCACTGGTGAATCATCACCTGATAGTTAGGATTATTGTCTCCGTGTTATCGTAGTGGCAGCAGGTGGTTTGGTTCCTAATCATAATCAAGTCAATCAGTTCAGTTTGTGAAGCAGCAGAAGACGAGCCACTGTCTCTGTCAGAGGCAGAAACACCTGCTTTAACATATAAACCGATGTGTACAGATATGTGTGAATATTAAAAGCTTTCGGTCACTGCCACACGCTGCGTTTCCATCACAGTTTCCCGCAAAATATAAGTGATATTTCTGTTAAGTTTGGCCCCGACATGTAGGTGTTTCCAGTCTATTCCTGCAACATCCCATACTTTTCGTAAAATGTCGCCCCTTGAGGACGGAGGAAGATGGACGTGCAAAGTGTTATTTTATTAGATTTTTCATTTCATTTCACCTAGATTTAGAAGAGGCTTGATTTTTGCACCAGTGGGTTTGGAGTTGTCTGGTCATGCTAGGTTGTGTTTTCTGATGTGGAAATGTAAAAGTTTTGTGACAAACTTGTATGACTTAAAAACCACCTCATTAAAGTGTAATAATGTTTCAATGATATTTGAGCGGGTTTTTGACATTTAAGTCTTTTTATTACCTTGTTTTAATTTTGCCATGGAAACACACAGAGAGAGAAACTCCTCAGAGGAACTCCTCTGAGCTGGCACTATGCGCAGCATCACGATGACCTCTCAGAGATGACGCTTTCACACAATGGAAACAGTGACTCGGTAAGTTGACCTGCCTGAGTGGCCTCACAGTTCATTTAGTATCGTCTTGTATTCATCTCCACTGCTCCAGTCATTTAATCACTATTCCCACACCGCTGATGCTCGTCAGTAATTAGAGGCTGAGCTGCTGTTCCAGCAGAGACTGGCTGGAACACACGTGCACCACGTGTCGACAGAGATTTCACTCTCAGACCGCTGCTGAAAACATGAGCAGCGTGATAATGAGGGTGTCCATTAATCGCCTCTTTTAAGGACGTTGGATCTTGGGCTGATGTGTGGGCGAGTCTGCGTCTGTTCCGGAAAACACAGTCAATGAAGCAGACGTGGAAGTGTGAACTGTGGCCAGAGAGGAAGAAAAAAAAAAAACTTCCCAGATTTGTTCCAAACTCTGGGGGATCCAGCCTGCACTGCACCTCACTGGGTTGAGATGAGCTCTATCTTTCTGACAGGAAGTCAGGAATTTCAAAGGAAACCAACGTTTTGACTCATGCATTTAATGGGTCGGAGTATTCATTTAATTTTTGTGTCCTGTGTGTAAGTTATTCAGCCCAGAGGCATCACAGCTACTGAGCAGAGAATCATCTCTTTTTGATTAAATTGAAACTGACTTTCGCTGTGGCCAGAGCAATCATCGCCCCATCTCCCAAAAACACTGCTGAACCTGTTTCTGGACATTTACAGTCTGTCGATAAAAACGCTCAGTTCTTCTTCTCATGCTGTAGATTACAAATCTGGATCCTGCTTGTTACTTGTTGCTCATACCTGATCTTGAAACTACGTATTTCATTTATTGTGTTTTCTCAGTCTTTCGGCCTTTTCTCCCTCTCTCTCTCTCTCTCTCTCTCTCTCTCTCTCTCAGAGACAGACACACACACACACACACATAGACAGACACACAATAAACACACACCTTGTACCTGTAACTGCTGTAGCCTGATTGGCTGAGCCACATGGGGATGCCCGTTGATTGGGACAACATGTTGTGTGTATGTGTGTGTGTGTGTGTGTGTGTTTGTGTGTGTGTTTGTGTGCGTGTGTGTGTGTGTGTGTGTGTAGTGTGCATATACACAGTTTGACTGAAATTCATTTAAAATAAAAATGAAGTTATGTTTAAAATGACTTAGTTTAGGTATCAATATTTCCATATGGGAGTCCATCCTATAACACCCTCCCCCCACCCTCTCCATACACCTCAAATGACATTTTTGATGTCAATATTTTCATATGAGGATCCATGTTTGAGATTGGAAGTACCTGCAAATCTTTAGTGTCAACAGATCCTGAATTTGACTATAACTTGACTATGATTTGAATAAAACCATGTGTGACATATAATCTCTCCCTCCTCCTCCTCACACCTTGCACTAGTGGCTGCTGCAGCCTCACTGACTGAGCCAGTGTTGACACCTGTTCATTAGGACCAGGTGCCATTATGTTGTGCTCTATTATAGAGAACTGGAAAGTTGTAGTCTCATCCTAAATACTTATAAACACGTATGAGTGTAGGGTGTCTGTCTCCTCATCCCAGTGATATTGTTACTTTCTGATAATAAAACACTCTGTTTAGAGGTGGCAGCTCTCACACTCTTTCACATGCTTTGTGCCAGTGATTGCTGGAGCCTGATTGGCTGTGGCACGTGCTGACACCTGCTGATTAGGACAACATGTCTCCTTTATTTAGGTACTATTATTTAATTATAAATAAGAACGGAAAGTTTCAGCCTTATATAGCAACCCTCTTTACTTATTGCAGGGTGTCATCCCAGGGTTTCCATCCCAGTGACATTGTAAGCTACTTTCAGGTGCATAAACCATCTCTGTAGAGGTGTGAAACGACCCCAGACAGCTCTCACACCTGATTGGCTGAGCCACGTGTTGACACCTGTTGATCAGTGGCAGAACACGGTCTGGACTCACCCTGGCGGCTCTGGACGAGTACGGGTCGTCGAACAGGGCCCAGACTTTGGGCTGCCACACCTGGCAGCAGCTCCTGGACCGGTCCGCACCGTCCTCGATGCCGAACCTCCTGGGGATCTCTCTGTCGTCGTCGTTGTCCTCCGGCTCCGGAGGCTCGAATATATCCAGGGCCTCCTCAGCATCCCGGTGTTGCCTGTAGGTCATCCAGCAGCACGGCTCCACGTCCGTCTCGTCGATGCCCCAAAAGGCCAGCTCCTCCTCGAACAGAGGTCCGCACACATCTGCAGGGCAGTGCAGCTTCCCGGTGCGGTAGTAGTTGAGCACGTAGGCGAAGATCCCGGGGTGTCGGTCGAAGAAGAACTCAGAAGATGGAGGAGCAGTGGAGGAGGAGGAGGAGTTGTGGGCCGCAGCCTCCGGGTCCGGACTCACCGGGGGGTCCGGGTCCGCCAGCCAGGCCAGCCGGGTCCCGGGCAGTGTCCGCAGGGTGCTCTTGTAGGTCTCATGCCTGGTTCCGCCCACGTTGATGATGATCTTGTCCGAGTCTTCTCCTCTGGACATCTCCTCCTTCAGGCATGATTTGGACGGAGGTTTGTTGGTTGACTTGCGCCCTCGGTAAGACGACACGCACACCGAGCTGATCATTGAGAGGCAGGGTACAGGGGGTGGAGGGCGGGGAACTGACGTCCACTCCTCACAGAAGAAACGCAAAAATCAGAAAATCAACGCAAAGTGGGTCCTCATGTCCCCGCTCAGTGCGTCTCATGGATCCGGCAGGAGTGAGGAACCACCTGTTACTCAGATCAGGTGTTTGCACTCTCTCGGTTTGTTGAACACGCGGGACCGAAGCCTCCAGATGTTACACTTGTTTCCAGTCTGTCAACGCAGGGTTGTTGCCAGCATCGAGCGACGCGTCTGCGAATTGCGCGCGGAGCAGATGGAGGTGATGTTGAAGGCGCGCACCTCCAGGATGAGCCGCTCCGCTCCTCCACAGATCTGATCCAACTATCCCTGACAACTTTTCTCCTTCTGTCCATACACTCTCTCACACACACAGGTTGAGGATCAGGAAGCCAGAGAATGCTCCAGAGGACGAGGTTGCCAGATGTGTGCGCCTTGTTGTTTGTCCAGCAGCAGATGTGGATGTGTCGCTGCTCCACAAGTCTCTCCCCTCTCTCTCTGTATGTGCTCCCTCAGCGACACAGCCCGGCTGGATGGTGCCTTCAACAACAGGCTGCTCACGTTAACCCTCTGTCTGCTGGAGGAGGAGGAGGAGGCTGCTGCATCACTGAACCACTCCCTCTAATCAGAGCTAGGGCTGATGAGGTGTGGTGTGTGTGTGTGTGTGTGTGTGTGTGTGTGTGTGTGTGTGTGTGTGTGTGTGTGTGTGTGTGTGTGTGTGTGTGTGTGTGTGTGTGTGTGTGTGTGTACACTCACTTCACCATGGACATTGTATTTCGTGAGTGTGTCATCCTATGCTTGTTTATGTGTTTTACCTCTCATTTTGCACCTAACACCAACAGATAAGGCAGAGAGGGAGAGAGAATGAGAGAGAGACAACAACGTTGTTGCACCTTTAGTTATTCCCATGACTGTTGCTAACACACACACACACACATGCATACATGATGCAGCAGCAGCACTAGAGAGATATTTCATCACTCTTGTGTCACTCTCTCGTACCACAGCCGATGTTTACCTGGGCCGTGAGAATTAAGCTAACCAGCAAAACAGATGGAGAATTTGTTAACTATTACTTCCAGAGGGATCATTGTTGTTGTGGAGGTAATAAGGTGTGACCCAACAGGTAGCTCTGGGTTCACAGGCTGCTGAGCTGCTGACAGAAACGCAGACTGCCCCCTGCTGGATCCTCATAGGAACTGCATGTTTCTGCCCATGGAGATGTTGTGACGAGATGATCAGATCAGGTGAAAAAGTTATTTAAAAAAAAGAGCAACAGCACAGTGTATAGTACTATGTCACAAATGGGGAGGTGGAATCATCGAAACCAACCACAAGGACAAATGCAGGCTAATGGTTGCTATATGCTATGAGCTGTTTAAGTCTTAAAGGTGTGTGAAATTTACTAACTGTTCAGAGAAAGAAACGTGTGGTCTAGTGAAGCTTTAGGTGTGGGGGTAAAAAGTTGTGAGATGAGTGTCAGGCCAACTGCTCATCTCTTCTCATTAGCAGCTGCTACTAGCATAAGTCCTGTCAAAAAATACTAAAGTAAATACGCTTAGTTAAGTTAGTTTGAGTAGACGGTACTAAATATAATTGACTTGTTGCCATTGTGTACAATGTTTCTGTTTTCTCAGGCACGGCAGCTCTACTTGGACAGATAGATAGATAGATAGATAGATAGATAGATAGATAGATAGATAGATAGATAGATAGATAGATAGATAGATAGATAGATATTCAGAGTGTTACTTTAATATAGATAATTTTATTGCAACATGTCAAGAACAGTAAAATGATTCGGTATCCAACAACAGTGATAAGACCTGTAGCTCTGTGAACAAAGTGCAGAGTCCCTGGTTTTAGTCGACCTCCTCGATGGTGGGTCCTTTGGAGCTGCCTCCTGTGGAGCCACCACAGCCTCCTGAAGGAGCAGCTCCCTGGTAGAGCTTGGTCACGATGGGCCTGCACACCTTCTCAAGTTCATTCTGCTGATGCTCGTACTCGTCCTTCTCTGCCAGCTGGTTGTTCTCCAGCCAGGAGATCGCCTGGTTGCACCTGCTGATGACCGTCTTCTTGTCCTCCTCGCTGATCTTACCCCTCAGGTTCTCGTCCTCCACACTGCTCTTCATCTGATAAGCGTAGGACTCCAGGGAGTTCTTCGCTGCGATCTTCTCCCTCTGCACGTCGTCCTCGGCCTTGTACTTCTCAGAGTCCTGCACCATCCGCTCGATCTCCTCTTTGCTCAGGCGGCCCTTGTCGTTGGTGATGGTGATTTTGTTTTCTTTGCCGGTGCTCTTGTCCACGGCGGAGACATTCAGGATGCCGTTGGCGTCGATGTCGAAGGTGACCTCCACCTGTGGCACGCCCCGGGGGGCAGGAGGGATGCCTGTGAGCTCAAACTTGCCCAGGAGGTTGTTGTCCTTGGTCATGGCTCTCTCGCCCTCGTACACCTGGATCAGCACCCCGGGCTGGTTGTCTGAGTATGTGGAGAAGGTCTGGGTCTGCTTGGTGGGGATGGTGGTGTTCCTCTTGATCAGAGGTGTCATAACTCCGCCTGCAGTCTCGATGCCCAGAGACAGTGGAGCGACGTCCAGCAGCAGCAGGTCCTGGACGTTCTCCGAGGTGTCTCCCATGAGGATGGCGGCCTGCACTGCTGCTCCGTAGGCCACGGCTTCATCCGGGTTGATGCTCTTGTTCAGCTCTCTGCCATTGAAGAAGTCCTGCAGCAGTTTCTGGATTTTGGGAATCCTCGTGGAGCCGCCGACCAGGACGATCTCATGGATCTTGGATTTATCGAGCTTGGCGTCTTGCAGGGCCTTCTCCACTGGCTCCAGCGTTCCTCTGAAGAGCTCCGAGTTCATCTCCTCGAAGCGAGCCCTGGTGATGGAGGTGTAGAAGTCGATCCCTTCGAAGAGCGAGTCGATCTCGATGCTGGCCTGGGTGCTGGAAGACAGGGTCCTCTTCGCTCTCTCGCAGGCCGTGCGCAGCCTGCGCACTGCTCTCTTGTTTTGACTGATGTCCTTCTTGTGTTTTCTCTTAAATTCTTCTACAAAGTGCTTGACCATGCGATTGTCAAAGTCCTCGCCGCCCAGATGCGTGTCTCCGGCGGTGGCTTTCACCTCGAAGATGCCGTCCTCGATGGTCAGGATGGACACGTCGAAGGTGCCGCCGCCCAGGTCGAAGATGAGCACGTTGCGCTCTCCTCTCTTGCCTTTGTCCAGGCCGTATGCGATGGCGGCGGCCGTGGGCTCGTTGATGATCCTCAGGACGTTCAGGCCAGAGATGACGCCCGCGTCTTTGGTCGCCTGCCGCTGTGAGTCGTTGAAATAAGCCGGGACTGTGATGACGGCGTTGGAGACCCTCTGACCCAGATAAGCCTCGGCAATCTCCTTCATTTTAACCAGGACCATGGAGGAGATCTCCTCTGGGTAGAAGGCCTTGGTCTCCCCCTTGTACTCCACCTGGACTTTGGGCTTCCCGCTATCGCTGATCACCTTGAAGGGCCAGAGCTTCATGTCGGACTGGACGACGGGGTCGTCGAACTTCCTCCCGATCAGCCGCTTGGCGTCGAAGACGGTGTTGGTGGGGTTCATGGCGACCTGGTTCTTGGCGGCGTCTCCGATGAGCCTCTCCGTGTCGGTGAAGGCCACATAGCTGGGGGTGGTCCTGTTGCCCTGGTCGTTGGCGATGATCTCCACTTTGCCGTGCTGGAAAACGCCCACACAGGAGTAGGTGGTGCCCAGATCGATGCCAATTGATACTCCCTTAGCTGCTGACATCTCGTTTGTTGTGTCGGAGTCTCTGGAAACAGAAATAGGGAGACCTCAAGCTTTATTTTTAACTGCTCCTCTCATCACTTGTCATAATTAATAATAGACACTGACAACAGTACAGGTGATGTCATGGTGATGGAGCCGTTTGTTGTGCCATTTCTTATTCCGTTCACAAATTTTACAGGTTCAATCTAAATGACGGGCTGAAAAATATCATCATTACAATTAGTTATGCTCTGCTGGAGGGAAATGTTTTGTTTAGTTTAATGTAATTTAAGTGCTCCACTGAGGAAACATGAATCACAATAATGGAAATGTTTCGATGCACTTCATTTCCACTGAATGAATTGATCTCCTTGAAATAACAATTTCTGTAATGTTCTATGGCATTAACATCATCCATTATCATTGAGGACCTAATATGAAGAACAAGTAATGCATCGGCTATGGTAAGTTACAATATCTGTTTGCAAATTGAAATAATGCCTCAGGATGTGAAACTTCAACCAGCAGAGATTTGTCAGAGCTGACAGATGACTGCCCTGGTTTTAGTCATAATCGAGTGAAGAAGTTTCACTTACTTTCAGTGAAAATCTCTCTGTTGCTCAAAGATGCTGAAGCGTCTCAGCCGAGTCTCCGCCGCTCGTATCTCTCTCTCTCTCTGCGTCTCCTTGTGGTTCTTCTTGAACTACTGTCTGGGCTGGAGTCAGGCCCGCTGCTTATATACACACACCCCCCTGTTTCCAGAACACTCCCACCTCTGCCCCCACCCCTCCTCAGTGACTCAACCGTTAATATTAGCAGCTAACGCAGCTGGCCCGGCGCTAGAGAGCCGGTGAATGTTCCAGAGCGGGGCAGCAGGGCGACGCTGGGCCAGCAGGCCTGGCTGTCAGGCAGCAGCACAATGTGGTGAATGTGGCTGCACGGCACAGCCAGGGAGGCGTGTGGGAGAGTTCACAGCCATGAATACAAGCTTTATCCCCAGGAACCTTTGACCTAAAGAGGCCTCTCTCTGTCTGCCTCATTCTCTGCTTTAATTTCTTTTTGAGCAAACACAAATGAGAGCCACGTTCATTCTTTGAAAGAACTAGCTTTATTGCTGATTTAATGCATTCGTTTACATACATTAAAATACACTTGTGTATTTTGATCACGTGAAGTATTAATTTAGGTGACCCCGTCGGATCAAATTAAGACAGCGACAATCATATGGCAGAACATAAAATCTAATATTTCAACATATAATTTGTACAATACAGGTTACAATTAATATCAGAAGCAGTGGAAGGAAGACTGAAATGTATTAGATGTATTAGATGTGGCTTTACAAAAGAGGAATGTTCATTAAATTAAGGTCAGTGCTGATATTTCCATGTTGTAAATGATTTGAAAGGCACATTCATAGCATGGCCTCCAAGGTATTATCCAGTCAAAACACTTTACAGCAGACCTGCTCCTTGCTCAGACAGATCTCACAGTGACAGTCATAGTGGTTTTAAAACGTTTTCCTTGTCTCCTAAACATCTTTAATAATTTCATTTCGAAGCATTCCTATGATCTGATAGCCTAAAAACATCTTAATCTGTTTTCACTGAAAGTCCCTTCTGGTTTGCGGTTGTTAAGTTGAAGCTCTGGATGTTTTAAAATCATTTCAGGCTGAGTGCTGAATACCTACACCGAGAGTCAGACCTTTAAAAATGCACTCACCCTCTCTCTGTGGCTGCTATCAATTCCTAAAATAAACAACACTGGGTGATAGTGTTTATATAACAAGCTATATTTCATTTCATCTCTGTCCCTGTGACGAAAAGGATGACTGGATGCTACCTTTTAGGGCATGTATGCAAATACCATTAGACGTGATTATTGAACTCAGGGCCCTATCTATCAAATGGGTAATCTGGGCACGTCCCCAGGGGACCCTGAGCATGGTTCAGAGGAAACAAGTGGCGAGACAGCTGGGCAACTTCTGATCAGTGAGCAAGCGGCAATGCACAGTATAGAATAGCATAGTGTAGCCACAGGGCAAGGAAGGTGGCGCTAGAGAGCAGGTGGTGTACTTTGCATAAGAGAAGCTTTTTCAGTGGGTTCATTTTGCCCCCAATTCTTTTTCCCAGCATGGCTGCCAAGAAAAACAAAAGAAAGTAGGAGAAAGTTCCAATGCCCAGGGGCCCCTGGGGGCACGAATACAGCACCGAGTATGACAAACATTTCTAAAATCGTGGAAATGAATCAAGAGTTTGTTTTGGCTAAATCAAACCCTGGCTGTCATGGAATGTACTAAATAAAATACAGATTTTCACTGACAGGCAAGACGTAATCTGTCTCATCCCTCCAGCCATCGTTTGGCACTGTGCGTAGGGTAAACGAACAAATCAACGACCTGGTGATCTAGTGTCAGAAGCATCAGCAAATAATTGGTACGTACACATGGAAGCATGCAAGCAGGCATCGCTCTTTAAACACGTGACAAGACGTGAAATGTTAGTTGGTTATACATCACTTGCTTCCTACAAGTCTTTACTCTTATGTTTCATATGTAACATCATGTCTGAAGTGCTATTAATAAGTTACATTCAGCATAAGTAAAATAATTCCTTCGTTTGGTAGCAATTTAGAAAATAAAATAGATATCTCTGTTTATCCCAGGGCAACTGTGCGTTGGGGATCACACCAACAGTCGGACAGTCTCGTTAATACCTGCGGGAAAGACATGGACAAAACGCAGTGTTACTGGTCACATCTGACTGGTAGATTACAGATCAGAGGAGGACTGTAAATCCTCTAAACCCACCTGTAATAATTAGGCTTGAAGGGGCCGTTCTTGTTCAGGCCCATGTACTTGGCCTGCTCGTCAGAGAGCTCTGTCAGGTGGGCATCGAAGTTTGGTAGGTGCAAGCTGGCCACGTACTCATCTGAGGGAGAATCACAGGTTGGAAACAGCTCCGTCTGGTGAGACGACCACCGGTAACTACGAGCTCCAGCCACACGGTGGCAACAACGAGCAACAGACGTAAAGTAGGCCATGCAAGGCCGGGCTCGGCGTGTGGTGTTTAAGATTTATGGATCGTTTTGGAGCTAAAATCCACAGTCACAGCATGGTGAATTTATAAACGGAGAGCATCTTTCTCACCCATCTTCTTGGGGAGGAGGTATACGTCCTGTTTGTAACGCCCCTCTGGAGCGTTGAACAGCTCGATCAGGGCCAAGGCCTGTGGACGACACAGACCACACAGCGGTCAGTAGGGGCCACAATGAACCAGGACCACGCAGCAGAAACTGGAGGCGTGCTCCAGCTGAACACAGTCTGTGGAGACACCAACCTGAGTTGTAGCAGTGATGGACAGCACAAACGTAGGCACTGTGGAGCAGCTCAGGTTTAACAGGCGACCCTACGGAATAACAGAGCACAGCTGTAAACAGCCTGGACAGATAAACACAAGTGACACAGCAGCACAATATAAAGACACAATATAAAGACACAAAGAGGATACTTTTGTTTGTCAGGGCCACAGATCTGGCATCATGTCAGGAAGGCAATACGTACCAGAGCTACACAGATTGATCAAATAATGATTCATGATTGTTTACTACATGAAACTGCAACTATTTAGATAATTCATCCATAACGTTTTTAGGGGGAAAAGTCAAGAATTTCTGATTTCAGCTTCTTTAGTGTTAATACATTCCATTTTCTTCTTTTCACCTTTTTCTGTCATGTTCTAAGTCAAACAAAAACCTGAAATAGGTTGGCATCCTTTCGTAGATGGATCATCATGACAGGACGTCATGGGTATATCCTCAGTGACAGGATATCATGACAGCACCAGAAGGGTGTTAGCTGTTGACATACACTCAAAAAATAAATGCTCAGAATTACTTTAAATTGTTTTGTCGAGTAGTTCCCAAGATACTCAATTACTCAGCATTGACTGATTGTGGTAATGAAGCGCTCGAGCTGAGTTTCCAGTGCAACGGGACTCTACCTCTGCCAGCAGAACAACCCTCTTTCCATCGGGCCAGATGATGTGGTCGACCTGAGAGCGAACCCTCTCCCAGGTCAGCTCGGGGCTGCGCAGACTTGCCTGGGGAGACAACACATGACTCAGTCCCACAACCGACAAATGCAGAATGGAAACAGATTACAGCTAACAGGTGAGAGGATTTAGTGCCAGGTTAAAAGGCATCGTCCATTGAATAGGTATGAATGACTTTAAAATACTTTGTTTTGACATATTTGTTTAAAGAAATGTGACGGACAGAGTGAACAGTTCGGTATTGATGGCTGGCGTATCAATAGATCCTATGACATGTGGAAACCGGAAACGTCCTCAAACACCCGAGCTAATGAGGCAGTGGTGCGGAGAATGACACATGGTAGGCAGCAGCGTAGCTGTCACCACTGGCTGTGATGGTGATAAATCAGTACTGAAGCTCATACTGGTCTGGAAACACACACACACACACACACGCTACGCATGCACACATTACCACGTCAATCTCAGTGTTGGAGTGTCCCATGTTGCACACGATGCAGCCGTTCTTCATGCGGTCGAGTTGTTCTCTGGTAACGACGTTCTTGTTGCCTGCGAACAAATAAATAGCCGCGACAATTTGTTGGTAGAAGGAGACAGAAATAGAGATATTTGTTTCTACAACAAATGCGAGGAGAGCGCTTGTCTGTCTCTGAGCCCCCGGGCCCTCTGCTGCAGCATCGAAACACGGCGAGCGTCTCCAGCTCTGCTGGAAACACTGCGGCCATCAAAGCAGAAGTAATGGACGTCGCCGTACCAGTGCAAGTTATCACCACGTCCATCTGGCGGATGACCTCGCTCAGCTTGACCACCCGGAAGCCGTCCATGCTGCGTGGACACACACACACACACACACACACACACACACGCAGGCAGAGGCAGCTCCATTAGCAGTGCATAGAGGCGGGCGATAAGGACTTATCTGCAGAGCTACGGTCAGCGTGGAGACAAAGGTGCAGCTCTGAGCGGCTGCTGAGTGGCGCTGACTCACCACGCCTGCAGGGCGCAGATGGGGTCGATCTCAGTGATGCACACGATGGCTCCCAGGGCCTTGAGCGCCGTGCAGCAGCCCTTCCCCACCTACACACCACAGGACAGCGCAACACTTACACACACCATCAGACAAAATGAGCAGCTCCGCGGCACCTGTGAACGTTCATTTCAGTTTGTTTTGGGTTTTTTTCTATATCTCAGAGTGATTCACCTCTCCATAACCACACACGACGACTTGTTTGCCTCCGAACATGATGTCCGTGGTCCTCTTCAAGCTGCCGGAGATAAGCACAGTGACACACGCGTTTTATCCATCTGCAGCAGTCCAACAGGCTGAGCATCAGGGGGAAACTGAGGATGAACGGTCCTCCTCACCCATCCAGGATGGATTCGCGGCAGCAGTACAGGTTGTCGAACTTCTGCTTGGTGACAGAGTCGTTGACGTTCATGGCCGGGACACACAGCTTGCCGGCCTTCGACAGCTGGTACAGTCTGAGAGGACACGATGGGGGGAAGCATGTTCAGGCAGACATGCACACGTCCCTCACACACACACAGAGCTGAGCTGTGATCCTGCGGGCCTGCTACTCTCCCCAGCATCGGGCTAATTGATTCCACTGAGAGCTGCTTGTGCACAGCTGCTGTGATGTGCGGTTGAGCTCTGTCGTGTTTCTCAACTGGGAACCAGTCAAATTAGGCTGGTGACCTTTTCCATTTCCAGTGAGTTTATTAATACTACTTTGTCTTGTGGCGCTGCCTCTGATACTGTGTGCTCTCTGACAGTATACGCTCTCATTAGGAAGCCTCCAATAGATCAATCCAAAGGATGGAAGGAGTTACATACTTCACATATGAGCATTTAGAAGCAGGTTTATCTGTTATAAGAAATGTGTAACAAGGCTGGATGAGTGCAACAGTGTGTAGTTGGTTGTTCCTGTTTCCTCCCACAGTCCAAAAACTCCCATGATGGCAGACTGAATGGTGTGTGTGTGTGTGTGTGTGTGTGTGTGTGTGTGTGTGTTTGTGTGTGTGTGCACGCGTGTCCAGAGCAGAGACCATACATGCCACTGGAATCCATCTTTGCAAATTAAATCTCACATCCCTGCTATGAAGGGTTTACACTATTAGTGTTAATGGCACAGCTGACAATACGTTTAAAACTCTGGAGCAAAACGACCATAAAATATCTGTTGATTAAGGTTTAATAACTGCTACAGTCTGTATAAATCACAGGCTGCTGTACACTCTGACAAGTAGATGTTGTAATTAATGTTTTATATCCTTGTCCATTACTTGGCCTTCATTGGAAACAATGATAAGTCTCTGTACATCATCAGCTTTCATTTCTGTTGCTTTGTTTCTTGCTGGTGAAAGCTGCAGCCCAGCTCACCTGTGCACTCCAGTGACACTCTCCTCCACGATGCCCCGCACCTTCTTGAAGACGCTCGGATACTTCTTGTAGACCCAGTGGGTTAAGTCTCCTCCATCGTCCAAGATCTGTGAGAAGCAGAGAGAGAGAGAGAGAGAGAGAGAGAGAGAGAGAGAGAGAGAGAGAGAGGGAGATGGAGAGGGAGAGCAGCAGAGTTGACAGCATGACAGAGAGCCTGCACGATGTATGACAGCCGAGCAGAGCCCAGATTGCTGTTAAACATTTATTATGGGATGCTGGTGTTAGTACCATATTGGCCTGCCAGCCCTCGGTGTTGACACAGCGATCGATGCACCACCAGAAGTCGTCCTCTGACTCACCCTTCCATGCAAACACTGGCACCCCTGCAGGAAACACGGCACAGGCACTTAACGGTGAAGACAGAGGGCGGGGGGGCGGGGGGGCAGGGGGCGGGGGGTCATCTGCATGAGCCACTGCTCCATTACTGCAGCGTTATACAGGCAGCGACTGGCGGCTTTTATGTTGCATTAGGGCTTATCGTTGAGCGTGTTCTCCCCACATCAATTAAAGCTGACATATACACCTTTAGGTTATGCTCAGCTAACAGAAACCTGAGTAATAGATATAATATATGGATTATCTGTGAGCTCATGAGTTTTGGCTGCAAGCAATGCACGCAAGCACAGCACTTCACAGGTGATGCCTCAAGCTTGGGACTCCCTACAAAACTTACAGGTTTTGAAAAGACTTGAGTTCCATCGGCTTAGCAACATGTATTTGCAGTCTGGTCAGTGATCGGCTCAGGCTAACCAATGGCATCCAGAATGAGCTCAAGCAATGTAATCATGTTGGAATGACCGTGACTGAGGTCAAATCTGTCCCCATCCCACACTAACAGATGTCTGTGCCGACAGGAGCAGACTGAAACATGGCGAGACGTCTTGTAGAGTGTCGCCGGCTGTACCTGTCTCAGCCAGAGCAGCGGCCACCTCGTTCTGAGTGGAGTAGATGTTACAGGCGGTCCAGCGGCACTGGGCTCCCAGCGCCACCAGAGTCTCGATCAGGACCTGGGAGGAGGGAGCGAGGGAGGCCGACAGGTGAGCAGGTGAAAGAAGGGGACATTCAGAGTGAGGCTCGGGGGAGACGTACCGCCGTCTGAGCTGTGATGTGGGTGCAGCCGACTATCTTGGCCCCGGCCAGCGGCTTCTCCCCCTGGGCTCGCTTCCTCAGGGAGATCAGGGCGGACATGTCTGCAGGGCGAGCGGATCGGGCAGTAGTCAGAGGACGTAAAGGTCAGGTTTTGTTTTGGGAGGTGGGAGCATGGTGGAGCCCTGTCTAGATGGTGGCTGCGCTGAGACGGCTGTAAAATGGAGACTGATTGAACAGCAGCGTCAGCAGCAGCTGTCACCACCCAGGCTTCCCAGCCTGGAGGAGCCTCGCTCACGCCCACGTACCACTCACACAGGCAATGTAAACACCCAGAGAGACGGGAGAGAGGGAAAGCCATTTGAATAAAAAACAGGAAAAAAAACCTACAGAGGAGCGGTGTCAAGAAAAGAAAGCAAGCGACAAGTGATGAATAGAGCTGAGAGAAAGACCTCTGATCATGTTTCCCGGCCTCGGGTCATAAACTATTTTGAAATCGGGAGGAGAGGACATTTATCAAATACTGTCTGAGCAGCAGAAACCCAGGCCATGTGATACGTACCTGGGAACACAGTCACTACAGGTTGCACAAAGCTCTCTTTGTATAAATGGTAATGATAGCAAGACTCTCATCCGACTGAATCACAATACAACCAGCGGAGAGAAAGCGGCTTTGAAGACCGACGTGTGACGCGTAGAGGTTATAAGTGCATCGCTGTTCTGTGTACACGTCAATATTTTTGAGCCTCCTGGTTGACCTGGAGGTCAGACTTGCCTTGTTCTGCGATTTCGATTTCACGCCGGCCGAACTCGGCCTGCTTGATGTTCTTGACGCAGAAGTCGCTGCTGCCGTGGGTGTTGACCTGGGCTTTGTCCCGGGGGGAGGTCTCGTCATCGGAGCTGTCGGTGTACGACGCGGCTGCCAAGCGGAGAACACAAAAGGTCACTGTTGTGCAAAAGCACACCGAGGAGCCAATTATGAAATACAAACTTCAGACCCATTGTGTGTGTGTGTGTACTGTACCTATATCGTATGTGTGTGAACATTTGTATCAGACAGATAATGTACACTGAGATTTATATTGGGAAGATTTAGTTTTATACACTGCTGTTTTATAGACTTTATCATAAAGTTCATGGATACTTTATGGAATAACAGAGTTCAACTCATTTTATAAGTTGAGACACAGATACGTCATAGTAAGTAGATGATTTCTGGAGGCCATGAATGCTTAGACAGCACATCTAATTGTGGCAATACATACTGAAGCAATGCAAAAAAACATATCGTAGAGTTTCTACGATAGAGTTGCCATCTTGCTCCTGGTACAGCCAGCTCTGTGAGAAGCGGTGCGGGCGTTCAGCTGCGTGCTACCTGAGCTGTAGCTGTCTGTGGACGACTGAGAGATGGAGCGGGACAGGGAGCGCCGTCCCGCCTTGGTCGGGTACTTGCTGAATTCCTGTTTGTCCTCCGCATTCGCAAACTGGATCTGCAGAGAAAACCCAGACAAGTACAGGTTGAAGACATGTGACCAGTCTGTGAGGGGCTGCCGCCCTCAGCGTCATCATGACACACCTAGAGCGATGACCCCGCTCATTTATGTAGGTAATTTGTTCACACTCTAGTTGTTCACACGAAGGCTGTCCTTTCACAGGCAAATCAGTAAATCGCAGGTGGATCAGGAAGGTGGGAGCCGTGGCCTATTTTTAGGTGCTCTGTGATTTATGCTTTGTTCAAATACACGGCTTCAGTTGTTTCTCTGGTTCGTCGTGTCAACCAGACCCTTCAAAGGGCCCGAGATCAAAGACCTGGAAACACATAAAGTGGATCTGGACACAGCTTGCTGGTCTGTGTTCCCGGCCAGAAGATTAAAGTCTCAACCGTCCAGTCTTTGGGGTCAACATAGCAGACCACGGTTGATATAATATTTTAAAGATCTAGCCTCTGCTCAGGGAGCCGCGAGCTGCAGTCCGGCTGCAGTGGCAGAAGTCAACAGTCCATCGTCAAGATTAGAAACAGCAGAAGAAGAAAAAAACAAAAAACCAACCCTGAGGTCCTTCAGAAAACTGGGTCAGTCAGAACACGGAGGAGTCCAGCACAAGGATCACGTAGAGAGAGGATCCAAGCTGAACTGAGCTGCTGCAGTAGCCTCTGCTCTGCTCACTTCTGTCGAGGTTGACGTGCTACTCAGCATTTTGCATGAAAACGGAGCCTGCAGGTGGGCTTCGGCTCTGAGCGTCACCCTGTCGTCTAGTTATAGCTTTCCAGACTCCAAATGGCCCAGAACGCAGCTGTGAGGCTTTTATCTGGTACGAAAAGGACAGAACGTCACAGCCCAGTCCTGGCACACTTCAGAAACGATTTCAAAGTATTATCATTTGTCTACAAAGCTACAAACTCTGCCCTCAGATCTCTCCAGTCACAAACACACCTCCCCTCAGCTCCCTAATCATTCCTGAAAATGACAGATTTTGACCTGGTATGATAAAGTCTCACCAACGACAGTCTCAAATCCTTAAATTCAATCATGCTTTAGCTCGGTCTGAGCCTCCACCTGTATGATATCGTTCACTTTTATCACTTATCTTCATCCTGCTTCTCTTGTCCTGATACCTTACCTGCCTATCTTTCACTTGCACCACCGCAGTTATGAAGTTGCTCAGCATCTTCTAAGTATCAAAGACAGTTTGTGTCTCAGTTAGAAGAAGCTCAAGCCTGAGCTCAAACTCTGACGCTCATATCTCTGATCTCTCTTGAAACTCCTTCTGTTTGAAACGTGTAATCACATATTTTTATTATTATTCCCTCCCATGTTGCTCCATCTGTGTCTTCACTTCTTCCTCTTCATGGTGAAGATCCTCAGGGACTGTAATGTTGTTATTCATGTTCAAATCTCACGAAACTCATTATTCCAGGTCATTTAACACTAACTGGGTGTTTTCTAAAAGATGTGGTTAAAATGTGCTCTGACAGGCTGATCTTCTATTAGGAGTACACATCTTCACCTTTACATTTCTACACGTCTTGGCTCTTGTCCTTTGCTTGCGTGATAAAACCCGTCTCCATTCATTGAGGATTTCCTGCCTCTCGTATTTTAGATGTCCATAGGATGTGTTTGCAGTAAAAACGGACGTGCAGGCCGGCGGAGTTGACACAACACACAGATGATAAACTCTGGGAACACTTGAAAGCCAGACTGACAACAGACTGCCGGAGCATCTGAGTGTGATGTGTGCTACACACAGAGACGCCAGCCTGCAGCGGGTCCGACAGGTACGGCTGAGGACCGTGACCATGCCGGACTAGCGACACAGGATTAAAGCAACATCTAATGTAAATCGAGGACAACGGGGGTGTTTTTCATGCTGTCACCACACAAACACTGAGGCTGATTGATTTGGGCTTCAGAGCCAGTGTGATTTATGATGCCTGAGAAAAATGCCTTGACACTAGTCCACTACTTCTGCCATTAATCACATGAGACTACATTCTCCTAAACCGACAGGATTGCCTTTGATTTTTCACCGTATCTTCATCCCTTCTATGCTTGAGCATGGTGGAAACAGCAGCAAAAGCCTGCTCCCTCCGTGTTTCTGTCTGACAATCCCTTCCTCTATGCGCAGAGACACCTGGGCTTCAACGACTGCACTGTGTCAGTCTGAGGAAACTCAAGAAGCTTGTGAGACGGTGTGAACTGAGCACATCTCTGCGTGTCTCTGTTTTCACAATTGAGAATGTGCTCCGTCTCACACACTCGCAAAATACTTCTTTTATGTTTGCTTTGCCTCAGTTTGGACTCCGGAGGATTCAGCAGAGGTTCTGCACAGTCTCTCGCATTGTTCTCCCCCCTCCTCCAGTTCAGGGGCGTTTAGAGAAAATTGGAGAGTCCTTCTCCTGTGGTTACAGCATTAGGGGAAACAAGAGGTTAATCTGATTAATGATGAATTACTCAGTGTTACTTAACACTGTGATTCAGTCTCCGCTGCTCTTACAACAGTGAACTATCCCAAAGGTGAGCACTGTCAACAAGCCTTGGCTTTTCGAGCCAGAGACACGTCTTCTTACATCTATTTTTTGCCGCAAGTCAAAATAAAACATTTCTGTGCGGTTGAAGTTGTTGTATAAGACACAGAACCTAGTTCTACAGAGCAGCAAAGAGGAGACGGAAAACTTTACACCTGTTAAAAACTCCAGCTCATCTGTGAGTGGGATATGCAGTATGCTATAGAAGAAGAGGTGTGCTGGACGAGCTCCCGGTGATGTGTTAGCAGCGACTCACCCGTTCTCTCCCGTGCCCATGTTTGTGTGCCATGGCTGCCCGTCTCTGCCTGCTCTCTCCCCAGTTTTCCAGCCTACTTCCCTGTGCCTGTGTGTCCTCTGTGTGATGGTACTAGGTGTCCCTGATGCTATTATCCCAGAACACTCCCAGGCAGAGCCGGGGGGGAGGTTCCCACCTATTATCGTGATTTCTAATGGCCAACCTGGAGAGGGAGAGAGTGAGATAGAGAGAGAAGGGAGGTAGAGTCCAACTGAGCCTCTCTCTCTCTCTCTCTCCCTCCCTCTCTCTCTCTCTCTTTCATTCTCTAGTTCTGCCCTTGACAACCAGCTGCTAAAGTCAGAAGGCTGTATTATGTTATGCTTGATTTTTCTGAGTGCTGACTGCAGAGAGAGGCAGAGATGACGTGGGAGCAACTTGCACAGATTGAGATTATGTACATATGCACTAACACAGAAACACACACACGCACACACAGATAAATAGAAAGACATTTGGTGGAGCTTTTACTTTCAGCCTCTTGATTTGAACTACTAAATAAAAGGGGATTGACTGGAGGAATTAAACCCTGTTTCCATTAGCCTTCTGCGGCATCAATAAGCGGCCCATCCAGTCCCATCCTAGGCTAAAAATACCCTTTGGCTCCTCGATGGCAGGCCAGGTCACAGACTTAAGCTGTGGAGTGGCTGTCAGACGTGGTGCAAGGGGTTCAATGAAGGCATGGGCACATTAACTACTTAGCCGCATTAGCGCCCCACAGCGCCATCTAACTGAGAAGACACACAGATTATGTGGACGACAACTTCTTACAAAAGGCTTTAAAGTAGTTGGAATAGGGATTGAGCAGAGCCAGAGTAAAAGGAGATCACCCTACTGTAGTGTACTATACTGGACTGTACTACCTTTGGTCTGTAGAGATTAACACATGCATGGCGGATTACACCGTGTTGTGGAAAAAAACACATACAGCGTGTTAATTCTGCCTCCAGATCTATGTGACCTTTAGGAGAAACTGTGACTTTTAATTAGCATTTAACTCGATTTCAGTGAACCTCTTTATGACAATTACATTGAGTTGCTCCTACAGACAGTATTTATATCATGTTAATACTGAGAATGAAGACTGAGAGCACAGATCTATGCTCCTTCTTAGAAGCCAAAAGCACAACTGGAAATGATGAAAGTAAGTTAGTGAGAGAGTGTCGTATTTCTCAGCCTATGGCGACTTTGGCCGGCGTGTTAATAGTGGTCAGACTGAGGTACAAAGTGCTTCACCTTCGCTGAGTTTAAATAAACACTGTAAAGAAGCTTCCTCTGGGTTATCTTGATTGACTTAACGCCCCCTGCTGTCACACCCACTGACTGATTCTGAGGTGTGTGTGTGTGTGTGTGTGTGTGTGTGTGTGTGTGTGTCTGAAAACGTATGTTTGGACACTAACTTGCCCCTAGGTCTGTGAATGTAGTGTGTGTGTTTCCATGACGGACTGGAGCCCTGTCCAGGGTGTATTCCCTGTCTTCACCCAGTGAACTAGAGAAAGACACCAGCAGATGCCATCAAAACACTACCAGGTACAAGGTGAAGTCCTAAAGGGCTTCGGTTTCTCTCTCTATATGGATTTCCTTGGATTTCGCTTGTCGTGATGCTCTCATTGAAGGCCTCAGATCTATGGTCCCTCTCGACACAGACGGGGCCTCCAGGGGTTTCAATTATGCATTTTTAATACATACTCACTACCAACCTTGCATTAATAGTAGCAAAATGTTTGATTTATCGTCAGATGTTTTTCCTCCTGAAGGTCCTGAAGTAATAACCTGGCAGCTGCATTCCACCCACGTCACTTTATATGCAACGCACCGTGTGTTTATGCGGTCAGCTCCGTTTTCACTCATTTTATTCCAACTCCAGCGTTGACTACGAGTGTGTATCGCTGCAGACACAAAGGTCTGAGGCTGAGGTGAGCAGAGCTCTGTTTTTATAGTATATCCTTTATTGCTCTGTGGCTCATCTTTCAACACCTTCATTTGGAGAGTGGAGGGGGTGAGGGTGGGGGTGGGGTGGGGGTATAGTCTGGAGACTGCATTTGACCTTCAGGGAACCCTATCGTGATGCTGGCAGACCAACAGGGTGAGACGGAGACAATAGAGGATGGAGATTTTGGAGACCGTGTGCGAAGCAGCCCACAGGGACGAGATAGAAAGGATGATGCATGAACACATTCACAGCGAGCGAGTCCTTCTCCCAGAGGGGGCGTATTGTGTAACTACTGGATGGACTCAGAGAGAGGAGGCAGAGGAGTGCGTTCTTTGACTCATCCACCCCACACACGCACGCACGCACTCACACATTATCTCTCTCACGCACTCACATCCTTTTCCTTTTTAATTTGCACATTGATTGGTCTTTTTCCTGGCAACTCTCCGCCGAGACATGCGACAACGCACCAGCCTCAGTCCAACAGACACTCTGCAGCTCGACTTCTTCTTCTGCCAGCATCGGGGATTTTTATTAGTTTTGGTGGGGGTTTTTTTTTTGCCCTGATTTGTAGTTTTATTTGTTTTAGTCATTCATTTTTCCCCCCTCCTGGCAAACAGGTGGCTCAGCTTGACGCAGGGCTCTCACATTTATTCATAACACACTGCTTTGTTTTCATGAGCGGAGCAAACATTCCTACCATCCAATATGTTTTCAGTGGGGCTCCCCGAGGCGACTGGCGGTCCACACGTTATTGCCTGTGCAGACAGGGGGCCGGAGCAGAAAGGCTCTGACGTCTGTGAGCCCCACTGCTGGGAAAATGGATCGCTCCCAACATTTGGTCCACCTACTTTTTTTTTGTCCACCACCTAATAATTTAATCCGTGGTGTGATGTAGTTTCTATTAATAAAAGATATCATAAAGGGTGGAGGAAGGCAAAGAACTCAGATGCCCTGGCCATCTGTAGCTGCTCACATCAAATTCACGTCACTTAGGCAACTGTTTACTGTCCATTACTGCAGCCTACAGGGCTCAAACTTGACTTGTGTACATTTTTATCTGAATAGACTGGATTAGGTTAACAATGGGCCTGCGGGGTAAGTGTAGACTGAAATAATCGTCAGGACACAAGTAAGCCTCCGTTCATTGGGTTCATCTTAGGAGCATCATCTTGCATTGCCACCTGAACAAGTACAACAACCCAGACCTTTCCAGACCTGCAGTTCTCTAATGGTGGAAAAAACCATCAATAACATCAGGACAGGATAGGTCTCTCCATCTCCTAAAACGCTCTTGAAGACCCAACTTTCACTTACTTATCACTCGCCTCTCTTCCTCCTTCTCCTCCTGCCATCCTGCCATACATGTATAAGTACTTCAACTACTCTCATTCCCTGGTCACTCTGAGTAAGAGCCTAAATGATAAAATGTAAATAGAACAGGTTCCACATTCATGAGCTTTGTGTCATTATTTACCTTTATCACATGGTTCTAAACTGACACTGAACAACCACATTTTGCGTTATAAGGCAGCTTATTCTCATATATCAGGCCAGAATATAGACTGATAGAGCTAGACCAGGCTGTTGAAATCATAACATCAGAGCATCATGAGTGGCAGTGGGTGCAAGGTCACCTTGAGGGACAGAAAAATGGTTCACAGTCAAGTTAGGAAGCAACAGTCTGGATAAAGAGTCCTCACTGTGGCTGAGAATGTCCCTCCCCACACCTGGGCAGGTTTGTCCTGATGAACACAGACAGAAGAAGCAGGGCTGTCTGCTCCGCCGTGTTTATTCCCCGGCTGCTGCCAGCAGTTAGACACGGTGGTGAATCTGTAATGATATGAGCAGCTGCCTCCAGGGACGCTTTCACTCCAGCGATTGTCCTGCGCAGTTGTGTAAGAGCTCGCATTCAAGACCGTTTCACACAGCCCAAAGCACCTTGTGCTGCTGATGCATTTTTTCACCATTCTCATGCCATGATTACAAGATGTGAAGAGGCCTGCACGCACCACAAACAGGGATGATTTTACTAAATGCTGTTTAAATTACCCTGTGTGACTGCCAGCTAGGATTGCCACTGCCTGCAACTCACACTCCGTGCACAGACCCCCGTGATAGTTCAGGTATGTCGGGTCGTGGAGTTCCCCTCTTTGGCAGATGCCTTGAATCTGTGATTTAAGAGCTCAACTCGCAGCTTCCTGCCAACATAACCTTGACAAGATGTGTAGATTAAGATTTAAAGGCAGATTCTAAGCCTCAATGAAATTACATGTTGTTCCTACCTCAGTAACAACAACAAAAGCTATGATTAGACATGCAGAGCTTTTATTGCCTGCTAGCATCGGTCTGCCCAGACTATGAGCTGAACGTGACTATTTTAAGCGGTCAATGACATTTTACATGGAGTGATCGCGACTCATGTGTCATGTGTGTGTGACTCTGCAGCATCGGCTCCATCAGGAGGGGTGGAAAAACAAACTCCATTAACCTCTGTGTGTGTGTGTGTGTGTGTGTGTGTGTGTAGAGGGGGGGGGGGGGGGGGTAAACTTGGAGCTGCAAATGCAGATGGAGCCATGTGAGTGCATGAGGAATCGACACACTGCATTGGCTGGCCTCCCTGTACAGTAGCACCTCACTGCAGCACTGTCTGAGTGTGTGTGTGCCTGCCTTTATGTGTGGATAGATAGATAGATAGATAGATAGATAGATAGATAGATAGATAGATAGATAGATAGATAGATAGATAGACAGACAGACAGACAGACAGACAGACAGACAGACAGACAGACAGACAGACAGACAGACAGACAGACAGATAGATAGATAGATAGATAGATAGATAGATAGATAGATAGATAGATAGATAGATAGATCTCTCCTCAGATAATTCAGGCTCCAGTTTATAGCAGTATGAACAAAGATATGTACAGTATGTGTGTACATCTGAATGTTGTCTGAATGTTGTGTATCTGTCTGTAGTATGCCTGTGATGTGTCTGACTGTGTGTGTGTGTGCGTGTTACTCTTTCTCTCTCTCTCTCTGCGTAGTTCTCTGTGTGTGTATGTTTCTGTGTGTGTGTGTGTATACGTGTGTGTGTGTGTGTGTGTGTGTGTGTCCTCGCTTACCTTCTTGACGGATTTCAGCGTGGGGACTGCGGTGAAGGCTGCAGAGGGCATTTCCCCGACGTTCATGTTCACATCGCTGCTGTTCTTGCTGACGGTCAGCGCAGAGTATTTCTCCGCAACATTTTCTGTCTCTTTGACATATTTCGTGGCTTGTTTGACCTCCGTCTTGCTGTCCACAACCGAGTCGGTCATCGCATCCAGGTGGTGGTGTTAGATGGTAGAAGAGAGGATGGTGGTGGTGGTGGCAAAGCCGGTACCGTTAATCTGCCTGGGTTATAAACGCCGAAGCAGCTCCAGTGCAGCCTGGTGATAAGTAGCCTGCTCGGAGTGAGATTAGCCCGATTCCTGGCTTCACTACTTGGTAAGAGAGCCGGTCCTCCAGGTCTGCTGTCACCCACAGACAGAACATCTCCGAGAGGAGGGGGCCGGCCTGTGTGTGTGTGTGTGGAGGGGGAGTCACCTGAGCGAGAGGGGGAGGCAGGGTGTGTGGGCGGGGACCGGCCGGTCCATATTAGTGGTGAGGGTGGAAACACCGAGCAGCCACAGCAGCAGCTGCCGGCCCCGGGGCTCGGTCCTCGGGTTTAAAATGTCGTTTGCTTCGGTTAATTACTCTGGGTTTAATCGGTACTGCTCGTCAATCAGGCCTGTTTCCATGGACACGGGAGGTCCTGCCTGCAAGCCCCACCTCCTTCTCTGTGATTGGCTGGGGGTTGTAATGACGTACGTAATCTGCGGCTTTTGATTGGTGGAACGCGCTCGGGACAATGTTAAACCCAAGGGGAGGTAAAACCTGTTCCCAACGACCCTTCTTTTAAATAGATCGCGTACCATTGTTATACGACACTCATTCTTTCCCACTCAAGGATTTCACCAGGATTATTTGTCTTCGGTTATTTGTTGATACAACTGCTGCTATCTTTGTTGATATACCTAATGGAATGGTACACACTTGTAGTGCGCAACCTCTCAGTCTTCAACTTTTTCAGACGAGCACACAGATCTTATCTACGTATTTTGTATTTTGCACTCCAATGACTCCATTGGAGTGTGTGTAATGGAATACTATTCTATAACATCCTATTAAAAAGCTCTGCCTCTGCTTCATGTGTTTCACAGCTTGTATTACTGAGGTAACAATATATAATTTCACTGACTTTATTCTGCCCATTAATTGTAATCTAAATATCTTGTCAAGGGTAAAAAGGCAGGAAACTGCGAGCTGAGCTCTAAACACTGAAGACTGAAGAGGGGAGCTCCACAACCCATGTGAAAACAGTTCTTTCCATCTTGTGGTGTTGTAACCTAGAGCATGGAGGCAACCCAAAGGATAACTTTTTTTGACCATTTGTCTGTGCATCTAGAATAGAAGAGAAGAGAAAATAGCAAGGCATTTATGTGCTGCAAAAAACTAGTCCACACTTTTGTAACTGGACACCTGCCACTCGTTACTATCAGGATGCTCAAATAGGTCCCCCCACACACACACACACACATCTACCTTATCCAAGGTGTATTCCCTCCCCTCACCCAACCAGTGCTGGATATAGCCATACCCTTTGCTACTACGCAGGTAAGATAACGGATGGATGAAGTGTGATACACTAACTAGATGACTGGGACACAGGATTGAAGACCAGTGAGCCGCAAATAATTGAGAAAGATTCTGTTGATTAAATGTCCACCCTATTTTAATATAAAAAAACATTGCATCTGATGGGTAAAAAATCTATTATCAACAATGAAAAGAAAAAAAAACACTTAGTCACCAATGAAGAAGTAACAACATGGACTAAATATGAAATATGATACGATTTTTTTTTTTTTTACAAACAATGTCAAACCACAAAACTGTATAAAATGCATCCAGAGAAGTGGCCAAAATTATTATGCACATCAGATATGCACCAGGGAAGAAAACAATATCTGTACATTATTCTCACACTAGTATCACATTTCAGCTTTTGTTCAGCAGACGCAGGCTGGACAACTGATGCTGAACCCATCTCCCAAAGGACGAGGATCAAAAAAAGGAAATGTCAAATACAGGGCATCACATAAAATAAGGTATAGGACACAAGTGTAGCATTGACGCTCACATTGAATGTCTCTTAAAAAAAATCTGTACCATTTACAAAACATATTTAAAGCAATGAGTATCCATTACCAACAAAATGTTATCTTTTTTTTTTTAATCATACAGGGGTGTGAAACTGTATGGCTTTGCAGCTGTTATATCGTCTATGTGAGAAGACCAGGTTACCCTCAATTCTTATCTGATGTTGTCCTAATCGATCCATAAAAGAATAATCTGGTTTAATGAGCGTTCGACCAGTTAAGATGAACGTGGAAGCATTGTCCACTTTAAAAAAAGCACGCCAGAGCAATCCGACGACTCGGCTGCCACGCGGCCTCCTCCCAGGCAGGCCGGAGGATGGCGGAGGGAGCCTGGCGGCTGTGGTGAGGTGAGGTGATGGGGGGGTGTTAGGGGTGAGCTGGGATGAAGAGACTCAGGCGGGGTAGAGTTCACAGGCAGAGCTGCTGGGGCTGGTGACAGTGCTATGAGACCCGGATCATCTGAGCCACCGTCTCATCTGCCGCCTGGGCCGCATCTTGCTGCTGCTGCAGGAGGAGGAGGAGGAGGAGAAGAAGGAGGAGGAGGAGGAGGAGGAGGAGGAGGAGGAGGAGAGGGAGGAGGAGACGTGTTTGTCATCATGAATTATGAGCTCTGCTCCGATCCTCAGCGGTCTCATTCAATATTAATGTTGTACGGAATGGTTGAGCGCGTGCGGGGGTGTTCTCCGGCACACAGCCTCTTACCTGTGCCAGGGCCAGAGACATTTCCTCCTTCTCCTTCGGTGAGTAGAAGCGTCCCCCGTCTCCTCGCTTGCGCTGCATGGCGTGACGGTGGCGGGACTCGTGCAGGTATTTCTACGGATGAATAAAATCCACTTTCCATTATCAGATTTCTAAGGGAGTCCCTGAATTCCCATCAGGTGATCCTTGTGTGCACAGGATAATAACTTGTTACCACAAGATAATCATCTCGTGCTAGAGCGTATAGCATTTCACTGAATAATTTGATTAGCTTAGCTGTGCCTATTATATGGTGGCAGAGAGAATATGAAGTCCTAGGAGATGTGTACATAAGTTTAGCAAATTATCACATGCTTCTCGAGATACTCATAGAAAATATCATTCGATGGGACTTGACTCACCCTCCTCTCTTTGGGGATCTTGCCCTCGGCCTCCAGCTTGGCTCTGGCCTGTCTCCGCTTCAGGATGCGATGGTACTGTTTGGCGTTGACGTACAGAGGTTCCTCCTCCAGCATCTCAGCCCCAGGCAGGGGGATGCGCTGCATGGTGGGAACTGCACCACCTCCAGGCACCATCTGGTAGAGGGAGATACAGAAACGGGGGCACGGAGCTTAGAACATCGGGCAGCTTTACAGCAGCGACATGCACAGTAATATCACAGCGTACGTTGCAGGCTCCCACACACGGGCTCTCTGTCAGTCTGACCTCTCTACAGGATGAGAGTGGGTGGAGTCATGCTGGGAATTAATCACTAAACAGTCCAAACCAGTGATAATCATAAAAGTCTATGGCAGTGTGTAGATGTGCACACAGTCCTGAGAACTGGGCTATTGGATATTGGAGATAAAACTTCTATTCAGTGCAATTAAGAACATAGTTCAGCTCACTGAATGGAGGCTAAACTGCAACAGAAATGCTCTTCAGGCTCTTTAGTGGTTAATTTCACCAGCCGTTTAGGGTTAGCACAGTCGTGTAGGACCAAATCCTTCAGCCTTCATGGGCTACTACTACCACAAGGAGAAAATCACTGTTACACTACATTTCACACTCTCACATGAGGAGTAACTACATTTGGTGCTCTATGAGGTTCTCTGCCTTCCAGCACACCGCACACTCTTGTGTGAGTGTAGATCAGGGGTGCCCAAACTGAAACTGAACCCTGGCTTCACCTGTTGAATCGGTTTACGGAGCAGCAAAATGAAACCAGGATCCCAGCTTGGCTTTGTTTACTGACTTACAACATGAAGGACACTCAGCCCATTGTGCTCAGATTATGAAGAAAAATGAATGAAATGGGACCCTTTCAAATCGATGAGTTTAACCTCACAAACAACAACAAAAATATTTTCTTTTTTTTATTGCCCCACTTGAATAAATATCTGAAATCAAACCTCATGTTGGGCCTGTGGGCCGAACTTTGGGCAGCCCTGGTCTAGATTTTAAAAAAAAGTAATAAGATATTGGGTACCTCTGCACAGGGTCTTACCATGACCATTCCACCTGCATTGACCATGTTTCCAGAGACGGGCAGGGTGACGGTCACAGTGCCTTGGCTGCTGTTGGTGGTGTTGGTGTTGGCACCTCCTGCCTGGACGATCTGAGCGCCTGCCAGGCTGGCAGCTGGAATAGTGATCATTCCTGCAAACAGACCGTCGTCACAGCTCGTATTCAGAGAGACAGCTCCACAGTGCTCCTGTTTGTTTAAGGGGACCTAGAAGGGCAGCACGGAGCATTCGTCCTTCTTCCCCGGTGTTAACATGGAAGTGCTATGGTGCGCTGGGTGAATTTGAAATGCCTCAGATGCCAGTTTACGATCTGGTTTTTAAGTGTGGGAATATTATGGTCTTTTCTGCACTGATCTGTCACACTTTCCTTCTTATCTGACAACTGCACAAAGGCTCCACACTGATCAGTTGTCTCGCCTGCCACTTACTTGAACGATCATGTGAATTTACTTTCCTTGCTTAACAATGGAGCTTATCGACTCGTTCCTGAACTAAGTGATAAATGGAGCTTTGACGCAGCTATGGAGTATGTACACATGCAACCTTATATGTTGGAGCCAGAATCGGAGGAGGAATCAGACACTGACATTTCTGAGGATACTGACAATTTAAAGGATGTTTGTGATGTTTTTGAACCTGGTCTACATCTTTGGCCACAGTTCATGTTTTTCTATTGACACCAAATTAAGTCTCCAAAACAGGTGGCAAGCAGGATGAGCACAGTGAGTGTATACCCTGCTGCAGCACAGTCCCGTCTGCGTTGACGGGCTGGTAGACGATGGTCTGACCGTCGGCCGTCTGTGCCACCTGCTGGCCCTGCACGCTGATCTGCTGCCCCTGCACCACAAGTATGGAGAGACAACACTCAGCGACGGCCTCAGTGACGATCCAATCAAACGGATTGACCGGTCAGACTGGGACACCTGGTTCTGTCCTGCAGTGATGGCCGTCTGCGGCTGCTGGATGATGATCTGCTGGGGCTGGCCCTGCTGCCCCTGCAGCTGCAGAGTCTGACCGCCCTGCAGCTGGATCTGACCCGGCTGCACCAGCTGGATCTGGAACATGGACACAGAGCAGAGACTGGATTCAGTCCAGCTCTCAGCCAGATACTACATTCCACACACACCGCCACCTGCACGTCCATTTAACATTTGCAAATGTGCTGTCAGGAACACATAAAAAACACCAGACAAAAAATATCACAGCGTATTTTTGGCATGGCAAGTGACTGCTAAATTTCTCTGACCACTTAACTATTAAAAGTGTCAACAGTGAGGATCAGAGAGATGGAGGCTTAAACAACATGGGAAGACTGTGTGTCTCTGTTTCAATGTTTTAATGAAGCTAGTACATTGAAGTATAGTTGGCAGGCCCGAAAACTGGAACACGGTTCATCGATCCAGATTGCACAGCATAATTTGTTTGTGGGCTCACAAACTGTAGGAGTAACAAATAAAAAATTAGCCAGAATAGGAAAAGAAGAGAAAAATAAGATAAAAAACTTAATGGATAACAATAGCTACTGTTCTGCAGGTAAATAGGCTATAATGTGCAAATGAAAAGTAGATGAACACTGACACATTCTCCACGTGGCCTTCACTTCTGTTGGTCCTATTCCACACAGAAGAGTTCATCCCAGTCCTGGATAACATAATCTCATTTGTATACAGATCTTAATCTCATAACTGCGTCTCCTCCTTTACCTGCTGTAGTCCCTGGGCTCCAGACACCGGCACCTGCATGATGGTCTGACCCTGACCCCCAGACATGGCCTGCACCATGATGGGCTGCCCAGATGACGTGATGAGCTGCCCGCCGCTCACCTGGACCATGAGAGGCTGGCCCTGCACCTACAGAGAGACAGACAGCTGTTACAGCGTCCTCAGCAGTGTGTCAGCGCAGCATCTTACTCACTGTACTGCAAGCAGGAGCCTCCAGGACCCCACAGCATGGGTAAAAGTGGGATGATTAGCTGTCATTCTGTTTTTGGATGTGAGGATATGAAATCATCACACCCATAGTGGATCCACACTGTATCCTGTGTACAGTATGCGCTGCCATTTTGGGCAGTGATATACAAAACTTCTGCTTTCACAGGTTTTGCATGTGCTGGAGTTACGCTGCTGAAGCAAGAGGTTCAATGAAGTTTACTTTTCACTTGATTTGCTGAGAGGGACAAAATTAGGACAAACGCAGGCATCCAATTTGTACTGGGTGTTAATGGTCCGACTTGCATCCATAAATGAACAGATGAAAGCTTGTGGCGGCATTAAACCAGAGAGGTTAAATTAATCAGACAACAGAGGGAAGGAACCTTTGGACTTCTGCAACAATACAACATGAGAAGTAAAACAGGAAGATGAGACGTGACAGCCACTGATGACTATGGGTCCATGCTGCTCGTCGCCGGTTCATCTGTCAGCTGCAACACACAATCACACGATCCACTACCTGAATGGTTTCCATTCTCATCAAGGAGAACTACAGGCTTAGAAAATTTGCTTTTAAAAGGGGACCTAGAATGGTTGAATGCACTGGTCTCTGGATCAACATAAAAGTTATGGGTTAATCAGAAATGCCTCAGATGCTATTTAACAGCCCTTCTGTCTAGGCCGGCCACCTTTTAACACTATGTTGCAACCGTGCATTGGCTTTACTCTGATTGATCATCTCACCTACCACGAATGTGAATGGTCACATGACTTTACGTTCCTCACTTAACACCATAGCGTCTCAGCTCATCACTGACTGAAGTGGTGACTGGAGTTGATCTATTGTATGTAGCGTGTACACATCCAGCCTTCTAGGAGCCAGAAACTGGAGGAATCAGAGACTGAGGATGAACCGAGACACTGACATTTCTCCAGAAACTTCACTAACCTGGTGCGTGACAGTCGTACACCTTCTTTTACTCGCATACCTCTACGCAAACTATTTGGGAGGTGGAGGGGACGGCAAGTTCGTGAAGCTTATCATTAACTTCCGGACAATTACTCAAGATAAAGCGATGATGTTTTCAGACCTGCTGCACATGGCCGACAATAGACTGAGGTCACTCAATCAAGCCAAGGCAAAAAAAAATCATTTCAGGCCCCCTTTAAAAGCAAGACATTGATGGTACTTTGAGAGTCATGACAGCATAAGCGGAAACCTGAGCTGGACACACAACACACTGTGCTGAGGAACATGCAGTTCGGGCAGCTGCAGGACATGCTGGGGGGGGCGGGGGGGGCAGAGGGTGAACCACACAGCACGGAGATGGGTCATGAAACAACAGCCCTGGCCGTAGCATGCAAACCCTGGGGCTGTGACACGCTCATGACACTGACACAGGGCGGCGGTGACACCACTACCTGGAGTGTCTGCACCTGCTGGCCTGAGGCCGTCACCACCGGCGCCTCTGTCTGCAGCTGCACAGCCGTCACTGTGCCCTCTGTCTGCAGGCAAGGCGGGACAATACAGTCGCAGGCAAGTTATTATCAGACAACACACACTGGACGTGGAATCCACGGGAGCGCTTTCATTCTGGAAACCGGTTACCTGCGACCTTACAGCATAGAGGGTTTTAACAGTGAGTGGCACGGGAAAATGACCTCCATCGTAACGTTACTTATTTAATTAGTTCAACTCGCCTGCTGCTGGATCTGTCCATTGGCGGTCTGCACAACTATCTGCTCCCCAGTGGTGGTGGTGGCAGTGGTGTACTGCTCCATAGCTTCTTAATGTCACAGTCGTCTCTCTGGACAAAAGAAACACACACACAGGGTTCAATTCAGAGTGAGCACAACATGAATGAAATCACGTCTCCAGTTCTGTCTGCTGGGTGTGGAATGAAGGAAGCTGACTTTACACTAGCAACATTATAACATTTGACTTTCTCTCTTCTTTCAGTCTGAACAGTATTCTTCACTCCCTGAATGCTGTCCAATAATCTCCATGTCCTTCATGAAATGCACAAAACATCCACATTCAGATTTTATTCTATTTCTATACCTTTAACTTAGACAGGACAGACACAGAGCAGAGGAACAAAGCAACACATTATTTACTAGGTATTTAAGACCTCAACACTTGCTGGACAGCCCGGTCATCCTTGGACCTGACAGTCATCACCTATTTGTGCTTAGAATACTGAACCCCAAAACTGCTCCCCTGATGCAGCGTCATCAGTGTGCAAGTATGTGTGAATGGATAGAAATGTGACTATAAGACCCTGGCTACACAAATACCTGTACAGTGATTCTCAGAGCTGCTGACATTTAGCATTTTGCTATGCAAGACCTATTGCCTTATGCGCCTTCTGTACTCCCTCTCTGTGAGATGTGTTTTCTTTCCTGCTCATGCTGTTGTAACCTGGATCCTGAATTTCCCTGAGGCAAATTTCCAGTGGGATCGATTAAGTTCCAACCTCCCATATGCAGTAGATACTGGTTTTCAAAACGTTTTTATTGCTGCTGAAAAACGTCCATACGGAAGGATAAATAGGGTCTATTCTGTTGTGCTGACGATGAGGCACCATTAAAATATAAATTTCACGTCTTTCCAACCTGACTTCTGCCAACTCATTGTCACAGTTTAGCCACTGAATGTTATAGTATCGCATTAATGAGCCCGTCGCGTCTCTTAGGCCAGATGTTTTGTCTGACAGTGGTTTTTGTGTCGCCCACTGGGAAACACAGGTGAGCTGCTTTGTTTGACCAGGCTGCTTTTATTCGCAGGGTCTCGTATTGGGAGCTAACGCTGCTAGCGCTACTTTAAAGCAGACCAGCTGTTAATAAATACGTGTTTAATAACAGAAAGCATACTTGATATTGTATTGCAAAGCCCCCGGGTTGGATGTTTTTCTTGACGATGTCGCCGGGGCTGGGGTACGGTTAGCAGCCCCCGGTTTTATCCGCCAGCCTCTTTGTTTGAGATGTGATATTAATGCTAACGTTAGCTGGGGCTTCTCGACCACCGCAGATCGAGTTTCCACCCGGGAGCTAACGTCGAAAACAACAGCTTATTCTCGGCCTTGAGGCGGCCGAGGAGACGCGGCGAAACCAAGTCAAACTGCCATTTCGATTTTTTTTTTCGCATTTAAGCGGGGATAGTAATTTGGTTGGTCCATAGCAAACCAATCCGTGCTGACAACTACCAATGCCTTCAATCGGGTCTCCCTTACCGTGTCTCTGCTGTCCGGTTCCCCTCTGATTGGCTCCACTACAGCTCGCTGCAGCCCAATCAACTCAGCCAGCGAACAAAATGGCGCAAATGAAACAACGGCGGAGTCGCGAGGAGCTGCGCAGCTGCAGCTGCGCACACGGCAATGCGCGGGGTGCGCAGCCGCAGTAGACCGCCAGGGGCCGCTGTTCAGCAGGTCTGAGTTCACAGCTGCTCCAGTCCTTCAGCCCAGGGACACGGTGCAGGCCTTTGTTGTGCCTGTCAAGAGGAGCAGTTCTACGCCATAGAAAACGTGGATAAAAATCAAACAAAAGAGCCGTGATGACAACAATAGAATAGATTCCCTGCCAGGGTTTCCTTCTGTAAATTACCCGGAGCAGCTTGGATGCTGTGCTGGACCCAGGTCCCTCCTGGACTTTCTGGATGATCTTCACCTCCTTTACCCCCTGCTCCTCTTCATTGCATGAAGCTCCGCTGGTTGTCAGTTTTCTAGATGCTTGGATAATGTCCTGAACTCTGGACCTTTTCCAGGACCATACCTGACCTGTAGGGAGACTAAAAAACAAACAGACAAGAATTTCATTGTACTGTCTGAACCACCATATTCTCTCAATTCATGACAATAAAAATCTTGAATAATGTATATATCGTGCCTTAGTTACGGTATTTGTGCATATGCTATAGTCGTATCTCATTTTTATAGCTAAATTCCGGTATTTTGTACACTTGAATGTCACGAATAACAAAAACCTTAAGTCGTGGTTCTTGTTTACAGCCTTCTGCCTGCGAGTCCTTTTGTTGTGCCAGCTGCACCTTCTCACCGACAGGTGGCAGTAGCGGCGGGGCCGTCATGTTGTGGAAGTGACGTATACGGAAGTGTATCCACGAGTGTCAGGGACTTGCTCTGTGTCAGTGGCATGGATATATTTTAAGAACTTACTATACATTCATGGTCAGTGGAGGTAAAAAGATTTCTTAGTGTGTTAACTAGAGTGGACAGTTTGACACCCGGGTTCCGTGTCATCATCAGGTCTACCTGGTGTGTGTGTGTGTGTGAGTGTGTGACCCTGGACTGGGAGCATGTTCAGACCAGTGCAGCTGCTCTCCCTCCTCCCGAGGCTCTGCTCCCCAGCTGTGATCTCCTCCGCCTCCAACATCAGCTGCAGATCTGCCAGCAGAGGAGCCGGGAAGCCCTGGAGCCATGTGCCCGGAGACAGAGCTACAGACAGGACCCCGAGCAGAGCTACGAGCTACAGGGATGAGATGTCTGATGGAGAATTTGACCTGGAGGATGTGGAGGACAAGCTCCAGGCTGTGGTTGAGTGAGTAAACACACCGTTGTCCTGGAGGTCATCCCAGGGCTGTACTAGTTTGAGTTAAATTTGAAGTAAAGGAGAACATGGAAATACAACTTAATCAAATTCACGTTCATTATAGAGCTGTGATGGTCTTCAAAAGTAATCTGAGGCGGTCTCAGCATTTGTTTGAGATTCTCTTGGCTGGTCAGACCGAGATCCGATGGCCAGAACTTAGATCCTCTATAGTTTTAATAACAGCAGCTGGTCTCAGGTTCATGAAACTTCTTAGATGAAGGAGAAATATTATCAGGACTTGGTCCACTTGGTGATCCACTTGACTTGGTCCACTGAGTATCTCTACATCTTATGTAAGATGTAACATTAACTTTATGTTAATTGATAGAGCATTGAGATTAAAATGAAAATGGTATTACTTATAAATAGATAATTGTTTATATTTCAGAGTGAAATATGTGTTAAAGTTTACACATTCTTTATGTTTTGTGGCCAAGTGGAATTTGCACAGACTTTATTCCCTCTTCTTCAATTAAAATTCCAGCTCGTGAATTGGATTAGAGGCCAATTCCAGCATTCAGAACTTTTCAAAGGTCCCGTACACATAACCTGCTATGGTGCATGCAGCCTGTATAATCTGTGGCGAGGTTAGTCAGTGCCTGCCATGTTTTTCAGAGAGGAGAGAAGGAGGCAGAAGAAGGTGAAATTTCATATGCTGAGGCGGCAGATGACTCCACAAGGAGCTCCAGAGAGACAGCTCACCTGGGACGCCATGGAGCAAATCAGGTGAGGAGGCCTCATTAGCTCAGTTTTACCACACAACCACACACACACACACACACACACACACACACACACACACAGACTTCAGACTTCAAGGCAGTTACATAATTGTGGAGACCCTAAAGTCCCATTATGTGTTTTTTTTGGGGGGGGTTTTTTCTTATGCCAGTGGTTTTACTTTTTTTTTATGACAGAATTTAATTAGCTGAGTTTTGTCTATTCTGTGGAGCATCTGAAGTACTAAGTGATAAACGCATATTTATAGTAAATTATTATATAACCTAATGTGAGTTCGGGCCTAAGTATGTAACGGAGGAATGAAATACTATATTGTCTATTTTGTAGGTGTCTGAAGCAAGAGCAGCCAGAGGAGTGGTCTGTGACGCGTCTGGCTGAGAGCTTCTCCGTCAGCCCGGACGTCATACACAGAGTCCTGAGGAGCAAGTTCGTTCCCTCTCCAGAGAGGAGAGCCAAACAGGACGCCAGGATCATCTCAGGCCTGCGTCAGGCGGCGCTGGCCTCGGGCGCAGGCTCGAGGCTGAAGCTGCCCGGACCCCTGAGGCCGGCTCAGCTCCCGTCTGGCAGTGAAGGCGGCGCTCTGGTCCCTGCAGCCGCTCACACTTTAATGCTGCCAAACGAAGGTGCAGCAGCCCTGGCCCCAGTCACAGCTCTGCCCTCCCTGCACAGAACCGGTGCTCAGAAGCACGAGCCAGTCACAGCTGAAGACAGCAGAACCGCTGACACGGTGCCTGCAGAGGGGGAGGAGGGAGGGGAGGAAGAGGAGGAGTGGGATGGACAGGTGTTCACAGAGGAAGACCTGGAGGAGTTTTTGGACATGAAAGAGCCTCCTCCTGTGATGCAAGTTGGAAATGACTTTGTCGATTCAGAGGGAAACTTTTTGTACAGAATCTGAGGACTGTGTGCATGGAACTGTTGTCCAAACATGATTAATTTATTTCGGCAGAGAATGTAGCTATATAAATAATAAATTGATTTGAATACTTCACATCTTTTCATGCCACACTGTCCTCCTACTGTACTACACTTTAACATCATTATCTGCCATTAATCATTCATTACTGCAAAAGTTATTTTGCAAATTCTCTTGAAGGTTTTGTAATCTTATTTGATCCAATTCAATATCATATTTACAGTACAGGTACAACTGAAATGAGCAGTTCTGAACATTTTAATTCCATCTTTAAAGAAGAAAATGGGGTTTGTGGTTTGGAGTTCTAAATGTGAAGATTCACCTCCTTTTCCATGAATTGACTTTTGGTAATTATCTACAATTAAGATGTTAGAGACAAGAGTTAGTCAGTTTTACATCAGTGTATAGGGTTTACTAATCTGACACATACGTTATAGATACAGGGTTTGTATAATGGAAATAAGTGTAGTGGTAGAACACTATTTCTATGCTTTTCTTCCACAACATCTGACCACTAACCCCCCAGCACTGATTCCTGTCAGTGCTGGGGAGTATACCTCAGTACTCAGTCATCTCTGTATACAACAACAGTGAAGGTCTTTCACATTGCTGTGAGTTGGAAACAAGAATCACATCAAATCAGACAAATACAGAGGAACATATGAATTTATTGGCAGACCCAAAGAAAATTGCCTCAAATATACAGAAGAGAGAAAGAGCAGATACAAAGATGAAACCTGGTATATTTACAGAACCATCACGATGACTTTATTCATTTATACAGCAGTTTTAAACTGTAAGAAAAAATGTTTTACCTTCACTTCAAGAACTCGGCCACATTCTCCCCGCACAAAGCAGCTACATTACAACCCTGTATTCAATCATTTGGTGCGTTTGAGGCGCCTGTGCTCAGTAGTATTGCGTATCAAGACGAGGACGAGCCGTTCTCTTCACAGAGGTCTGTGGGTTTAGATCTTCAAAGTTAACACGAGGCTCGTATGAAGCACTTCCTTCACTGCTCGACGCCGCTCACGCACTGGATGGCGCGGTTTGCACACGATATAAATAATGATGAGTAAATAGACGCCGGACACACACTGGGAGGGCCTCACGTCACGTCCTCGCACCAGGCACTTGTATAACCACATCCGATATACTGCACTCTGAACCTGCTAGTCACAAATAAATTATCTTTTTTTTCTCTTTTTTTTTGCAAACACAAAACAAACAGAAAGGTGCAACGAATGTTTACGAGGACACAGAATGAGGTTGAGGTGTGACAGGAGACGGAGCTGCTGAGGGCTCAGCAGTATCGGGACGACGGTGACCGGACGCTGGCAACGAGCCTGTGACTTCTGGCACAGTGTTGCAGCTCACACACCTCCTCCACCGGCCACAGTGTCCCTGAGGCTGTACAAAATTTACATCGCTCTTCTTCGTTTTTACCCCGCGCCGCTCCTCCGCGTGCTCCTGCATTCAGCATCAGAGCTGGACGTAAAAAATATCTGTAGAGATCTACTATCAAACTATAGTTATTTCTGAAGCTCTTCGAACTGCAAGTCCTTACACGAGTTGAAAAGTTAGTACAAAACTTGCTCAAATGATTATAAACACGTCTCGAATATGACTACAGCGATTATTACAGTGCTGTCACGTTGATTATTGAATCACGTTTAGGAGGGGGAAAAAAAGCTCTGACTTACAGGGCCTTGTGCTTTAGGCAGTCAGGACTGCAGACACTGAGCTCCAGTCCTGCCCTGAAACAGACACGCCACCACTCCACACACTGATCTGATGCTAACGTGCCACCACGTCTCCATTCAGCAAGCGCAGCCACTGAGCACAGCGGGATTCTTTATGCACAGGGGACAAAGGGAATTCCAATATAAACATGTTATTGCTATGAATGTGAAGCTAACTGATATTTCCACTTGCGCCCCGTCACTTGAACGGCATGCGGAGCCAAACGTCTGCAGGCTCATATTCCAAGTGCGGACCACGATAAGAAGGGGGGGCGGGGGGGGGGGGCTCGGAGGCTTAAAAACCAACTAAAAACATACGTATTCTTGACCATTCCAGGGTCCGACCTCTGGCCAATAAGTACTTGATGAAGACTGAACTGATTTGAAAGGGTTATTTAGCAGCTACCGACAGCAACCTCACTGAACACCCGTCGCACTGGTATCACGCTGAAAGATAAAATGGCAAAGAAAACCTGGTTTATGTACAAGTGCATGAGAGGACAGAGAGGACACGCAGACCTTTGACAGCAGTGAGAAGTAGTTCCAGGAGCGCTCCCAGGTGAGGGGAGAGCCGGGGGACCCGTAATTCAATGGTGACACATCTCTTTTTTTCTCTTTTCATTCTCTTTTTTTTGTTTGTTTTTTACACGATCTCTGCTTCATACGCCTGATACTCTGGCTCCGCCAGCAGTTCACGCCACTGCTTCAGTTCTTTGTTCCCCAAAATAAATTAAGATTCAAGCTCAATCAATAGAATCAGTAACTGAAGCACAACACTACGAGACCTCCTCCTCCTCCTCCTCCTCCTCCTCCTCCTCCTCCTCCTCCATACAGTAGCTCTGCACTCTCCACTGTGCCATTAGTCCCAGGAAGCCTCCGAGTAGTCTTTGTACTTCTCAGATGAGAGCAGATCGCCGCAGACTCTCAGTCTGGTAGCTGAGGCCAAACTTCATACTAGAAGGTGAAAGGAAGAAGCAGCTGGAGACAAAGGAGTGACAGGAACTGGCTGCCGGGTGAACTGGAAACCTGCTGTGCCTGCTATTCAAGCAGGTCCTGTGGAGAGACCAGAAAAGAGGATGGTAGTGAGCAAACAGAGAAGCAGCCCAGCCGTTGACTCTAGTGGCCTCGTTACAGCTGCACTCAAGCTTAATCCATCACCTTAACATGACATGAAATAAAGAGGCAACTATTTTGATGAAAACCTATCTAAGGTATGAAAAATATATCACATATTAAGTGATGTCATCTCCAAGGATGAATGACTCTCATTAACTCTGGCACAATAACACCAACTTTAATTGGTTACGGTGCACATTTAAGCTAATTAGTTGTAAGGAATTTGAGGGACTTCAGAAAGTGTCGTTGCACAGTTTTCCCACCAGGGGGCGCTGAAAACCGCATTAGATTGAAGCTGATTCACTCGGTTCTTTGTCAAACATGTATTCTGGATGTTTTTTGTCCGTTTGTGCTGCAGCCGTGACATCATCTCTAATGGAAAGTAACTTCCTCAGCTTCCTAAATCATTTCAGTCCTCTGGGTCTGTCTCTTTTAACTTTGGAGACACGCGCAGGCCGGCCCTGACTGCACCGCCGCCCGTACAAAGCCTGCCCTGTACCTCGTCTGAGTCATCGTGGAACTCGATCTTCCCGTTGCGAGCGTGGTTGGTGTCCAGCGGGTCGTCCATGGCCTCCACGCCGTTGTCCTCCACGTGCTGCTGCAGCACCGAGTACCTGTGGACCAGGAACCTGAGGACACATTCACAGTCCAGTCAGAGCACTGAGCACCGCGAAAACACAGAGGAGGAGACAGGTGTGCATGACGGAGAAGAGTCAGTGTAAGACGAGACAAGATAAACCTTCATCAGTCCCCCAGAGGAGAGAGCTGCATTATGGATGACATGTAACAATGTGAAAACGTGCACAAAAAAAGAGAAATATTCCACAAGTATTCCAAGATGACTGTACAGTACAGTACAACTCACATTTTCATGATTGTAACTTATCAGAGCTGTGTTTAGTTGCCATACAAGCTGCACCCAGACTACTCTGGCTCATAGTAATGCTTCTTTTCTACAGCTTTCAGAACAAAATATTTGCAAAAATGTGAGAAGTGCAGTCACGTCTTTAAATATAAACTCGTTCATATGCTGTGAAACTAATCAAATGACTGGAATGAAGAACCAGAGATATTTTTTACACGGAAGTAGGAGCCAAATGTCAGTTCAGGTGTGTCTGTGTGTGTGTGTGTGCCTGTGTGTGTGTGCGTGCGTGCGTGTGTGTGTGTGAGCCGCCCGGACCTGCCACCGCAGACGTATTTCTTTACGAAGACGACTCCTGCTGCGATGCTCAGCAGCATGATGATGATGACTGTGATCACGATGGGGACTGACTTGGACGAGTGGATGTTAATCTGTCACAGAAAAAGTAGAAAAAAAATACATTTTCAACCAGACACATCAACAACTTACAGATGCCCTATCTTTGCCCAGATGTAAAATTAAAGATTTAACTCTGGATAACAAACAGCATAGGACCCAGATTGTTGAAATGTGTCTTGTAATGCCAGCCCCCCCTCACCCCTGGCCTTCCAGATCCAGTATAACACAGTGGACTGATGAGTGATGCATTCACCCATCCCCCTTTCTTTCTCATACTATTTTTACTTATTTATTAATGATGAAGTGCTCTCTGTGCCATTTAATTGCCCCTTGGGGATGAATAAAGTGATTTGAATTGAACTGTATTAATGTTAATGTATTCTGTTATTAAGATGTCCTTTGTACAGAGTCATGTTGCAATGCTTGTTCAGAGCGCTACCCAGATCAGTGACATTTATGTTTATGTGGTTGTCTGTATCGCTGTTACTCATTTCTGTTCCTCAGAAGTGAGATCCTCAGGTCGGTCCTTGTGGGTTCCTGCCTCACCCACGCATCGTACGTGCATGTTTCATTTGTTCATTTTCTCCGTTTTTCCAAATGTACAAAAGAAACTAAACAAAACTCAGGAGGGAGCGGAGCAGAAACAGAAGCAGAGCCCACAGTGACAGCATGACTCAGCATCAGTGTGTGTGTGTGTGTGTGTGCGTGTGTGTGTGTGTGTGTGTGTGTGTGTGTGAGACCGGGGAGATACTGACCAGAGGTTCCATGCCGACCAGGTCGCTCACACACCTCTTGCTGAGGTCGATCTCTTTCCGCTCCGGCATCTCTCCTCCCTCACACTTGTCTCCGGGGATTTTCCTGTAGCTGAGGAACCAAGGACACAGTCACAGTCAGTGTGAGCAGCAGTTCACATGCTCAATATCTCTATCCTTCAGTTTTAAGAAGGAGTTCAAATCCTGTTCTCCGTCAAATCACCAGCTACCAGCAGTTATTCATGAGCGTGCTAACTAAACATTACTTTATGAGTAATATTTGGTGATATTTGCATCTTAGCGGAGCACTGACTCTGTCCATGTATTTCAGCTGTTATTTGTGCCACGTGTGAGTGGAGAGGCAGCATGCGAGTCGTCCTCTCTGAAAGTTTGCGGCTTACTCTCACACTCCTCTGTTTCCTCTACACGTCAACTCCTTCCTCATTCGCACCACTCACACTGTTTTTCTCTTTGACGTGCGCGGCTCAAAGCTTTGATGCCTCATTCGTAGCCTGACAGGTTGGATTAACTCACTTTGAGGATTTTTCCCCGAGACAGCCTGTAAAGGCTTCGTCCCAAAACCTCAACAGCAGTTTTGAATATAACGTGTTCTTAAAGAAAACCACCCGACGATATTAAAGCAAAAGTTATAGCACAGGAAACGATCAGCACAGTTTATCCACTCCTACATCTAATGGAAAAAAAAAAGAGACACTTCCTGTTCCTCCACCCCCTCAGAATAGGTTCTGATCAGATGTGGTGGAGGAGGGTCTGCTGGTGTGATGGACGCCAGGCCCGGCTCTCACCCACTGGTCTGCAGCTGCTCCTCTTTGCCATGCAGACAGAACTCCAGCACCTTGCCCTTCAGGTCGGGCTGCTCCACGCACTCCGAGCTGTTCTCCTTACGGTAGTACCCAAAGTCACTGCAAGCATCACCGGCACGGTAAACAAGGGGGGGGGCAGGGAATGTGTACAGGATGCAACTGAATATGAGCAAAGCATGTCTAACATAACTGAAACTGTATACCGACACCAGATGGACTGTTTACAGTGGGTTATTGTGTTCTTCTCGGGGTTGTTTTATGCCTTTACTGTGTTGGTTGTAAGTGGATGTGCGTGGCTAGTCTGTGTGTGTTGCCTGTCTGCAGAGCACATTATACACAGGTGCTGCTGATAAGACAAGACAAACTGAACCTTTATGACTCTCACTGTTGGGGTGTGACTGCAGCAGAGACGACGGTTTAGCCAGAAACAACAGATAATGCTAGCATTAAGAAAGCATCAGCATTTCTATATGGCGTCTCCTCTAACAGAATGCATGACATTCCTCCTGTCTCAAAATTGCATTATTGCATTATTCCAACCAGTTTTGCTTATTTTCTATTTCTGTTATCATAATATTGCTTTTCTCTGTGAACTGTTATAACATTGTTATGAATGTGCATAGTGAATGGGATGTTTTCCAGTACATTATTTGGCTGCAGTACAGAACCCTTTCCCTGGTAAGTACAGTACTATCTTATGGCATCGTATCTGAACCATTGTTCGCTACGGCGTGTGCCTCTGAGAGCGGGAAGCCTCTCACCACAGGAAGTCGTCCAGGGTGCAGGGGCACGGGGTGGGCTGGGTGTTGACCTGGTAGTCCCGGCCGTTCCAGCACACCGAGTCCTTCCGCAGGCGCAGGAACTTCTCTTTGTATCCCAGCATGCAGCCGTCGTTGGGGTCGCTGATGTCGTCAGAGTGGGCCAGCCACTGCACGTAGTCGTTGTCGTCGCCTGAAAACACAGTCCCGGCTCGGGATCAGATGGGAACAGACAGAGTGCGGCCAGGTCGCAGCGTTTCGGCGTGTGCCTCACAGTCTCTGGTGAGCAGGTCCCTGAAGTCGATGGTGATGGAGACCCAGTACTGGCTGATCATGGAGTCTCTGTAGCCCCAGATACTGACGTTCATGGAGCGAGCTCCCGGCTCCGAGGCCAGTCCCGTGAAGTAGATGGGCTCCTTGGTGAAGGTGTACACACCCCAGCACTGGCCTTCATCTGTGGAGAACCTGCAGGGTCCCCGAGCAGAGCAACATCAGCTTAGCACCAACGAAGAAGAGTATGAGAGAAGAAGCAGGGATGCATAGATAGTCTAGAATTTCCCAAAAGGCAACCTCCCAGAGACATCGACAAAGTCTCTATCTATATATCTATCTATCTATCTATGAACTGTAACTGAAATGATGGATGACAAGAAGACCAGACAAACCAGACAGACTTTTTCTTGCTTTTTTGAGAGCATCTTTGAGAATGATTTGAAGAAATAAAGTTAAATTTCTCTGATCTTAAATGTGAATATTATCTGGGTTTCTTGCTGTGAAAAGACACTTCATCTTTATGTATCATCATGTCTGATGTCAGATAATCTGCTCAACCCGTTTCAGAAACCTGAATGTTATTGGGGCAGGGATTAAAAAATGTTAAGACCTGATCTTTATGAAACACTCAGTAACTAATTTTCTGTGAGCTCCCATCTCATCAGAATTAGAAAAAGACATTTTGACTACTTAAAGTCAGACAAGTATGTGTACAATAAAGAATAAAGAAAGTGGCCGATTCCATTCTGCTGCTCAGAAGACCAGCAGAGGAAAACACCTGGACTACATTCACTCATTTTCTTGACCTGTTTTGCATTCAATTGCGTATCCCAGCGTCTAATAATGGCAGAAAAGCCTAAAAAGAATCTAACATCTCTAAAGGAAACAGCTCCGTCTCTGGGACTGACTTGATCTTGTCGATGGGCAGATTGGCGGTGTGCTCCACGGCCACCAGCAGTCCTCCAGAGTCCAGGATGGCGTAGTGATGGGGCCCGTCCAGCGCCTTGATCCAGGTGTAGCCCCCGTCGTCGGACACGTACACGTCGGGGTTCATCACAGAGATGGCGTCGCCCACGCTGCCTGGAGAGAGGCACGGAGGGCTCAGAGAGGGCGCTCGGGGCGGAGGAGGGCGCAACGTTTAAGGCGGAACGGGAGTTTTACCGTGAGCTAAGATGAGCCCCACGGCGTTGGGCTCGGTCAGAGGCAGCATGGGGACGTTGAGCTTCATGGCCGTGCTGTAGGAGGCGTGGATGTGCAGGCTGCACTGTGGACACACACACAAGCAGCATGTCAGCACTGCCGCACAGCGTGAAAGATGGACTGTGATGGGAGAACGTGTGTAAGTTATCTCGCCTTTGCACCAGTAGGAAGCTATATTTCAAAATCAACAGAACAGGAAGTGCTTCAGAAACAGAAACAGGATGCGTCACTCAGCAGCGAAAGCAATAACTGAGCCACCTGAACGCTTCACCCTGCCGTGCTCTTATCTGCAGATGCAGATAAACTGCAGATGCAAAGAAAGTTGACCTTTACGTAAACTAAGAGTAACCCTTTGTGTAACCCTAAAAGAATAAGGAGAGAGGGCTCGGAGGAGCTAGCTCAGAGCGGGTTGGAGATTCCTCTCTGTACCTTCTCTGGGTCTTTGGCCGTGGCGTCACACTTGCTGTCTGCAGGCTTCCGCAGGGGGACCCACTCCCCGCCCTGATCGAAGGACTCCACCGTCTGCACGGAGTTATCTGGAACAGCAGGGCAGGGACACAGCGTTCACAGACCGCCTGGACGAGCACTTCACAGGACGCTCATATAAAGCTCGTATCATATAATCAGCCAGGAATAGAAGTAATGTCTCAATCGAGGGGGGGTTCAAACATAGAGAGAAACACGCCCGGGCTTTTCCTCATGCAGACCCGGTGGAGTTATTTCTGGTATTGGTGGTGACGGGTCAGTCATCCGCCTCGGACAGGGCGCATCTAACACTGAGCAGCTAATGAAATATTCATCTGGCGCCCTGCCTCTGGCGTGTAATGGAGAAGCCGCTACATGCGTGTTTTCTGCGGGGGAACATGAGCGTGCCGCTCCCCGGTGGGCAGCTCTACCTTCAGTCAGGACGCTGGTGACGAAGACGCCCCGCAGGGAGGTCACGTTGGTGAAGTCCGTCTCGCCCCCCGTGGTGGTGTAAAGGTGGCGCTCCAGGGACTTGGAGTACACGGTGCCCCGGTCATCCGACACGTAGATGGTACCGAACCCTGTATCTGTGGGGGGGGGGGGGGATGAAGCATTACAGAGGAGGTGATAAAAGATGGTGAGTGGACAGTTTGCAGTGGGGCAAAATCAAGTGAAATGAAAATGAATAATAGTAGTGTCTCAGGGAAGTCCTGTATCCTCTAATTCAGGGGGGAAGGATGAATGTAGTTTCGCTTCTGGCCACAGTGGAGCAAAGTGACAGGTATTGCATGAAAAACATCCCCGGGTGACATCTGACCTCCAGGCTCGTCCACATGCATGAAGACCATCTCGTCGTTGGCAGCCAGGATGGAGTAGAACTGCTCGTGACCAACAGGGGGCAGCTGGGCCATGTTCCAGGTCTCACCCTGGTCCACCGAGACGTGGATCATCCTCAGGGTGCCCTGCAGATACACAGAGAGAGAGAGGGATGGAGGGCAGAGAGATAGATAGAGGGAGCAATGAGGAAACATAGTTAGGAGTGGCATGATAACATGTCGACTTTTACTGCATGAACAACAACATCTGAAGGTCCTCCAGAAAAACAAAATTCCGGTAAAGTCTCTTTGTTTTTTTTCCCGTCCTGAAATGTTTCCTGACCCTGTCACTGCTTAAGAAACACTGAAAAATGCAGGAGCAGAGTGGACGCTCGCTGTAACCTCTGAGGATCAAACCACTGACTCAGATGTGCCAAACCGATTAAACATGCTGCTTCCCCTTCTATACTTCTATGATCATTCTCGCCCAAGACTGCGAAACCACACGAAGGAAGATCTCTCTCTCTCTCTCTCAATTTACAGAAGTACAGTATAAAGCACTTCAAACCGTGCAGAGAGAGGCTGTCTCTTACAAGCAATAAGGGTGTAAATAATCGATACTTCTGCACAGCGGGTGACCTGCACGCTGACCTTTCCCGTCATGACGGAGGCGAAGATGAAGCGTCCGCCCAGGCCGAAGGAGTAGATCTTACTGGCGACTGTCTTAATGGTTTTGCCATAGTCTGTGCTCCTCTTCAGCTCCAGCATCCCCCGATCCACTGGCAGGCAAAAACAAGGACAAGGTGAGAAATAAAAGTCCTCGGAAAAATAAGAAAAACAGTCACACGCAGTCCCCAAGTTTCACATGAGACTATGAAAGCATGAAAGCAAGGCTACAGACAGAATCATGCCTCATCTGCCCAGGCTCAGTTCATCCCAACATCATTTCCATATTTCAAGTCTTGATCTAAATTGTGAATGCAGGATCTCAAAACAAAAACTAGCATTAGGATCCTGATCTCTAAAGCTTATTGAATGTGGTCGTTATATTCTATGGTCAGCCCCTCTGAGGTTGTTTCCTGTGGACGGGCTGCAGTGTGAGGCTGCGCGTGCTGAAGCGTCACTTACGGCAGGAGCCGTTGAAACTGGCTGTGAAGAAGATGGTGTTCTTCCTTCCCCTGGAAACAGAAGATACAGAGACGCTCAGGGCCTTTGAAGCGACCAAGTGAGCCAAACAGAAGTGGAGCGCCTTTGTCGGAGAAAGTGACAGTTGCATGCAACAAGAAAGACAGGACAGCCGCATTTTTTACACACGCTCACAGTAGGTTTGGCTTTGTTGTGATAGCCGGCGTCACATGGGCGACTTATACGGGCAGCAAACAGCCATGCCCTTCTTAAACACCTGCTGTCCGCTCTGGAGATGGGCCTCAGAGAACCCCTGCCCCGGCTGGAAATGACCCACTTTCCCTTGGCCTGTTCAGATCTAGGGGCTGATAGCACTGAGAGGTTGGGTTTCGAGGAGACTTGTTCTAAGTCCTCTGGCACCCTGTGCGAGCGAGACTTTGAAGACGCAGCCTTAAAACTGAAACGAAAACGATGCTGGCTGATACGAGACAGGAAACGGCCCGACGCGGCGAGAGCACCGAGACGTTTCAGCGCACACTCTGGCGCTGTGGCGCTGGTTGAACAGTAACCGACCGCCATGCCTGTTTACAGCTTGTTTTGCAAAGGTGGAGCCGCAATTAATCCACGACGAGGTCTGAAGTCGGTTCTTAATCTCACCATTATCTGGAGGAAGCATCACGTGAGGCACAGAAACTGTGTCACTTCAGAACGTCTTTGTTTCACATCCTAGTTGAATCACCCCTCCCTGTTCTCGCTGAATGGAAATATTCTCCTGCCTGTGCTGACTGAGCACCACCCGGCCTCAGAGAGCAGCGGGGGACACTACTGCACCATTACGGGCCTGGCGTGGGTGCTTTAAGCGGTCCAGTCGGAGCTGTGGGACGTCAACGTCTCTGTCTTTTACTGACAGGATCGTGCAGAAAAGGAAGCAGTGAGGCTGGTTCGAGCGGCATCTAGAGAATGCTGCAGATCCGGCTTGGAAATCTCCAGGTCATCTCAGATTGGAAACGGAGCACAAAATAACAGCCATTCAGCCGCCCTCATTAGATGACACTGATAACAGCGCTGTTTGTGTTTCGCCTGGCGGCAGGTGCAAACATCGCCGGCCCGTGTCGTCCCTCTTACCATTTCACCAGACACACCGTGTCGTGCAGCTTTTTCCAGTTGGTGCCAAAGTCTTCGGACAGCCACAGTTCATTCTGAGGACAGAGGTGGAAGAATATGAACTGGAGGCAGCGGCGGCCCTGTTTACACACGGCCCACAGATGAGACGTTCTCATAAACAGGCAGGCGTGTTAATCAATGTTCTCTGTGCAAACACAGTGAAAAATGATTGACTAGCAGGAGAGGTCTGAGCCATAAGGATGTGAGATAATGACCCTGGCTTTGATGGTTCACCACAGGCTGCTTACACAGGCCAGAATACCCACACACACACACCCACACACACACACAACAATAGAGCGGATCTGGCATTTACATTGTTGCTGAGGACGAGCAACACGTTGGAGTTGTCTGGGTTGTATGTGATCTGCATCAGAGGGACGAAGGGCAGGTCCTGGTGGGTGAAACTCTTTCCGAAATCACTGGAGACGAAGATCCGAGAACCTTGACCTCCGGACACTTCCCCCGTCAGGATCACCTGCAAAGCAGCGTCCGACAGTCACGCCCCAGTACGGGTTACACATGTAGAAGCTCTAGATGTGAACAATGCGGGACTCACTTTCCCAGAGTTCTCTGGGCCGATAGCGATGCCAAACTCTGATCTGATGAAGGTGTTGTTGATGAGGCTGGTCACATCCTGGAACGACTTCCCGTAGTTCTCGCTGGTCACGGCAGAACAACGGCGGTGAATGCAAATGAAATACAAAGCATGTCATTTAGTGACGGGTGAGCTTGCGGCACGTACCTCCGATAGAGTTTGGACTGTCCCAGTCTGATCATGAAGAAGGGGACCTGGAACGTGGTCAGGGCCAGGATGACCTGCAGGGAGAGAAGGTTGAGGGTGAGGAAAGTGGAGCGCGGATCATTTATTGATGTTCCTAGGATGGCGATCTGAGGGAGCTCATTGCGTAACCTGGGAGGCTCTTTGCACGCAGAGCACCCTGACACTCTGCTACAGCTCGCTGAACAATCCAGCCATGTTCGTGCCACTAATGTCACAGAGGAACAAACGCGCCTGAGAGACGCGTTAGGTGCGAGTGCAGAGTTGGAAACTCACCCCTGTGCCGTCTCCAACCCAGGCCAGGGAGACCGAACCGCTCAGGTCGTTGAATGTGTACTGAGGAGCAGAGGAGAGGACGTGTGAGAAATAAACAGCTTGCAAACCAGTCGATCAACTGTAAATGTTAGTGATTCTAAATGATGAGTGACACGATATGTCATGCTGGGACGATTCCCTGACCCCATGATTCCCTCTCATCCCGTGTTCACAGTTGACAAAGTGTAAAAAGTGAAGCACCACTCATCCGACCACAGAAACATTTCCACAAGCACAAGGGTCTCAGCCGGAGCCGCTCAACACAAAATACAGCTGCTGAGTAACACTGAAGTGAGAAACAGAAAAAAGAATCAGGTTTTAGTGCAAACTTTGCAGTGTGGTTCAAAACAAAAATGCTTTTGCTTCCTCTTTGAGGCAGAGCGTTAGATGCTTACATGTGGCTATTTCCTACAGTAAATGTCTCGATTCCTTAAAACCCTATGTGGTGGCCTATTATCACTCCTCAGTGTCATGCACATTCAGACTGTACAGAGCATGACTCTCTCTCTCTCTCTCTCTCTCTCTCTGCAGATCTTGCCCTAAGCAGCTCCAGTCCTGGTCAGACCTGCAGTAGAAAGCCTGAGGGGAGTGACGAGAGCTGAGCTTCTTGGAATTCTGTGGACTTTAGATTACCGGGACCGGGTATACAAAGGCTGCGATGCAAAGTTGGTCACGTGGTGCGAGAGGATGGAAATGAAGCGGGCAGCGCAGGGCTCTGCTGAGGTCAGCCTCCTCTCCCTGCTTGTGTTTGCATGCTTGCAGCGCCTTTAAATTGGACACTGCATCTTCCTCTGAGCTGTCACAGCTAAAAAATCCATTACACATCAGGTGAGGCCAAATTTAGCTACTGCCCTGTTTATTGTATTTAAGGAATTTTAGAGGAAGGCAATATCCCTGCCCGGGTGACAAAGCTATCTACCAACACAGACTTATTTTAATTAAGGTAGTATTACAAACACGAGCTCATCTTTGAACCAGTTTTTACTATCTCGGAGCTGGTGACAGCCACACTTCCAACCCAGGAAGAAGACGTAAGAACTAAACCACAGCCTCGCTAGCTGTGTGCTTTCACTATCACACAGACGCAGCTTTTAATTACAAAATAACTACCACACAGCCGGTCACATGGACTCCCCTGGGCCAATTTCCCTGTCAACGTTGGGGCCGGATTCACTGTCAGCCAGGCAGAGAGAAGTGGGACTCTCATATGGAGAGTACAGCTGCATCCTTGAGAAGAATTGGATGTAGGTCATGGCCATTAGTGGGGCATTTCTGAGAGCTCGGTAGAGCCTCGGTGGAGATTTTGCAGCAGCAGGGGAAAAATGAGGATTGTTGCTGTTTCGCTGCGCTGTCTTTACATGCACCAAGGAAAACCACAGCCATCCAGATCCGGCAGCCAACAGGAAGGCAATTGTTTCTCTAAGCAGGAACTGAATTGGCTAGAAAGAAAAAAAAGCTTCCCAATGTTTGGAGCAGTCTACTGTTTACTGCTCTTCACCTTCAGAATGGTGCTCCATGAGCTGAAGTTAAAGTACTACAGAAAAATCTGGTGCAGCTTGTCTGCATGCGACTGTTTGATGTGAGTATGTTTTCACTCACGTGTCCGACTCTTCCGTTGCACCTGTGTCGCTACTGATTCTGTCGTAAATTACAGCTTTGATCTCAATGACCTGGTTAGATAAAGGTGCCATTACATGTTTAGGACACCTCCAACCTAGAAACCTAGTCCACGCTCACCCTTGTGAAGACAAACAACAAGCAAATGTTATAAAACCCAAATACGGCCAGTTTCCAACTTTCAAAATATATTAAAAGCTGCAACAGTTTTCGGCTCTAACGGGCATGAAGCGTGGAGCTTTAATCACATTTGATCTTAGTGAGACTAACCTGGTTAAAAAAAGGTTGAATAAATAAATTAAAGACAAGCATGCGGCTTGGATGGCTGTCTGAGCCAGGAACTTGAAGGGTTTTTTTGAAGAGGGTGCATGTTTTCTTTACCACAGAAGAAACAAAATGCTGCTCATGTAAATGTAATACAATAAATGCTAGAATGCTACAATAAACTGCTTGCTGACAACATACGGAAAGTCAAAACTTTAGGAAGGCATTTAGCAGACAATGCATGCTGTGTTGCTCCACAGGAGAAACAAATCAACCCATGCCACATCCTTTAATGTTGAGGAACAAATACAGGCACATTCTGCTGTACTGTATTAGGAAAATGTAAAGTAATACGATTGAGTGGTTTAAAATGCTGGCTGAGCTTGCAGGCGAGGCCAGAACTTTGTCTGAATTTCCAAAGCAGAGGATGCATGTTTTGTTGCACCCCAGGAGAAACAAATCAACACATGCAACATCTTTCTCTCTCTCCCTCTGGTGTAAGAGGTAAACAGGCCCATCAGTGGCTGTGAACAGCTGATCAGGCCCGTCCCTGCACCTGCGCAGCCTCTTCTCCAGCCTGATGTGTGTGCGCGCGGGCGCGCGCGTGTGTGTGTCTGTGTGTGTGTGCGCGTGTGTGTGTGTGTGTGAGTGAGAGAGAGATAGAGAGAGAGAGCGAGAGAAAGAGAGAGACAGCGAGAGAGAGAGAGACCAGCAGCTCAGCCTGGTTAACTTACCCAGTGGGTGTTGTCTGATAACTTGTTGTCAAAGGCTTGCATGGCTCCGCAAGACTCGTCCTGCGGGCTGGCGCTCCTCCGGCTCCGGCTCAGGGTCCGGAGGCTCGCCTCTGCAGCCAGGGACCTGCGGGCTCTGTCCCCGGTGCTGGACCGACGCACAAACACCGGCTGTCCGGACGGCTTGGAGCCCGGCTGCTGCAGGTCCAGCCCGGCTGTGAGGGAGGGCATGGAGAGCAGCAGCAGGATGCAGGGAACCCAGAGTCCCATCCTCGGCTCTGGCACGATAACACGCTAAATAACAGAAGGAGAGAGAGAGAAGCTCCCAGTCTTTGTTGATCCCGGTATCGCTGTAAATTGAAGGTCGCTACAGCTCGGAGCAGGATGACATCAACACAACAAGCGGGAGCGGGTGTTTAAACGCCGAGCAGCCTCCGGGCTCCGGCTGCTTCCCCAGCACAGCGGGAAAAAAGAGGGGTGAAAAATCACAAATTATCCAGATGAACGGCGGTGTTTGACACCAATTATCGGCGCCGTAACTCCTCAGCTATGATGGTACACTGAGCCACTGAGGGAAACTGTGCTGTGGGTCGTACAGCTCGGTGAGGGGGAGAGGAGCCGCTCTGATTGGACAGTTTTCTATTCGCTCCACCTATCCGCTATTCTGATTGGTTACACTATAAAGGGGGCGGTGCCTGACGAGCACAGCCGTAATTAGATGTCAAAGCCTGTCTAAGCTAGGTTGAGCAATACTATCATATCCCCTGTCTCTGGCCAGGACATAAGCCACAACTGGAGGTCCACTTTCACCATTTTATTGTCTGTTTCTGAGTACTTAAAGACTTAAAATACAATAAAATATAAAATAAACATTCAGTGCGAACAAAGATATTGTATACATTTAATAAATTATATGTATTGTAAATAGGTGGTTAGCTAGATATATAAATCCATGTTATCCAATTATGTGTAGAATACATTTTAACTTCATTCTTTTACGCTCTCCCTCTTCCTCAGTTGTCTTTCTATTGTGATAATTCAAATTTCCTGACTGCAGGACAAGTCCAGTTTTATCTCACCATCATATCTCTATTGACTCACCTGCCAACCTTTATACAGTACCTCTAAGGTACTGTAAGGTACTGGAAGTCACGGGTGTCTAGTGGAACCCTTCCATTAGGCACAGAAAATACCCTAGACATGTCTCCAGTCCATCACAGGACATACACACACACACACACACACACACAGACACACACTGTTTACTTGCACCCTCACACCTACAGGCAATCAAAAATGCATGTTTTGGATTGAGTGTAGAAACTGGAGTACCTGGAGAAAACATGCATACACCATACAGAAAAGGCCCTAAGTCTAACTGGGGAGAAGAACCCCGGTCCTTCTAGGTGATCTTATCTGAAAGAAAACAAAATAAATAACATGGTTCTTACATAAAACAAACTTATCATTGCTAACTAGCATGTTTTTACAAGCAACATTACATTTGCTATATGTTTGCTAAAAAATGATATGTCAACGGCATTTTCTTTAATTCCTCTCTCCTTTGTGTGAATTGTGCTCTGGGCATAATAAATGAGATTAGATTGTTTATTCATATTTGTGCAGCATTTTACTTTGCCGGGGATTAAACATCTGGATTGGGTGCGATGTTGGAAAGCTGATACAAGAGATTAAATAGGACTGAATCTAAAAGTAATCTCTCCAACAGTTTCACCATCAATGAACTAAACCGGTGTGCACACTGAATATTTAAAATGATCTGTTTGTTTAGCTCTGTATGTCAAGACTAGAGGGGAAAGTGATGCAATGTGTAACAGTTACTCTAATTTCTCTATTCAGTCACAGTTATTTTAGTAAAACATTTTAATCACAGATAGTACAGATTATAAAAGTCTGTGTCAGTTCTAAGTCTCAGCATTTTTGAGATGGTTGAGGGACTGAGTCTACGATCACACCCATTATAGTCAAGATGCACAAGAGAGAGAAAAACAAACCTTCCTGTTATATGATCTGTGCGAGTGGGTGTTTTTTTCTGTAAACCACTACCTTCTTAAATCATATTTATTCATTTTGTTGACTGCAATGAGTAAAATTGTGGTCTTGATTTAATTTGTCCATGTGATTGGGTGTTGGGTCATAATGAACCCATGACTACCGGTCATGTGTTGCTGGAAAAAAAAATCCCTGTGCCCGTAACAGCCACTGGACTGACGAAAAGTACAGACAACACACTCTTGATCAGATAACGCTCACAAAATGCAGTCTTAGGTAGTCCCTGTAGTGTTTCGGGTCACCTCTTCTATAAACTTCCATTAGGGCAGGATGGGAGATTTTTTACCTTGTCTGACCAGGAAAACTGAAACACTGTTAGTAGACACCTTGAGAAACCTGATCAGATGGTCACGATGAGTATTTGATGATTCTCATGTTTAGTTATGGTGCAGTACAACCTGTCTGACAAGTTTGCTCGCCTGCAACGACAGAGAAGGTGTCATCTCACCAAAGCTCAAAGTAGAAAGCTGTCGAACAAGTTTCCTAAGCTTTTAACCATAAAAGCCAGGGCACTAAAATGTTCCCTGCAACCTCAGGAATAACCTTGACGTACTAAGACTTGTTTGCATTTTCTTAATTCCCCGATTCACTCAGAATCTCACTGATCTGTGGAGCAGCATTCCTCCACAAAGGCACTGTACAATGGAGTTGCAGCCCCTCCCCCATGGCAGCCCAGTCAACTATTAGAAGGTGGAGAACAAAGCCACTCTTATTCCTTCGAGATGTACCCGGTTAGGATGAGAGCTGAGCCTTCCAACAAGGGCCCATGCTTTTCTGTTTCTTTCTTCTTCTTTTTTGACTACGTGCTGTTCAGAGAGGCGGTAGCCAGGCAGACACCCGACCTTGCTTTGCCAAACCCCAGAACAAGCATTTCCATTGACCCAAACTGAGGGCGTGACATGGGACAGCCTGTCACTGCACTGATGGGAGTCATGAGAACCACATGTCTCACTTTGTGAAGAGTGCCACCTCGTTAACGCTCGCTCCGTATCTGAGGAAATGGTGACCTCTAGTGAACATTAATTGCTGCCAGCACTTGTGGGCCCCATGGATGGACATGGGCCCCTATTTAACACACTGAACCCAGAACTCAGAACTGAACTCTATTTCTATGTACCATGCAGAATTCACTATTTGATACCCACTGCAAGAAATGTCTTAAAGAAATGTTTTACAGTCAAATGTCATATTGATACTAATATTTAACATTATTCACGTAACATATATACATTAATCTCTTGGGGGAGAAAAAATAATAGAGCAGGGTACAGAAATTGTTCTGGATGAGCAATGTGGTACACCCCCCCATTCAACAGTTACCACTAATTCTCCCGATTACGCCTACTGTGCACTCCCAGAGCAGCTAACAGACGTATCACACTCTGTAAACTATGATTTCAAGCATTTCTTAAATGGTTACACTGACGTTGCTGTCATTATAATCATGTAAAGCAAAAACATTGTGTATGAGTTGGATAACTGACAAAGGAGCCTGAGGCCAGAAGTCCTTGTTGCCGCCCCCTCATATCTATCTGTCCTCGGTGCACTGTGCATGGAAGTTAAAAAAAACAAATCACCACTCCTGTGTTTGTAAAGCGTGAGCATATTAAAATCAAGACAACGGATGTTATCTTTTTCTTTACAGGGCAGGGTAACCCACATAGCTTGCATCTGAGCAGCATACACTAAACCTACAATGTGTCCTTCGCCCTACAGCGTAAAACAAGTAAAGTAACATGAAAAATTCCTTACACTTTGACTGTGTACTTAGGAATTATATGCAATTAGATTTACAAAAATTTGCATTTATGTTGGTTCAATTATGAAAACCATAAACCATAAAATCAGATAGTTATTCAGATAGATAGATAGATAGATAGATAGATAGATAGATAGATAGATAGATAGATAGATAGATAGATAGATAGATAGATAGATAGATAGATAGATAGATAGATAGATAGATAGATAGATAGATAGATAGATAGATAGATAGATAGATACTTCATTTATCCCTTGATGAGCCTCATCTCTGGGTATTTCAGAAGAAAGAGGAAAGACAATAGTCATATAAGAGTAAGGATGCGTCCTAATCAAACTAAATACGTTCTGTGCCTATATATTTCCCAGTATCTGTGCTGCTGACAAATTTAGGGTGGGATTAACAAACGCGGCCAGATTGAGTGAGACCGTTGTAACTCTCCCCAGCGCCCCCTGCAGCGCCCCCTGCCGACGCCTCTACGTCACTGATCACGTGTCGTCACTACGCCTCGCTGAAGTTGGAGAAAAGTTTGTCAAACCCGAACAGCCCCGAAAAACCGCAGAGCGACACCGAGCCTCCGGGAGACCTTACCGACAGCAGCGACCTCCTCCTGCTCCGGTGCCGCCATGGAAGCAGTCGCCCAGGTAACGGCAGAAAGACTTTATGACGTAAAATGATTGGATACTTTCTATCTGCCTGCCTGTATGTGTGTGTGTGTGTGTGTGTTTGTGTGAGGGGAGGGGGGTGTATGTGTGTGTGTACGTGAGGGAGGGAGTCCCTCGGTAACATTGCAGCTTTTAACCAGGTCGTTTGTCAATGTCTCATCAGAAAGTGTTGACTTCAGGCTTCAGTCTGGACCTGGGGCCTCTGAAAGAGCCGCTGGCTTTCATCCGTCTGCTGGAATGGGTGAGTCTGTGTGCTTTTCTCTGATCTCTCCTTATCCTGCACCATATGGCCCCATGGCGGTGTCTCTCCCTCCTGGCCGAGCTTCTCCATCTCTGGGAGCAAAAATAATTACCTTACAAATTGATTCAGTTGTTAGTCTTGTGACTTACTGCTCGCCTGGATGAGCTGCAAAGGGAGCGTTGCAATCATGGTATGCACGGGGGGGGGGGGGGGGGGGGGCGTTAATATTGAGAGAGAGGCAGAAAGCTACACTCCAGGCCCACACTTTTACTCACTCACACTCAGTTATCACCTAACCTCACCCTGTCTGTGTTAGTGTGTGGAAGTGTAAACTTATTTATAAGCAGCTGGCTAAAAATGAGATGCATGCTAAGGTGTTCTGTGTTCCTTATGCTTAGGTTGTAGTTTGTACTCTGTACTTTGTTTCCTGTCACTCGCATGTGCCATTTTGAAATAAAGGAAGTATGCATATGGGCACGTTTCAGTTTTTTGCTCAGCTTTCCATCCCAAAATGTCCTCGGCTCTTATCTCATGAATGCGGTTGCAGGTGTTCTCTATATTTGCCTTTGCTACGACTGGAGGCTACAGCGGCTTCACCAGCATCAATGTCCAGTGCCAGGGGACTGCCAATCAAGAAGTACAGGCACACTTTAACTACCCTTTCAGGTGTGTGTGTGTGCGTGTGTTTGCACGCAACAGTCTTGCAGCTGTTCAGTCGTGATGAATCAGCAGGAAAATATCCAGCAGTGCAGCATAAGTTAGACGAACAACATGCATGAGTTAACAGCACAGATGAGCTCTGAGGAAGAGTAGGAAATTATAAATTATATGCAAAATGTCCAGGAAAGTAGCACCTGGGTTACCCTAAACAAAAATGAGGTAAAGAAAATACCCGAACAGGGCGGGTGTTATATATACAAATGTCATTTTATGAGTTAGATAACGTAACAGTGTTAGACAACGAAGATAAGGTAGGGAAATATTGCAATAGTGTAGAAAGCTGTGGATGTTAGGTTCTGGACCTGTCATTTTAGTTATGAATGAGTAAGCATTAATTAGTGTTTGTATTGATTATGATCAGTCCTTTATCTCCACTTTTCTTGTCTCCTTTGGGTGTGTGTGTGCTTTCAGGATTGTCTCAACTGACCAGTCTTTGTTCTCTCAGGTTGATGCAGCATCCCTACAGTGTTCCTGAGTGCAAAGTCAACAAGACCACCAGCACTGAGTACTACCTGACCGGAGACCACGCATCCTCTGCAGAGTTTTTCGTCTGCATCGGAGTCTTGGCCTTCCTGTATTGCACTGCCACCCTGGTCCTGTACCTGGGCTACCAGCACCTGTACAGGGAGTCCAGCCGTGGTCCCATTCTGGTATGCTGGGCACGATTATCTATTTCGTTCTGGTGAAATGCCTGTGAAATGCTCTGCTCGGTCCTCTTCTACTCTCTATAAATAGCTTAACATTGGAAAGAGATGGAATTACACCGTGTTGACTGTGTAGAGGTTGCTCAAGACCAGCATCTGTGTCATATTTGAACTGTTGTGTAAATTCTGATCTAACTGGTAGAATGCAGGTTTATTCGTGTCGGGAGAATATTTTATATTTATATTTGATGTCAGCTGCTGGACTGCAAGCAGTCCTCCACATCCTGGAATCCCAGAAGGAGGTCAGAGAAAGTGTGTTTAACATAGTTGTGCAAATGAAACAGTGGGAAGGGTGCGGCTGCCAGAGGAACACAACACACTCCACTGCGCAGTCACAGGCCTGCAGAACTCCTTGAGTGAAGCTTCCACTGTTTATTGTAAAGCGGAAGGGCTGAATGGAGCATTTATCAGTGTTCATTGGCACAAACATGGAAGCTATGGAATTTTATCAGAAATAATTATCAGATGCTATTTTTTAACCCTGTTATAAGGTGTGGGAACATTGCAGATAATTTATGCCTCTAACATACCTATCTGGCAACCAATGATCAGCTGTACTCACATGAATGATCATGTGACTTTACGTTCCTTGCTAGACAGCGTAGCTTCTCATCTTGTCGCCGAGCTACGTGGTAACTGGAGCTTTGCTGCAGCTATGGAGCGATGCATTCACACCCAGGGTGATATGTTGGAGCCAGGATCAGAAACTTCACCAAACTGCTGTAAAATCACAGTCGTCTGACTTAATTTCGTCACTTGAATGGAGGCAGATACACGCTGCCTATTTTGGAGGTGGCATGTGCTGTGGTTTGTGTCACATTCTCTGTCTCTAGATTTGCCCCCTTTTTTAGCTCCTGTGCGAATGAGGACAGATTTTTTTTTCTCCTCATACGTCTTTAGCTGCACGTAGACTGTGTTGATTCACCTGACCTGTTAACGTGGTTGATCCACCACAGGAAACTGTTCAGGTTTCACAATGACTGTTTCATTCCATAGGACCTGTTGCTGACCGCAGCCTTCGCCTTCATGTGGCTGACCTCATCTTCTGCGTGGGCTAAAGGCTTGACTGATGTGAAGTGGGCCACCAGTCCTACCACTATAGTTTCCTTGGTGGACTCTTGCACCAACCCGAGCAACAAGTGCAGCCCCGGCGCCGTGCCTCACATGGGCCGGCTCAACGCCTCCGTGGTGAGTTTTGATGCAAACCCTTGTTTTCCACACATGAACACGTGGGATATGTGACCTGTGTCTTGTTCTTTGGCAGATTTTTGGCTTTCTTAACCTCATCCTGTGGGGTGGCAACTGCTGGTTCATTTACAAGGAAACACCTTTCCACAAATCCACCAACCAGCCCGCAGATGCAGAGGGGGGCGTTGGGCCTCAGTAACTCCAGCTTCCTCATTTCAGAATTTGCCTAAACAATAGTGTTATCGACTGAGACTTATTTTGGTACTAAAAAGACAAATTCTGCACATTACAAGGCAGAAATTTCCAAAACTGGCTGTGCCTTTTTTCTTTTGCTTTATTTTTTTTTTGCTCTGTTAATTTTATATTGAGGGTTGTGTTGTCTGAATTACATTTCTGACACTAAAATTAGATTTGCTCGTACAGAAACCGATATGATGAACGAACCAGAGAAAAGAAATCATCCTCGTAGATGTGCCGTTTGTATATCTTAACATATTAATATGCAGGTATGTGTTACTAAGTGTCCTTCATTTCAGATAGTGCTGCAGATGTAGACTGCACGTTGTGACCTGCTAACAGCATTTGAGGAAGGTGCAGGATGTAACTTCTGCCATCAGCATTTTCTTAACAAAAAAAAGCAACTCAGGGCTCTTAAGTGTACAAATTATAAAAGACCTATTAAATAATGAATACTTGAAGTGCATTTATTATTAACACAAGTCTTGACTGTAGTAAAAAAAATGACATTTTAGTTCAATTCTGGAATACGCTACAGGCGTCAAAAAAGTGTTGTTAAAACAATGTTAAATGGTTTTCATTGGACGTTTAATCCAGTTGCCACTATGAGATTATTTATAATGGATAAAAGCAATTTTATAGATTTTTGTTTCACACTAACTTGTGCCTCATCATCCCATTAGTTAAGGTTAAATTCATTATTTCAGCCTAGCTGCTGAACGCTGTGTTGAATGTCATTATTTCTGTTTAGATCATTTCAAACTATTTGGTGGAAAGTTTTGATGTATTCCCCAAAAGAAGAAAGGATTTTTTTTTACAATGTTTCAATGAAGTAATTTCACCAAGGTCATGTATTTCAAAGCTAATATACTACCTGTTTTGTCGCCCTACCTAGTTGTTAGTGGCTGTTTGTGTTCTCACTTACCAATCTCTAACCTATTGCTAATTAACTCTAACACACTTTCTTGCTTTTGCCTGGCTTCTACCTCCACTTTGTTTCAAGGGAAGGCTTTTTTGTTTGTTTGTTTTCTCTTTCATAATTTCACTCTTGCTTGATTCAGTTTCTAGCTTGTGGTCCACCACCATGCTGATAAAAGTGTCATATAGAGATATCCTGGAGTTCCTATCATAGTCCAGGAAGGTAATGCATGGATATGAAATGTTGTGCATCATTAAAAGGTAGAAATTGATTGGTCGTGTGTCTGTTTCACTGGTCCAAGCACACAGAGGAAGACAATGCAAAACAGTGAAAGACTCACTAGGTGGCAGCCATGTTCCCTCTAAACCAGGCGTCATCACCTGACACCAAACACGCACACAAACATACACTGTCACACACACACAAGGCTTCAGTTGAACCTCCTGACCCTCATCAGTCCAGTCAAGTTTTGGGTTACATCACAAAGCTCTGCTCTGTCAGTGAATCGGGTTTGAAAGCAGAAGCAGCCGACCTAATGGACCCAATATGTCCCCAAAACTGCTCAGGCTAAAGTCTTAAATTTATAAACTACAGAATCAGAATCACATTTATTGCTAAGTGGTTTCAAGCAAGCAGTTATACAGATTAAATGGAATTTGTGTGAAATTGTGTGAATTTGGATGTGTACGTCATACACATCTCTCAAAAATGAGGGATATGTATGACATAAGTTAGCAACACAGGTTGACAGAACAGTATTGGTACATAGCATTCATGCAAATGTAGACAAACTATAAACTATACACAGGTTTTCTGCTTTACAAAACAAATGTGATTTGATCGTTGTCTATCATTGCTGCATTTCTCTCAGGTATGATGGCAAAAGTAGCGATTGTCTTTAACACTTAGTATGTGACGCATACAAGGAATCTGTCTTGATGTAATGTGCAAAATAACAGTAAGGGGTGCTGCGAATTGACCAAAAATAAATGAAATATTGAGCTGGAAGAGGAACAGGTGCAAATTATTTTTGAGCTGTTCAGTTTGTGGAGGAAAAAAGGAAATGTGCAAACATGAACTGAAATATGCTAATGAAGACCTGCAATGTGGCAGTCACATTCATTGAGTGCAAACTTATAGATTATCTAAAAATAGTGTCAAGTTCCTTATTTTGTAAAGGCTGCAGTTTGATCAATATGAAAGAGATTACGATTTAATAGATAGATGGATATACAGAAACTTTTCCTTGGGGAAATAGACTCCAGTTTAGATATGACGCTATATATACACCGCTGTGGAGGCTCCAAATTGGTGTGGTATCTATCTATCTATCTATCTATCTATCTATCTATCTATCTATCTATCTATCTATCTATCTATCTATCTATCTATCTATCTATCTATCTAACGAGTCCATGTGCGCGCGGCCACGCAGCTCGTCGCGGCCGCGCGCCCAGTGACGCAGATAAGATGCGCGCGGACCGGTCGGTGTCGCCGCGTGAACGCGCTGGAGCAGCAATGGCCGCCCTGGATCGGCGGAATCCTAATCTCGACGATTTTGTTGGATTAAACTGGAGTTGCTGGGTGGAGCGGCTGAACATCTCGCTGTCTGACGGTGAGTCGCGGTCCCTGACGCGGGTCCGGTCCCGGTGTCGGAGTCCCGCGTTTTATTCCTTTGTTTCTAACGTTAAAGCGGCTCAGACGGAGCGACCCAAACAAAAGACCCGCTGGGTCCTAGCGCAGGCCCGGTTACATAGGGATGAAAACTGTCAACAAACTGCACGACAAACCTCTGGATAATCGATCCGGAGGTGCTTAGGGCGGTAGAGGTGGAAGCAGCAGCTCTTTAACAAATGTTTTCACCTGGTTTACCTGTGGGCAGGTGAGCTGCGTCGTTAGATCAGGCCTCTCCACCTCAGTCACAGCAAAAACAACAACACCAACGTTAAACCTGCTTAAGAAGGATTTATCCACTTAGATAACGGCCTCCACTCCTGCCTCTGAGGCTCGGGAGAGAGTCTAAAGAGGCTGCTTTACAACAGGACAACTTTTAATCTGTGTAAATCTCGACAGAAACAGGCTCGGGTGGTGTAAGATGTTGCGAACGTCGCTTTCCGGGTCTGACCAAGCCGTCCAGGTGTCTGACACACGTGTCCCCTGGAAACGCCTGATGCTGAATCTGCTGTGGTCTGTTGTGACAGGTGTGTCTGATGCCGACGACAGCAAGCATGGGAGGAGCCGCTCAGAGGCCATGACCCTCAGGAAGGAAGGTGAGGTGACTCCCATCCACAGCTGCTCTCACTTTCTGACTCTCATCCTCAGTGACTCACACAGGGGAGCTACATCAACACTAGTACTAACTCAGTCTGGGAAATTTCAGTTGAATTTTGAGGTAACAAACACTCAGGAGCCCATTTATACTTTGAACCATGTTCATACATAACACTCACAATCACACCTAGCGGCAGTTTTGCGTCTCCATTCGACCTGGAGATGATTTTATTTTTTGGATAGGAGTGTCTATAGAAAAAATACACAGACGGGGAGGGAGAACATGCAAATCCAACACAAAAACCAGGGTTTGAACCAGCTACCTTTTTGCTGTGAGGCTAAAGTGCTATTAACTGAAGCCGTTTCTCATAAACCTCACATTTAATAAATGAACAAGTGCTAATCCTCCATAAGTGGAACATGATGGAAGAAACCAAACCACAGTTAAAAAAAAACAAAACAAGTTAGATTTAATATGTTTCCTGTCGTATAATGTCTGGTCTCAACGCCTCCTGTCATTAAAACTCAAGCTCCTCAACGCGTGCTGGATGGAAACCCCGGCTCTAAATCTCCACCCTCCTCCACAGACATGCACATATTTGGCCACTGCCCGGCACACGATGAGATCTGCCTGGTGGTGTGCAGCCACTGTGAGCAGGTGGTGAAGCCCCAGGCCTTCGAGAAGCACTGCGAGCGGCGGCACGGCGCCCTCACCAAGATGTGTGGCCAGTCGTCCTCGGTCGCCCCGCAGCAGCGGCCTCGGCCTGGACGCCCCGCTCCCAATCTGTCCTCCCCCCGGGAGCGCCAGAAGGACGGGAGGTGTTTTGAAGCCAGTGGCCCCTCGGCGCCTCCGACAGGCGGTGTCCACCAGCACAGGCCTCCGAAGGCCCAGAGGGAGGCAGTGAGGTACTGTCCCTCACTGTACGTGAGGCTGATTACAGCTGGAGAGGGAGACCTGTGTGTTCTGTAGCTTTGTTTGAGCCAGTAGCGGAGGCTGCCGGACGTCTGTGGAGATTCTTGTTCATCCATGTCATCACAGTCCAAGGTGTTGTAACTCGTAACAACTGGACACTTTGTAGATTATAGTCAGTTCAGACCCAGAACTCCTTTTATAACCAACTATAGGGAATTTGACTTAATGTGACACAAATAGAAGAGAAGGTTAACAGAAAATACAAATTACAGTAACAATCAACAAAATACAGCACACCTTAAGGGCCAAATCACACAATTACTGTGTATTTCATTCTCAGTACGTGGGTTTAGCTTTTGGGTGTGAGACCATTTCATAGATCATAGTTTGAAGGACACGTGTGACACAAGGAGGGCGCTGTTGTGCCATTGTCCCACGCCCAGCCTCTGAAAATACAAGATTAAGTATTGACAAATAAAGCCACGACCAAGAAGGATCTATAGCAAGATGCTTTGTGCGCACAGTATACACAGAGTGGTGCGGAGATCTGTGCGAGTGTGGGAATGGTGCAGCGATCAGTGTACAGTCTTTGAGGTGAACAGGTTCAGGAAAAAAGAAGCGAGCACATCACTGAGTCAGCTGGCAGAGCTTCAGCAGCCCACGTACAGCGAGTGCTGCGCGCTCTCATCCCAGCTAGAAGCTGCCTCCGGTTTTCATCTCATTTAGGATTCCAACAAGCCCAAAGTCTGTTACTTGATGTAATTGCCCGGTTGTTGACTGTGAAACCCCCGTCCTCTGCAGGCTTCCGCCAGTGGAGAAGTTTCCTCAGGAGAACGCTTCCCTCCCACAGCAGTCGTCCTCCACGCCTCGCCCCAGGGCTCCTCCCTGGCACTCAGGTCCCCTGCCCCCGGGCCACGGTGCCGCCCCCACGCCTCCCTCCGAGAGACCCCCGCCTCAGAAACCCACCGCCGGGAGGTCCAGTGAGTCTCACAATCCCCTGTGGGGAGCGAGAACCTACAGCCGGATCTACAAAAACACAGACAGTGAGCCTCCTGCTTTTCTGTCACTCCTAGACTGTGGATGAGCAATAAACGCTCCGCGTATGACTTAATTCTGCGTAGTCGTTATTCTGTTTCTGCTTTGGATTCTGATCCGAGCAGCTTGGATCGTGTTGACCGTCTGTGTCCTTCTGACTGGCTGACTTCTGTGTTTGCCTTCTTTCCCATAGAGAAAGAATGTGACCTGAACAAACACCACCGAGTTGTGGATCCAGAGAGGAAGAAGCTGTGCAGCCGGGAGCTTATATGCAATGTAAACACACTCGCAGCGCTTGCAGCATCTGTATCAGTGTTGATTGTTAGCAGAGCTGTGAGTCTTGTCACAGAGGTTACTCTGTCATTCCATGCAGAGCCATCAGAGATGTTATTTAATCTGACTGCAGACAGAATGTGATGCCCTGTGTTGTCCTGTCCTCGCAGACTGATTCCATCCACCAGCAGCAGCAGCAGAAAGTGACGGCGAGGACCAAGACCTTCGATCCGCTAGCGGCCTCAGCGGGTCGAGACGTGGAGCAGCCTCATGTCAAATCAAAAGACAAAGAGCCGCTGTTGGAAAGCGTCGAAGAGAAAACAACAACAACTCAGGGCAATAAATACAACTTGAGCAACAAATGTCACATTCTCAGGTATAAAATCAGATTTTTCAGATGAAATTCATTCAAGTTCATTTGTGGCAGGGAGAGGCAGCCGCCGAGGACCCATTAGAAATTGATTCTTGAGACAAGGTTGTAATTCTCCGAGTTTAGATAGACAAGGGCACATTGACATGCACCCAGAGGAGTGAGTAATGCAATCAAAGCATCGGACTCAGAATTAGTCTGCACGGCAGGAGGTGAGAGGGACAAACCAGGCCAGCGCACAGCCAACTGCAAGCCAGCTATCCAATTGTGAAAATTGTGTTATATGATGTGATGATGTTCAGAACGTTTGGAGATTCACTTCCAGGAGTTAACGTCTCGCTGTTAAAGCATTAAGAGTCGATAAATCAGTTTTGGGATAATGAAGGCGCTTGGAGTCTTAATGGTGATTTTATGAGGTATTCAATCTAGTTGGTGTTCCTGCTCTTTCCAAGTCGTCTGGCTGCAGAAAGTCTGAGTCAGAACTTATGCTGAATAATTGAGTCCGTTTCACTTGTCACGGCCAAAGGTTAATTTTAATAAACTTTGCCTTTGGGTTCATTTATTCTAAGCAGCTTTGCTCCTTCCCAGCTGATCTGAGGTGCGTTGTATAGGTTTAATTGCATTTTTGACTGTTTAGTAAAGTAAAGATGTGTTGCAGATGCAGGCTGAAATCAAGGGAAACAAGGTTTTAAAATGTTTTGATGTTCACGTCCCGGCTGTCTGCTTCTGTTGGGAAGCAGGTCCAGGGATCCAGTGGAGAGCTTTGCCGAGGAGGGAGGCGACGGCACGGTGGACGTGGAGGTGCAGCCTCCTTACCCCTTCAACCAGCGGCTGCTGTCCAGCGAGGACAGCGAGGAAGACGAGCAGGAGGAAGCTGCAGAGCTGCCGGCCACGCCCTGGCACCCCAAACCTCTCGGGGTGAGTGATCATCACGGCCCGACCCCAGCGCTAGTCACGTTGACGCGAAGAGGACATCCACTTTGAGCTGAGTGTGTGCTGACCGGGCAGCCTCTGTCTTGCAGCTATGCACTTTCGGATGCCGCACGTTGGGCTGCAGCATCTTCACCTTCGACCGGCGCTGGCACCACCTGCGCTTCGCTCTGAGCGCCATGCTGGAGCACCACGTCAGCGCACACCTGTGGAAGTGAGTCCCGCCTCTGTCTGCTGACGGACAGGTTGTCTGCACCTTGCTGCCCGGTGGAGAAAAGCAAGGATGCTCCGAGTGGAGGTCCGTCCGCTCCGAGTGGAGGTCCGTCCGCTCCGAGTGGAGGTCCGTCCGCTCCGAGTGGAGGTCCGTCCGCTCCGAGTGGAGGTCCGTCTGCTCAGGTTGTGGTGGTGAAGCGTGATGCACACCAAGTACAGGTTTTTACTGCTTGTTGCAGAACAAGTCACGCACTTATCTGATTCTGCTGAAGTGAGAAAAGTATCCCAGAAAAAAAAAAAATCTCTGAAGAGGAAAGGTTGGATCGATTCGGCTGCCAAGGAACTTTGTTTCCACGGCAACCAACTGCATGACTTTTTTTTGGGCGCTGCTGGTTTGTTTTTATATGTGTAATTAAGAAGACTATTTCTAAATGAAAAAAATAACGTTAGATAACATCCTATGAGTCGTCCCTTTTGAATAAAGATGAATATGAGAGCTCAGAGACCTCAGACCTGTTGTTTGCCTCAGACTGAAGAGGGCAGCTCAGGCTGAACGACAGGGATGTTTGGTGACATTTAGGAGAATCAGACTCGATGTCATCCATCAGACTGTGGCCTCAACCTGAAGATCAGAATCTGAAGATATAAAATTAGATTCAGCTTGGCTGTACTTGCACGTCATAATTCAGAGTGAGACATGATATGATGCACAGGCTGCAACATGTATTATATTATCCTACATTGTTTCCCTATTTTCTGGTATATAATTCTATTTTTTAATGCATTTCTTTTATCATTGTATGTTTTATTGCTGTTCTTTTTCATGATGTCCAGTCCTATGCACTGAACTTTTGGTCATTTTAAATGTGCTTTATAATGAGGCTGAGTTGTGTAGGAGTGCAGTTATTTCATATATAAGACGGTATGTATGAATATTTGTGTGGTAACTGGCTTATTTTATAATGTGTCATGGTAGTGTGTCTTGAACTCTCATTTGCATGTTCCAAACCTCCTCCCTGGTTAGTTTTCCTCATGTTTTTCCCTCTGACCCCCAGGAAAATGCCCCAGGTCTCCTCAGGTCTCAGGTCCTTTCACGCTGCGTCTCCGGCCGTAGGATCAACGGGCCGGACCGGGACCAGAACTTCCAAACCCTCAGGCTCCCTCAGCCTGGAGTCTACCTCACTGGGACACCTGGAAGCCCGAGGCCGTCAGCTGGACGCCCACAGCTCCAAGCTGCTGCCTCCTCCTCCTCCTCCTCCTTCATCTTCATCTTCATCCGGTCCGTCTGTGGTGACGGGGCCGGGCCGGAGGAACGCGCCTGCCTCGGCTCATCAGACCCCCAAGACTCAGCAGGCTGAGGCGGAGCCTCCTCAGGAGGCCCAGAAGCCCGGCCGGCCCGCGCCCTCACGCAGCGGTGGCGCCGCCGCCGACAAGTCCAGGCGAGCCAGAGACTCCGCCCCCTACGACAAGGCTGCGCCGCAGGTGCGCTCCTCCCAGGGCCCGGCCAACGGGACCTTCCCGCACGGAAAGAAGCCATGTCCCGCTGCGCCCCCCCGCCCGCCTCGAAGCCGGGCCAAACCCGCAGCCGTGCAGCAGAAGGTGCTGGGCTACGACCCCCGCAGCCTCCCCCAGAAACGCAAAGGCGGCGAGGAGGCGTCGCTGGGCTCCTCCCTGTCCAGGGCCTCCAAGTGTCAGCGGCTGGCGTCCCCCTCCCGGCCCAGCCTCCTCACCTGGAAGGGGGAGAACATCGGGGATGTCCTCACCTGGGGCCTGGAGAAGAGATCGGACTCCTAGTGAGCGAGTGGACAGACTCACTATAAGATGTGCATCCAGCCCCATTCAGGGCTGGAAACACACGACTGGGCATGTTTTTTTTTGTTGTCTTTTTGTGTGTGTGTGTGTGTGTGTGTGTGTGTGTGTGTGTGTGTGTGTGTGTGTGTGTGTGTGTGTGTGTGTGTGTGTGTGTGTGTGTGTGTGTGTGTGTGTGTGTGTGTGTGTGTGTGTGTGTGTGTGTGTGTGTGTGTGTGTGTGTGTGTGTGTGTGTGTGTGTGTGTGTGTGTGTGTGTGTGTGTGTGTGTGTGTGTGTGTGTTTCTAGGTTGTTTACGACTAATCTCTGCAGCCAGGAAAGAGGCCTGCCTTAAAAAGACCACTCGGTGAAGAGGGCTGCTGCTGTGCCTGTGCCAGCACAGTATGGGTGTGTGTGTGTGTTTGAAAGAGTGTGAATGTGTGTGTGTGTGTGTTCACGGTCCACATTTGTTTGTGTTCACATTTTTATGCACAGCCATCAGGAATTAATATTTTCTGTGTATTACCTTACGTTCGTATTTTTGCAAAATGTCTATTTTTCTACGTGATTGAACGTCTCGGTTTATAACATTTGCAATGTAAAATACCTCAATCTACTTGTCATGCTGCTAAAATGAAGAGTCAATACATGGCAAAGCAATAAAAAAAATCTTCAATCCCATCTGTCATTGTGCTGCTGTTTATTGTAGGTAGGACTGTGCTACATGACTTTTATGGTTTTGAAGATTTCGTAGTTAATGTTTTAACATTAACATTGTTTATGACCAGATTAATTGTTTGGTTTATAAGATGCTGCAAAAATGGTGAAAACTGTTTCACAAAGGCAACAGCATTCAGTTTTTAGAGATGGACACTAGAAACTTCACATTTCAGAAGCTAAGATCAATTTTACTTTATTTTTTAAGATTATTCTCAAATGTTCAATGCCTACATCCATTAATCAGTTGTCAATAGCTGGTTAATTGATTAGTTGCAGCTGTAATTGTAAAATCTGAGACATTTAGACTTTGGGATTTTGAGCATATTTTTCTTTAGCTCTGTTGATATGAAACAAGTTGAGTAATTTGTGCTGTTTACATATAGCAGCTCTGCCTCGTTTTGGCACTAGATGGCGCTACAGTGTAAGGAACCTTTTACATAAGCTCACTAGATGTGTAAACACTCTGAGCTGTCATCTAGTGCTCATGTAATAGTAAGGACCAGACAGAATCTGTTTTAGCTGGTAATAAACTAGGCACTATAAATTATTTAGTGCATAGTTCACATTCATTATCTATGGAGTCGCACAACTCGTGAAATGTAGTTAAAATTCAATTCTGTATTTAGTGTGAATACAACAGTATCGTCACTACTGACAGAGGTTAAAAATAAAGTAAACGCGTTGACAATGAGGAAGCAGCAAAAACGAGGGCACCACAACGTGTAAATCTGGATCTTTTATTAAGTCAAATGATATTCCAGTATTCTTTAGTTTAATGCCTACGAGGTTGCACCTATCCCGCATTCAGAGAAGCTTCTAAAGCGAACCATGCAAAGCCATTCCACTCCAGTAGCGATACCTCTCAGATTCTATGGCAGTGACCAAGCCGCTCGTCTTCCAGGCTGTGATCAATAAACTCTGTGCTCTGGATGCTGTTAACAGGGCCGCTCCCCTAGCAGAGGCCTGTTGCAGCGCTGACCTTTTCTCCCGGCCACCTCAGACATGCCTTCCTGTAATACCTCCTCCGCCGTCAGATGAATGGAGACGGACCGCTCCCTTCCCTCATCTGTGGGTGCCGGCCGTCGAGGGAATCGGTTAATGTGCCATTATTGCAAATGGCGAGAGCGTCTGTGAGCTACGCGGCTCTCCGGCCCAAAGATTGTGTCGTAGTGAAGCCGCGGACGTGGAAAACCTGCCGAGCGGTCACGTCGTATTAACATTAGAGCTGAAAACTGACGTAATGGTCCTGAGAAGATTTGTCGACCCTCTTGTCTGTCAAATGCGATTCAAAACCGATTGGATGAAGCAGCGACCTCTCGCCTCAGATTCCTTATGGCTTTAAGAGCAGAAGTCAAATACTGACTGTGAAATGACTGGTGGCTACATACTCACTGCCCGCTGTGTCACATTCACTGGTTTCACAACCCCCGACGCCCTCGATGCACTTTGTCACACAGGATCCGTGTGTTTTGGATTCTGTTGAACCGATGTTCTTCAAAGTGTAAAATACACCCTATTTGGATAAAAAACTAAACCCCGCCCCCGCTTAAAAAATAAACATTTATGTCAAGACCTCGAATGTCGACACAGCTAACGTTAGCACGGCGGCAGACGAAATGCAAAATGATCAACAACGTCAGATTACACAAGAATACAGTCAGTACACTGGTAGAACATAGCAGTACACAACTAGTCAATACTGAACACAGAAAAGTGAGTCTTAATACATGTATATACTGTAAATATATATATATTTATATATAGATAGATATATATAGGAAGGCAGATCTACTTTGGAGGGGACAAAGCCGCTCTTCTCCGCTATGTAAGGACCTTTGCGATAGCACTTAACTTTTCTCTGTACAGAACTGCGACTCTGTGTCGTGAGCGGGGCAAACACATGCTGAACCTCCACTGCTCGTCCCGGATGACAGGGTGACAGTATGTCTGCGTACGGTTTTGGTTTTCAGACTCTGGCACCCGGTCGTGTTCCCTTCCCACTGTAGACGCATACATTTGAATTCTACGGGGCCTGGATCTACAGAACTGGGACAGATGCCTCCTCAGCCAGTCTGCAGGATCGCTTCATGTGGCTTTATTTAAGCGCGCGTCTGGTGGTATTTTTTGCCGCTCTCCCTCTTTCCACCTGGTATTCCTACGTGCGAGGATGGGAATGATTCACACACCACCTCTCTGAGAGGTGTGACTTCCTTTTCTCACCCACACAGGAGACGCTGTGGCGCACACTGCAACTGTGAATTTAACATCAATTTTGCGTAAAACGCTTCTGCTGCTGCACCCAGCAACGCGTGCGGCTCCACATCTCCAGACTTAATTGGGCGATGTGTGCGGGGCGTATCCACAGCCCTGTCTGTTCTAGTTTGGACAGAACTGAAGGAGTGGAGGGTACTGAGCGGTGAAATTCATGCTTTCCAAATCATGTTGTATTTTCCAACCATATGACTCAGCAGGAGACGCTCAATGGACGCTCCGGGCGGTTTTCCTCATAAACAAATTACAGACTACTTAAAGGGCATCACATTCATTGCCTTGTTGAATGATTTGCTTTTGAACCGGCGAGGGCAAGCTTTCGTAATGACGGGTACACAAACAAAGCAAACACATCTGGGCTGTCGGTGTGCAGGGAGCCGGGGAGAAGGGCTTTGTGCGGCTGTGACTCACGATAACACATCTATCCCCTCCCCGCTCTGCCAGACAAAGACGTGGAGAGCGGAGGGAAGCTGCAACCCATCAAAGGACGCAATTAGCATTTTACACCGGCCCGAGCTGTGCCGCGACACAAACACGACGCAGTCAAGCGGAGTCACTGTGCGTCTGCAGTCGTCCGGGCCCGGCCTCAGGTCTCCCCGGCTCCACCTGCCCTTAATGAAACGACGCGTCTCGCACGGAAAATCCAGTTCCCCAGAGGAGCCGTTCTAATTGCAGAAAACAAGGGATTCTTCTGAAGGTTACAAGAGGTTCGCTGTCAGGGGGAACTACATCAGCTCTCTGCTGTCCTATAATGCGCAGTCTCATCAGCGCTTTTCTCCAGGAGGAACCCTGTGGGTTTAATTATGCGGCAGACTCTAATATTTACCTGCTCGTACAGCATTCAGCTTTTTCTACCTGACACGGGATGAAAACAATTGCATGTTTAAGGTCCAACACTTAGATCTACATCACTGAGGATGTATAAATACATAAACCTTGGAGTTTCCCCTTCGATCAGTGTAAACTGAAATATCTCAGCCTGATGTCAAACATCTTCTGGCTGATAATGGAAAGGCTCAAGTTTGGCCAAAGTGGAGATGCAGTGAATGAGACCTCAGTGGACAACAAACAGAGACATGTTCTTCTGGGAACCTTGGCACCTGTCTGTGTACACAACCGAGACAACATGTTGACAATCAGTCCAGATAATGTGCGTCCCTGCACCTGGTACGCATCTGTGTGTGTGTGCACTGTAGACTTTCCCAAAGTAAGGCCTTAAAGTTTTCTGTTCCACCTACTTTAAGTCTTCCAATTACAATGATCTGCCTCGAGCAGTTTAACTAAAGTGACCCTTTAACACATTGAAGGAAAGAAGACACACTGCTGTGCATGTGACTGTGGAGACAAACGACACCCAGTCTAAAGAACTACCAGATATGATGTAAATGGCACATATGATGTTTGTGCACTCGCTCAATGTAAATGAACACCTAATGAGACTTCTTTTCCTTTGGATCGTACAGATCAGCCTGTAATGTGGGGTCCTGCTCTTTCTCTGGAGAGGACTGGAGGCTGATGACAAAGGGGTAAATGGATCTATTCTTTTTGTAAGAGCTTATTCCAGTCTAGCGTTGAATTTATACCACCCCCCCATGTTTTAGCAGTTTAACCGATCACTTCCTGAGTATTGATATCAACAAAACGTCACCTGCTTCTCTCTCTCGGTCTGTCCACTGCCATTCCTTCACAGTATGAATATTAAGTGCTACAGATTAAAATGCTGGAAAAGTCCTGCTCATTGTCCCTGTCGACAACAAGACAGTTTTTTTAACTCCCTTTGAGATCCATATTCCCTCGTGCCAGCGACTACAGATGAAAACCCTCCTTGTGTTTTACAGAGTCACAGTTTACGTGAGCTGGGACGGAGCGGCGTGCTCCATCACACCACCATGGGAGTGTCCGAGAAGACGGAGCTGATGGATTCTGCTACTGACTTCTTTCTCTTCCCCTTCATGAGAGAACCAGACTCTGCATTCACCCCCTCCTCCTCGTCCTCGTCCTCGTCCTCCTCCCCGTTGGGGTTCAGTTTGCCGTTCTGGCCCTGCGCGTCCTTGGAGTCTATGAACGCCACGTGCCGGTTCAGCTCCGCCTTGAGCGCCGGGTCCTCGTGGGTGGGGGTGACGCTGAGCATGGAGGAGTGGATGCTGTCCTCGCCCCGGCCTTTCCCTTTCCCGGGGCAGCAGAAGCAGCGACAGGGCGTCAGGTAGAGGTACATGAGCACCAGCACCACGCTGGCCAGGCAGCCCACCAGGGTGGTGTAGCCTGTGTTCAGGGCGTCCCCCGTCGCGTGCAGGGTGAAGTTGTGAACCTTCAGCACCACGTAAATGGTCTCGTTGAAGACCTCGCTCGTCGCGAAGCAGGTGTAGGTCCCGGAGTCCTCGGAGCGCACCGGACTGATCTGCAGGTTTCCGTCTGTCAGGACCTTCATCGTCTGGTTGACCCCGGGCGTCACCGGCACGTTGGCGGGCGTGGTCCAGGTCTTCAGCATGTTCCTGTGTTTGGTGTCGCAGTTGAGGGTGAGCGTCTGCTCCAGGAATCCCTCCTCGTCCGCCTCCTTGAAGGTGCTGCAGTTCATGCTGTCGCCGCTGAGGTCAAACACGGCGACTTTGGTCTTCTGAGGACCCGGGAGGATGCAGGTGAAGTCGTCCCTGAAGTCCACGGCCGAGTTGAGCTTCCGGATGTTCCAGTGGGCGAGGAGCGTGTAGAGATCACAGTGACACAGTAGAGTGTTGTTGTGGAAGTAGAGGCCGTTTTTAATCCAGGCAGGCAGCACCTGGAGCTCCTCGATGGGTAGCATCTTGATCTTGTTGGAGGACACGTCCAGGAGGCTGAGCTTCTCCAGGCGAGACTTCTCCTTCACCAGCTCCAGGGGGAAGCGTGAGATTTGGTTCTGGCTCAGGTAGAGCTTCTGCAGGTTGATGGTGCCAACAAAGGCCGAGCGGTCGATCTGGGAGATTTGGTTGTTGTACAGCAAGAGAACTTCGAGGTTGACCAGCGGGTCGAAGATGATCTCGTCGAGCTGCCGCAGCCTGTTGGAGGACAGGTCCAGGTAGCGCAGCTGCTTCACGTACACAAACGCCTCCGAGGAGAGGAAGTGGAGACAGTTATGGCTGAGGAGGAGGTTGTGGAGCTTCTGCAGCTTCACCGGGGTCCACTCGGATCTCAGCCCCGATATGTTGTTGTAGCTGAGATCCAGCACCGCCGTGTAAAGAGGGAGAGCCGTGGGGATGACGCTCAGGTTCATCTTGGAGCAGCTCACGATGTTGGAGGCGCAGATGCAGGTCTTGTGGCAGTTGAGGGAAGATCCTGCCGCCCCCGGGAGCCAGAGCAGGGCCGCACACAAGGCCAGGGACAGGAGCCATGTCGGACGCTCGCCCCGGTGAGGTAATGACTCCGACAGGCTGTCACCTGTTCTTCTGGAGCGCTGCAACATACTAGCAGTTGATCTAAATCCCAGAGAGGTTTACTACGATCCCATTCTCAGCAAACAGCAGGGGAGAGCAGCTGGAGGATTCCCAGGCATCGCTGAGTGGAGGCTGAAAGAAGCAGAAACAACAACGATAAACAGGTATTATTAGACAGAGGGTCATGTATCCTGCACAAACTGTTCGATAGATAGATAGATAGATAGATAGATAGATAGATAGATAGATAGATAGATAGATAGATAGATAGATAGATAGATAGATAGATAGATAGATAGATAGATAGATAGATAGATAGATAGATAGATAGATAGATGGACGGGCAGACAGACAGACAGACAGACAGACAGAGAGACAGAGAGACAGAGAGACAGATAGATAAAGTTTGTGCATCTATAACCAGACTCCACTGGACACAACCTGAGACAAATGTAAACAGACACATCGCCCCACCTCCCCGATTTAAAACACATGGACTCCCTGCCACTCCCACACTGCACTCTAAGTCTTTATTTAATCACATTACATTTACACAGTATTTTTAATAAACACACTATCAGATGTACCAGCCACAGCACGAAAGCATATAAACAGATAAAACATATCTGACATCTTTCATCTATCCATCTTGTTTAGCTACATTTAATAAGAGTTTGATTCATCATCATGTTGAGCCTCACAAGATAACACTTTAAAAAAAAGCTGAATTGAATGGAATGGATATGAATACACATAAAATAAAGAGTTCATTCATTCATTCAGAGGATTTTAAGTCAGGTGTGATTGCTTCAGATCTCGGTGGACAGTTCATCCACTGCTCTCCGAGGAAGAGCCTGATGTGTAAATAAAGAAGTGTGCAGCCACGGTCTGGATTGAAGGCACCAGCACACAGTGTTTTTATAGAGATCTGCAAACTTTACCCCCCTTGGTTTGTACGATGTGTTCCAGTGGAGACAAAAACAGACGTTTCTCCATATGCATTCACACTCATTGCAAGACATGCATTGATTTTCTTCCTCAGCCCATTCCCCCTTGTCTTCCTCCCTCCCTGTTTCTCTCCCGCTTCCTTTTCTTCTGCATCTTCTTCCCCATCGGACAACATATAAATGCACAAGCGCACCGTATAAAGACGAAGGAGCGCACATGTTTACATCCTGACATGTCCCCTCTATGTGTGTATGTGTGTGTGTGTGTGCAGGAGCCCTGCAGACCTTTCACTGCACCATCATGAAGGAAAAACAACACAACGCGGAAACGTGAGCTCCTACCTTTCCTTTCTCCGGGATGCAGCGGCAGCAGCAGCAGCAGAGATGCTGAGGGCAGACCCACCTCGGGTGGATGAGGACAGATCCGATCTGAGGAAGAATAATCCCGCTCCGGCTCCGTGATGTGTCCTCTGCCAAAATTACGCCAAAAAAAAAACGATTACGTAAAAGCGCAGACAAGACGCGTCTTTTGAAACCACACTGCCAGCCTGCCTCTGTGTTAATCAGCTGTGTTTGCCTGCACGAGAACCTGCAGCTGTGCGTGCGCGCGCACACTCCCCTCAGTCACACTGACACACACACACACGGGCAAGCATACTGACACACACACACACACACACGCGGCGGCGCAGATCAGTGGCGCAGTCTGAACGCATCCGAATCGTCATCAGCGGCGATGGACATGATGCAGGAGCTGCTCCATGTGCGGACAGAGGCTCCTCACAGGCCTCCTCCTCCTCCTCCTCCTCCTCCTCGTCTTCCTCCTCCTCCTCCTGCTGCTGTGCGTGCGTGTGCGCGCGCGCGTGTTGATCTGTACTGCTGTGTGTGTACAGACATGCTTCTGCTGCTGGTGTGTGTGTGTGCAGATCTGCTGCTGCTCTCTATGTACAGATCTTCTGGTGTGTGTGTGTGTGTGTGTGTGTGTGTGTGTGTGTGTGTGTGTGTGTGTGTGTGTGTGTGTGTGTGTGTGTGTGTGTGTGTGTGTTTGCGCGCGCTGCAGTGTTTCCTGTGGTGTTTCAGGGCAGAGGAGATGCGCTCAGGCGCTGTTCAACCCAGGATGTCCGCACCACGGATGCGCCAGAGCCATTAAAAGCCTCAGGAGGATGTAAGGGAGAAAATGAACGTCTAGAAGCTGCAGTAAAATGCAAATGTAGTACTTCCACTTAGATGCATCTACTTAAACGTCGGTTTAGAGCTGAGTGGCTTCTAGATCGCAACCAACATCGTTACCATCAGATCTACTCAGGGTTTGATCTCACAACCTCAGGGTTGGCTGCTGCATGCTTTTACTCCCAGGAAAAACAAAATTACTTTTTGTGACCTTTAACCTCCCACCCATTCACTGCTGCAGATCCTTTCATGTCCCAGCTCCCACAGACACAGAATGCACTTAGTTGCATGGAGTTACACAACTTACACTAAAAATGAAAAGCTTGAGGAAACTCTCCAGCTTTCTCTCACCACACTAGACTTTTTAGTTTTGAGGCCAGATCGAACTTTTCCATGCAAGACAACAGCTGAGTTCTACATACATGTAAGAATTACAAACCTTATGAACCAGACCAACCTAAAGCGATGCTGCGTGAACAGGTTGCCCTGGCTTCTGTGAGTGGTTTTGGCCGGAGGATGACGTGGCTGGATGTTCTCAACACTTAACGCGTTTGGACGAAGCTGCGTGACACATCTTAATCTTCACGCTACCATCTGACAGCTGAATATGTTACAGTCCCCACACGTTCTAACTACTGCCACTATTTTTATTTTACCGCCGTCGACATAAAATTAACATTTGGTGGTCCTTTTATAATCCCGAGTGGCTTTTGGAAATGGAGGAGAGAGTTCGAAGGTAATTTTAAAGAGTAAAAATGAAGATCTGCAAGGTTGGCAATCGTCAATGAACTGATTTTGATATGTCAATCTATTGTTGAGTGACACTTCACTGATGGCTATGGGTTATAAACGCTTAGATATAGAGAGGTTTTTGAACCGTATTTGCTCTTTGTCTTGAGTAATCTCAGAGGAACGTAGCAGGCAAAAATGGGGCCCAGCGTGGGTGTCAGCGCCCCTCCTCACCCCGTTTGACATTGCAATCGATTATCCTGGTGCTGTGATCTCTGGCTGACGAACAGAGAGCACGACTGAAGCTGTTTACGTCCTAGTTCATGGAAACGTAGAGTCCCAAATAATCAGCTTTGGAAAATATTAAGTTATACCCCTACGAGGTCAGATAAATCTGTATTCAGTCTAAAACTCAAGATGTAAAACGAAATACATGACATTGTGAACAATTAAGCTTTAAGCCCATGTGACACATACTAGTTTTAATATTCCATTAATATTGTCATCCATCTGTGCATAAGTACCTGAGGTTTGGCTCTCCAGCTGTGGTTCTTCTGGTTCCCTGTCCTGACTGCGTCTGCGTGTTTGATCCGGTCTGTTTGTGAGCGCCGCCTGAGCGGGGAAAACCTTGTCATTTTTTACTCAAGTGAATCCTCCCACATGCTGCTTTTGGAGATTTTTTCGGGTTTTCCTCAATTCACAGATCTGCCGCGGCGAGCCTGGCTTTGGCAAAGCTGTGAGAGCCGACGCTTTGCCAATAAGCTGCTACAGCAGCGTAGCCTCCTACTCACAATGCCACCAGAAAGCATTTAATAAAGGCAGATCAGAGCAGCAGGGGACTCGGGAGAATCTCAATGTCACACGACATATTACTTCATTAAGTAATGATGCGTGAGCTGCTGCAGATACCTGAGGTATCGCAGGTATCAGAGGAACGACCCTGTAACTGGAATCATTTCAGTGAGGAGATTGGGGTCATTTTTAATTGGATCTATGTCATTTCACTGATGTGATCCCAAGTTCAAACTCATTTGACCTGGAGCGGAGAAAAAAAGGCCAACCTCAGAGGATGCAATTTAGAGGTGTTATGAAAGGACCCGAGAGCAGGAATTAAACAAAGGGGAAAACGGGATCTGAGAGAGGAGAGACGGCAGAAGGCAAAACAGATGCAGAGAAAGACAGGACCTGAAGAGGCATCATTAACACAATCACGTTTGTGCTTGAAAATACAAAACTTTTGTTTGTTGCATTTTGTCCGTCTGTCCACATGAGTCATTTGTGGTGCATGAAAAGGGAACATTAAGGAAACAGGTTCCAGAGTGTAGAGATTCACAAAGTGTAGATGCAGAAACAAAACATTGAGTTGTAGTAGATCAAAGTATTCCAATTTATAGTTGATTGCAAACTACTGGCATGGCAGTTTTAATGCATGTTTTCTTGTGTTTTCTACAGTCTTGTATACACAGAGATTGTATTCAAAATGTTGCTGCAACATCTTTGTGTAAACGTTGCCCTGAAAAGACAAATCAAGTCAGACACCAAGTTAAGGAGGGGCAGAAGGGGCAACATGGGACAGAGAAAGCAAAGGAACTCATTGGAGGTGATGCTCTGGAAGCAGGAGAGAAACCAGGCAAACGAGCTTGATTTTGATTCTGATCCTGCTTCAAGTGTTGCTCATATTTTTTTACTGTGTTGCTGTCTGGACTCCCACCTGTGTGGGACAGAGAAGCTTGGCAGTTTGGACAGCATCGCAGAAACTCTGTTGGCTCTGGAGCTGCCTGAAAAAGGTTTTTCTTTGGCAGGTGAAGCAAACAGATTTGAAGCTGAACTGAGCTGCAGGCGTGCGTCCCCCCCCCCCCCCCCACGACTCAGCCGAAGAGCCAAATAATAATTCCTGTGAGCAGGATCAAGATAAATAGCAGGATGAATCCACTGAAACAGGTTTCCCTCTGAAAACAGATTGTGCCCAGTCAGTGCGCTACCTCATATGTTGAGTTAAGGGATTACGGCGGGGACAAAAAAGGACTAATAAGATATTAATTCTCCGGATTGTGTTGCATTAATTATGTAGCGGTACCTGCCTCCTCCTCCTCCTCCTCCCATGACTGGCCGTGCTGTTGAACCTCTGTCTGACCGGGGTATCATAGCACTGTGACTCCTGTGAGATGGAGCTGAAAGTGATTAATGTTCTGTTCGACTCCACTTCCTGCCGCGGTACGGATAGTGTTGCCTGGCAACTGCCTGCGGCCTTTGGTTGACTGTCTTGGCTCCGTGGCAAATCTGAGGTGGCCTCGTCTCCTCCTGTTCGTCTCCACACACCTGCTCTGACCGGGGTTCGTGGCACAGATCCGTGTCCCGATCGCTACTGGAAATAAATGAATGACAATGAATGAATAAATAAATAAATAAATAAATGACTGTGCTCGATGGCAGACAGACACCGGTCAGCACGTTTGCTTTCCAGTCCCACGACGCATCACAACACAGTAAAATATTTGGAAATGTGACTGAACCGCAGCCTCTGTCTGCCAAGCTGTCAGTCAAAGCATCCGGTGCATTTCTGGGCTCGTTCATCAGTGATAATAATGATGATTTAACATGTGTGGCACTTTAAAAAGCATGTGAACAGAGGACACTTGTAGATACATCCTAAGGTTAGTCAGCAGACAAAACCTTTTAAGCTAGAAGCTGGTTGAGAAGAGTATCCATGTTCTCTGGTGTTAACATAGAAGCTTTCGAGGTTTTATGGTCTGTGAGATCTGGCAATTATACTTATACTCACTAATGTAAGCCTTATATCCATAATCCAGCCTTATATGATGGAGCCATAATCAGAGGAGCAGGAATCAGATCCTTCCTGATAAACCAGGAGCAAAGACGTTGACATTTCTCTAGAAGTCTCCGTTTAGTCATGTATCTGAGTGGAGGCAGGAAAACACAAATGTTCTAGGAGCTGGAATATGGTATGCATCACCCTTGTTATATTCAGTCTCTGCTCAGACTGACCAGTTTTTTTTTTGGCCCACATTTCAAAATTAGAAAATCTTTACCAGAAAGAGAGCACGATGATGTGTTTGGACATGCTGTACGTCTTTGCTCAGGAACAGGCTCTCACTATTCAAAAGCGCCACGATAAAAAACCATTTTCTTTCATTCTCGCTCCCCTCCAAGGTCTCACTTCAAGGATGTTGTGATATTATGTGTTAAGTTAAGTCACTGTGGCTCTTCGACCCAGCCAGAAAGCGTCTCTCTGCTTGAGATTATCGCATTTTCTAAGTCATATAGTATATGGAGTCACAACAGGCTGAAAGCCTGCGCCCTCGCTCTGCGCCCCGGAGGGTAGGTGGTGTGATATTTTTGGTTTTTTAAGCCTGGTCTGTCTGATGTAAATGGTGTTTACATACAGCAGGCGCTCTCTGTGCTCCACCTGGCCTCTGTGCTGACACGGTAAACACACACTCTTGTGTGCGAGCTGACTGGTTTACACAACATACACAATTAGATGCAACTAGACTACATGCTGGCTGCACACATTAGACCTGCAGCTGGGTCCACAAAGAGGCTGAAAATACAGCGGTTTATTTCTGACCTTACTGGTGTGCTTACTCTTATCCTCTCACTGCCTCTGCCTATGTTTTTATTCTTTTTTTCATTTTTGTTGAGCAGCTAAATCCATTTGATGCGAACAGTTTGTCCACAAACATTTTGTCCTATTTGGACTTTTGTGAGATACAGATCAACATTCATTTGGCGTTGTGTCACCACCGGCATCACAATAAACATTTTTATCTCTGTTTTTGGTCTCCACCAACTCCTGGGGGAAATATATGGTTCTGTCTGAGGTTTTTCCACAGCTCACACAGAAATCTTGTCGAGTGGTTGTCTCTCTCTCTCTCTCTCTCTCTCTCACAGTGCCTCGCCTGAACTAGCATCTCCTCATGCTCATTTGATCTTTACCATGAAACCAAACACAACTGCTTTTCTACAATACGTGCTGTTTGCCAAGTGATATAATGATGTTCACACCTCCATTCGCACTGTAGAGCAGCAACTTTAGAGAAACTGAAACGTGACTGAAATCGTGAAACAGTGGAATCACTTGGTCGAAACTGTAATTATTTTACATCTGGTGTTGGCCATGCAGTTTAACACGGGGACATCTTGCACCAGAGACATTATTAATAATGAATCGAGTGGAGATAAAACAGTCAGACCGCAGAGCGTCGTCTGACGCAGGTAACTGGATTTAAGTGAGGTGTTAAGCTCTCGCCGGGCTCAAGTTTCCTCTCCTCATGCTGGATTGCTTCACTCCGACTCCTCCGAATGATTACAGAATGGTGTCAATAGGAAAGAGTGCGCACGCTATATTTGGTTTATATATAAATATATATATGTACACACACACACACACACCAGTGAAATGGTGGGACCCGCTTTCTCATTCAAATCAATTGGAAATGCACGTAAATACACCCGGATAGACATACATATCTATATGTGTGAGTGCGTATGAATATATATATTTATCTGTCTGGACAGGCGGTTGCCGCGGCAACGCTTCCAGTTTTGCGTTCGATCACCAGCGGAGGGGAGGAATCAAGGTCATTCGACAATCGTATCTCGGAGAGGAGCCCGCATGGACGGCACATGCTTCGATAAAAGGCAGAAGCTGTTTGTAATCTTGGCACGTCCCCTTCCTCCCATTGCTTAGCAACAGGCCGGGCCTCAGCCATGTGCGCCTGCCTCGCCAGAGCAAACTACTCTAAATCACGGAGCAGCGGCTGCAGGTGTCAGCCTGCGCTCCGACGACCAACAATGGACGCGCTTTGTTTTCACGTGGTAATTAAAGCTGTCAACCGGTGCACTTACAAAGCTCTGCTGTAATAACCGGGCATAATTAACTCTGTCAGGAGAGACCGTCAAGCCCGGGAATCGGTATGGATCCTCTCGAAGCAATAAGTCTTCAATAGAGTGTGTCATGACAGCGAGATGAGGCGAGGGCTCTAATTTTGTTTTGTTGATTTTCTGAGAGGGAAATGAGAGGGATCCTTACTGGAAGACACGGCATTTCCCTGTCTGTACCTCTAATACCTGTTAATCCTCTCCTCAGAGCAAAGATAAAGGAGCTGATGCATGCAGGCTGTTCCCCAAGGAAACAGATGATTCTCCGCTAATTAACTATGTGGGGGAAACAGCGATAATCCCGCGTCTTTCCACACGGAGCTGTGCCCCTGCACTCGGCCAATAAGGAGAGGTCGCCCGCAGAAGGCAGGAAAAAGACAGTCAGAAATAGTCAGTGACTCACTGCCTTCAAAATGCAGAGCTTCCCATGTCAGAAAGCAGGCTCGGGAAGCAGCTCGTGATGAGGATGTATGTGCGTGCTGCTGGTCCAGGAGCTGCAGCAGCAGTTTTCAGTCTCAGTCGGTACATTCTGTGTTCAGTCGCCGCTCATGTTCAGGTTTTTGACTCAGCGTCTGGTTTGACACCCGGCTCATGAGCCATTTTGGGTGCAGTTCAGAGAGGTGCAGCAGGCGAGGAAGCCGAGACGATTACTTGGCAGAGAGGAGTGACACGGACGGCACTCATCAGATCATAACCAGAGTAAAAGGACCGTCTGTGTATAAATAGAGATTCAGTGTCTTAACCCAAATCAGGTCATATTTAAATGATACATATGGGATGTTCTATTCTTATCACACATAATGCAGACATGTGAACGCATAATACATAACAAAATCTTTTTTTTTGCCATGTTTGGCAGTTTTCCACTGTTAACTGTTGAAAATGAGACTGAGAAAGTGAGAAAAGTGGCACTTCTTGGCATGTGTTAGGGTTAGAGACTGGGTTTTGGATGCTACAAACAGGTATTGGAGATATTTCTAACCAGGTGTCTGAACCAGTGAAGGAGGCAGGATACCTGTGTTTGTCTGAATGAGCTGGAAACTGCTGGAAAATTGTAAAAACGCAGGTCCTAGGTTGCTCAAAAATCAGAATTACAAGTCTACTTCCCCATATTTTGATGTGATGAGCAACACAATGATGAATAATATCTGTGTAGTGTGTAGTGCCATGTGGGCGTGTCATCAGGCATTAATCCTACTACGCTCCGCAGCTTGTAAACACGAATACGAACCTGATATTCTCGTTTGAACAGCATAATTGAATCTTTTTTTTGGAGAGTGAGCTCAATATTTGTATTATTGCCGTCCATGTAAATGTAGCTCCCCTCGCTCAGACGACTGTAACCGTACACATCCCTGCGTCTCTCTCGTTAGCGTTGCTAAGAGCCCATTAAGCCAGAGTGGACGGTTGAAGCGCCGACCTGCCGGGTTTTATTTGCTGAACCCTTGGCTTCCTTTTTGCCTCCTGCCTTTACAGCTCTGCGTGTTTGTGTCTGTGGCCACTAGTGGCACATCGAGCCAGGATGAGGATGAGGAGGAGGTCTCTTCTACAGCTCTCCAGTCAAACGGCAATGATTGTGCTCCAGGGGAGACAGAAAATTGCATCTGCGTTTTGGAGTGGAGTGTGCTGTAATGAGGCTGAGAGGAAAGCGTGCAACGGAGTTACAGGGTGCAGTCCTGAGAGCTTTTTACTCCGGGAGACAGCAGTGCCACGTTCAAACACACACGCACACGCACAGCGCCTGTCACTGTAAATATAAAACACAGAGAGAGAAAGAAAAATCTAGAGATAATGCTTGCTACTGCAATAATAAAGTGGAATATAGGCAGAATCAGTCTTAGTGGGGGATGATTTTTCAGCCTCCATCTCCTCTGACTAAATATGGAAACATAACACTGGAGTGAGGTGAGGGCCATATGATACAGGAGGGGAGTTACACAGAGAGATGCCACTGAGTGGTTATTACCCAGGAGAGATCTGCACTAATAGACTGAACAGTTAACGTCAATTAAAAGGAAGGAACGCAGTAAAACTTTGCGCAGATAACGCCGATCAAAGACTCTGTAAGTGTCTCTGCAGCGTCCGGATGCAGAGCAGGAGTGTTTTCTGGGGTGTGATGGAGCAGATCGAGAGAGAGGAGATCATCGATGGGACGAGACGAGAGGGTGGCAGAGCGAGAAAGATTCGGCCTCGATGTCCTTTGGCTTTTCCAATTCGCGGGTCCTGTTGCATCATTAGATCGGGGTGTTGACTGCACGTCTTTATTTATTCAGCTCCGGCCTGTGAATAATGGAGCACACACTCAGGAGGTGATCACACACCCGGGCAGTCCACAGAGGGAGCATACAGATTGTTTAGTCCAGTAAAAATAGAAGAGTCGCTTCTAAACTGGCCCTGTTACAAGACAAAGATGTGACATTTTAGCAGCAAAATGTTCTTCAAATGAGGGAAACATCCTGACACACTGTGTACTGGATTATTATTATCTCTTATGCATCACTGCTTCTCTTGAGAGTGTGATGGTTGAGGTAAATAAAACGCTAACTAGAATAACAATACATGATTTTGCAAGCTATGAGTGTGACCTTTTTGTATAAGATCGAATGAAAAGTTGCTTAAAATCTGATCAAATCACATGTTTTTATTCATTTTTTTAACAAAGTGTCAAATCAAAGAAAGACTCCAGACTCAAAACGGTCAGAAGTCAAAGGGTTAAAATGTGTTTACAATGAAAAGATGTAATAAAAATACATTTTTTAAAAAGATTCAGAATCGAGAAATTGTTAATTACACGAAGTGATTAGACGTATTTACATATATTTCCCTGTTGTGATGCTTTTCCTCGCTTGTGTGCTCCTGGTAATTGTGTGTACGCCTCTTCGATTAATATTGAGACCCACTCTCTCCCTGTGCAGCTTCTAAGTTTAGTCACCATCCCTGGCGCTCACACACACACACACACACACACACACACACACACACACACACACACACCTTCTCCATTCCCATCATTAGGTCTTTGCGTCCCCTCCCTGTGGAAATCTGGCCTCTGCAGCGGCAGCCAAAACAAAACCTGACCGCCAGGGTTGCATAAGAACAACGGCTGGATGCGCCGACTCTGAGTAAGAGGATTTTATAGGCAGGTTTTAGACTTTGGCTCGTCTAATCGACATCATTCTCAGCTCCGTCCTGCCACCATGTGCTTCAGTCAATCCCACAATGCACCAGTGCAGCCCGCAGAGCTGAATCAGCAGAAGTTGCAGACGGACAGATAGGCCGAGACAGACAGCCAGACAGACAGACAGTCAGAGCTTATATAATGGCTGCTGATGCTTGTGGAAGAGTGAGTCAGTTGCAGTTTGTAGCTGCAGGATCCATCTATTATTCAGGTTATGGGTTCGGACATTCACGCAGAGATCACAGCCTGTGAAGGAGCCTGGGGGGGGGTGAAGCCCCACAGAGACCGGAGAGATGCTTTTATAGATGCTCAGAAACTCCCACATTCAGCCAAAATTAAAGTGTGAGATTCTAAATTTAGCATCAATTATTGAGCTGGGGATATTTCGAAGCAGGTGTCTGAACAAATAGAAGGGTGGAAACCTCTTGAGGATTGAGAAAAGCAGCCATTTTGTTGCAATGATATATAATATGTATAATACATATAATATCTAAGCAGAATCACACTGGAGGCCATGCTCCTTCTACTTTCCCATGTTCCAGTGCTGGCACAAACCCTTAGAAAACTTTTTTGGGCCACCCCTACCACCATGGCTGTACAAATCTGACTAGCATCTTTTTGAATTGAAAACATGTTGAATTTATCGAATTTAACGTGTTTTTTGGGTGACCCTGAATGACCATAGAGCCCCGAGCAGTGGCTCTATTCACTCCAATGCCTCGGGGCAGCTCTGCCGTGTTCTCATATCATGATGGTGATGAATGCGTAGTAAGGAACGTGATGTGGACGTGACCTTGGGCATTGATCCAGGAACATGAATGGAATATTCTAGAAGAAACTCATGAGGACCCGGCCTGAGTTAGACTGGTGGCCCTCGGCTCCACTGACACGCTGTGGCAATGCGTACCAGGCTCCATCAATGAATCGTCCAGTAATGCAATGCAAGAATCAGATCGTAACAGGGAATCATTCTCATTAAAAGCATATGCATGCGTCGAGCCAAAGTTGTCGTGACAGCGGCTGAATTTACAAAACAGGCAGTTGTGAATTGACAACAGAAATCAGGTGGAAACGTGGTCTTTGGTCTCCACCTGCCCCTGAGTCTCTGGAAGCTGTTTGATGCTGTGCTGATGACACATAGTGGGGTTTTTTATGAAGCTTATTTTTCCATCAACAACAGCCGTCTGATGTCTCTGTAAACAGAGTGGATGGGAGGACAGAGCGAATCGTGCGGGTCATAAACGACTAAACGATGCTTCCCGCAGCCATAAAGCTGGTGGGAACTGACGGAGAGCTTATCGTTTCTCAGGCTCTAAAGAGATCCGGTTCTCCGGATCTGATCGCTCGTATCTCTTCCTTGACTGTGATTTTCTTTCCTCTCTCTTTCCCTTGTGACATATGAGTCACGCACTTGGCTGTGAGTGTCAACTCGCAGCGAGAAGGTACGTCCATAAGACGACGGATGGATGGACCAAATGAATGGAAGGAAATCCCACTCGGTCACACAAAAGACAGGATGTGAATGCAGATGAGAACATCTGCCTCACATAGATTTCACTTTGAACGTTCTGGGAAATGGAGAGATCTCATGTCATATTCCCATAAGATTGAAGGTGGAATTAAATCAAACAGAATCATTTTCCCTATGCATATTGAATTCAAATTGAAACTTTACCACCTTAAATTGCTCAAATTCAGGAGCTGGCTGTTGGACGAGGAGTCGTGGCAGGTTACGTGACATGGTTGGCTGCATCCAACCATCAGGAGCAGCAGCTCAGGGATCAGGCGTGCGGCTGATGCTGTAAATTAAACAGATTTGTTTCTCGCCTGTGTCGCTCTGTAATAATCTGCTGCGTGGGGAGCAGCCTCGCTTCAGGGATTTAACAGAGACTTTCTCTCCGCCGTTGCCTCTATTAATCACAGCTCTGTGCTGTCTGCAGCGCCTGGACGTTTTCTGGGAACCCGGGGTTTAATTCAGGGTCATTATTACAACTCCATCCTGTTTGTGCCGTCATTGTCACGCCGCTGACAACTGCAAATGAAACTCCCTCCAGCGCCAGCGTTCAAGGGAATTCTGCGAGGACTGATTTGGCTGAAAATGGAGAGAAACACCCCTGTAGTTGGCTTATGTTGTCAGAAATGGAAATCCTGTCGTTTCCATCATTTGTCCCCCTGACTAATCTTCCTGCAAATCTACAAGCACAGTGACACGAGATTTATCTCCCTCTCCCTGGATGCTGCATAGTGGTGTTTTCATTTTGTAATCTATGACCATGCTTTGGATTTGGTTTAAGCTCCTTATTTACTATTATATTTTAAAAAAGAGCATAATATACATGCTGCCCCGCACGGTGTAGCTGCCTAATAACAAATAATCACATAGAAATTTCTGTTTATTCCAATATTTGATAGTTTCTTCCATCATTGACAATTTATCACATTCATCATGATATTGACCTAAAAACTCACGCATACACCAACACTCTGTTTGTTTGATGGTGGAGGACATGCGTCTTTCTGAAATCACCAGCATGTGAAAAGTCATATTTTACATTAACTCTAAGAGGATATTCTCAGTTTTTCTTTCCCAGATGTCCAAACCATCTCAGCAGTGGGAGCTCCTCACCTTCCTCACCTCATGTATGAGATGTCTCCTGGTTCCTCCAGTCATCACCCACAGTTCATGGAGGGTGGACCAGTAAAACCACCACCAGTATGGCATCTGGTGTGGGCTTCCACCCTTTTCCCAGGTCTTAACCTAAGGGGCTACCCCCTTCATTCAGCAGGATGCTGAAAACTGTAATTTGTGAATGTGCCTATGCCTCTGGATTAACACCCAGCACTGTTTGTGTGTGTGTGTGTGTGTGTGTGTGTGTGTGTGTGTGCGTGTGTTTTCGGGTTCCTGCCAGCCTCAGAGGCAGCTAGGCTGATATCCAGCTTCTCAAAAACCTCTGAATGCTGACAGCTGGCCTGCATTATTAACTGTGCGGCATCTGTCTTGATTTCACATCACCACAACACGTTTCCCCTCTTCCTCTTCCTCCTCCTCCTCCTCCTCCTCCTCCTGTTCCTGCAAGACTCGGCTCTGTCTAACGAGGTCAGGCGACGCGAGGAGGATGGGATGGCGGTGCGCAGAGAAGACGCAGATGACGCCTGTGTGCTGCAGGTGATCCTCGTTTCGCTTCTCTCTCGGGAGCTGTTCTGAGATCAGCAGCAGCACTTTGAGTCTTTTGATTTGACTGGTGATGAAAAGCTCACAAACTGTTTGAAAGGCAAAATGCTGTGTCAAGGCTTCACTTCTGCAGACCTCTGGCATTTGTGACGTCCTCATAAATATGCATGTTCTGACTATTTCTGTCACCTAATGCTCATTTGGACACTTGGTGAGTAATGGTTTCTCTCAGCTGTCAAACCACAGGGAATAGGTTGTGCAATGTGAGCCGGAGCGACACTGTCACACAGCATCACTCCTCCTCCTCCTCACTCTGAAGGATTCCCTCAGAAGATAAAGTACGTGCTGTTCGGTCTCATTACTCTCTGTCTTACTCTCTGCAAAATGCACCCGAGCCAGAATTTTTGTACCTGTAGAATGGAAATCTGATTAAATTCAATGTAATCATCATAAATTATTTTGTCGAGGTGTCAGGTCAGCAAGATTTGTCATTTTTGATTAGAAACTAAGAAAAAAAATGTTTCTCTCACCCAACAATTAATATTAAAGGTGCTGGAAATATGTGCACTTAATGTTCCTCTACATCTATACAGACTTTGATGAATGCTTGCTCAGGCCAGAATGAAAACATTTATGTAATAAACAGAGTTTTGTTTTGTTTCAAGGTTTTAGAGGTTTCTAAAGCAGCTTTAGGAGACTGGAGCCCTTGTCTTTGTTGTCGGAGATGAGCTGCTTCTGCTTTCATAAAAATATGCTTTTCTTCTCAAGAACTCACCTTCAAATATACATAGAAATATCGTACATAGATAGTTTGGAGTTAAGGTACTTTTAGTACCTTGAATATATATAAAAACAAGTGGGCAACCTCAGTTTTCCCAGTTTTTGAGTATTGAGTATTTGATCTTTGCCTCGATATGCAATCATCATCCCTCCAAATATCCATTATCTGCCTTTTGAACCGCTAAGTGAACTGCCAGACTGATTTCTTTGCTGTCTAGACCCCATGGTTAAAATAATCTTGGATTTCCCTCTTACTACGATAGAAAAATCTAATAAACCTCAAACCAAACGAGTAAGGTCACGTGTTACGTAACGGCACATGTTCTCTGAAGAGAGACACACTAATCCTGTTCCAAAAAAAACCAACAACAACAACAAAAAGTTCCAGATTACACCCACTCCCATGACATCAGGACAGATGAGCCAGAAGCGGGAAGGTGGGCTAAGTGGAGACGCATCCGGCCTGGCGGTCCTCACAGACGCTCGCTCTCAGGAAACGCTCTCTGAGTGCTCCGGGTGCTGCTGGAAATTGATGTAACATCTAATACCATCGATATCCAGCATCCATCAAGCCCTCTGCTGGGAGCGAGGAGAGGCCAGAGCGAGAGCTCTGCAGAATGTAAATGTAATATAAATACAGTGTCATTACAGGCGGGGGAGAGTGATGTACGACGGGAGAGCCACGGTGACGCAGCCATTAATCAGCAGATGCCGAAAATTACGCCGAGGCTGAGGGACGTCCTCTGACTCCTCTGTTCATTAACCAGAGCTGCTGCAGCGTCCAGACCCCGAGCCTCTGTTGGGGTGAGGGATTAGCCCGGCAAAATTATGAATGAATGTTAATGTGCTCAGAGAGAGAGAGCGAGGCACACATCATGAAACAGATCCCCAGCTCGTGTTATGGTGGAGTATCAGGGCAGTTCCTCCTATCTTTATGCTTTGGTCTTCTATCTGTTTTGCAGTATTTCTTCCCCTGTAGTTTTTTTAGTCCTGCGTCACATTTGTAAGGCACTTAAGGCACTTTGTTAGAATTCGCAGTTAATTAATTTCCATCTCGATTGTTCTGAGAAACTCATTTCTTTGCATTCTCGCTGTGCTTTTCAATAGTGAACTCGAAGCAATCAGTAATTTCCACAATTATGTTTTTTCAGAAGTTGAAAGCAGCCACTTTACGTTCCAAGAAATAGTCCAGCCCCATTAAACTAGGCAATAAATTAGATTTTCATTATTTAGATGGTCATAGAAGTTGTTTTTCTTTATCACAGTTGTATAACTGGAGTTGTATAACTACTGGGCCAAATAAACCACTTCTATCTCTGTGCAGACTCTCGAGAAAGTAAATAAGTCAATTTTTCCCTTTTTTCCAAACAAGTTTTTGAGCCTTGAATGTTTAAAAACATCTTTGTGCCGCTTTAAAGGGCCTGCACTTAAAAGAAAAAGAAGAAGTGTGGGTGAGTTCTCCTATCAGATGTAGGTGGGATAAAACGCTTTGATTTGACAGCTTTGTCCTTGCAGCGAGAGGATTCATCGGTCTGTGGGTGATGTCGACGCAGAGGAGAGTCGCACCTCGTCCACGGCGCCGTCTGATTTACTGGATCCACTCGGGGTCGCTCTGTGTGGTGCCGGGGCTGCGGCTCCTTGAGCAGAAGGTCGTTTCTGTGCAGTGTAAAAAGACCAAACCCCCCCCGCAGGCCCGGTGTGACTCAGCCAAGGACGTCTCACTCTACCGCACCACGCTGCGATCCCCTGACTCCGTCCTGCACAGGTCCAGGAGGGACGGGAGTGAGACGGGAGTGAGATGGGAGTGAGACAGGACTTCTGCCTCACTCTGCAGACACAGAATGCAACGCAGATTCTGAGAAGTGCATCGGATGTTGGAAGTGATGCGGTGGGCGGAGATAATGAAGAGGTGATGGATGATGGAGGGGAGGCCTCGGTCGAAGCAAAGCATTCTTGGAACAGAAGAGGTTTTTGCATCTTTGTTTTTTCCCACAATTTAATGATTTGTTTGTTATTTGTTTCGGAAAAAAAGAGTAGAGAGCAGAATTTCTGTTAAAAAAGGTGCATTTCTAAGATGATCTGAGCGTGATGCAGGGCATGGAGAGGATAAAGGGATGATGGAGGAAAAACAGAGACACAGAGAGAGGGTTTTACTTTGGTAAAAGCAAACATTCTTGGAAAAAAATGGGGTTTTTCCATTATTTTTCCACAAATGTTTGTTCTACAGATAGCTGTTCATTTTTTAGAAAAAAAAACAACTTTTTGTTGTTAATAAGAAAAAGATGAGAGGGTAGGAAACGAATGGGATGAGATCACTTGTCTGTGTGGTGAACTGTGTGCATGATCTAAGAATATAAATCATCGCTTTGAGGCGAACACAGTTCAGAATTTCACTGAAAACATGCATTTCTGGGATTATCTAAGAGTCATCAATGAATCAGTCCATGGGGACACGAAACTCCTCAGAGCCAGCCAGAGAATAAAAAGCTGTGACTCGGAGGGGAGTCATGATGTTCTCACAATAAAAAGTGTGACACTGTAAAGACTCATGGAGCATCTGCGAGCCTGAGGCGCTGGGTTGTGTTTTTCCAGTCAGTAATTAAAAGTAAAAGTGAAAGGTTACGTTTCATTTGAATCGCCACAAATCTCCAAAAGGAAAAAAAACTAGTAAAATGTCCAGTATAATTTCTCATTTTAGAGACATGATTAAACGGAACTGTGAGAGGCGCCATTAAAACCTTTTTTTTAACATTTTTATGACAGCCTCGGCTCTCCTTTCTCTCAGGCTCAGTGTTATTAGGCGCCACAGGCCGCACAGAGTCGGCACTCATCAGAGACTCAGAGGAAGGAGCCAATCTGGAGCTGGTCGAGACGATCTCGCTGCGTCTGTCTGGACTGAAAACCATGACTCTGGGAAACCGAACCAGTATCTCTCACTGGTGTGTCCACCTGCTGCCAATTAGAGCAGGTTGTTCCCAGATCGTTAAAGAGGTCCACCAAACCCAAATCTCTGAAGTCTAAACACACATTTGCTCAGATATTCTCCCGAGAGCTTCGTCCTTCTCCATCTGCTTTTTCATATTAACCAGCACTTGAACAGCACTTGTGCTTAAAAGTGACCTAGAACGGTTGAATGGGTCATGCTAGTTCTCTGGTGTAAACACAGGAGCTATGAATCACAAATGAGTCAGATGCTGCATAAAAAAGCTTTTTTTGATAGTCCTATTTTAAGGTGTAGGACTAGCTACAGACAGACAGACAGACAGACAGGCAGACAGGCAGGCAGACAGACAGACAGACAGGCAGACAGGCAGACAGACAGACAGGCTTTCCTCTGACTGACTGTCTCACCTGATCACATGATGTTGTTTTTCTTGCTCAACAAACACAGATTATCAGCTTGTTCCTGGAGTGATGCAGCTATGGAGAGAAGAAGAAGAAGAAGAAGAAGAAGAAGAAGATGACCTTTAATTGTCCAACAATGGGGAAATTCCATTGACAACAGCATAGGGATTACACACCTCGATTTACATAGATTGATTGAGAGTATAATATAGCAAAATACAAATGAATAAACATGACATAACAGTGTTGATTACAGGCCTCATATGTCAGGAGTCAGAGACTGAGGAGGAACCAGCAGCATGTACACTTCACATTTCACCAGAAACTTCACCAAACTGCTGCAAACTCACAGCCACGTGCCTTCACTCACTCACATACCTGAGCAGAGGAACTGTGGTGACAATCATCTCTGTAGAGGTGAGGCAAGTCACACTCTTTACATCACGCTCTGGACTCTGTTGGATGCTACCTCTCTGATGCTCTGGATAAAGACTGAATGACTAAACATAAATGTAAGTAAACTGATTTAACAAGTCGTCTGAGTGCAAGATGTAATATGTGATGATCCATGCTCTAATAACTCTGCAGGAGTCAGTGGAGCGTGCAGATCAACATTTGGTGACTTCCTTCCTTATCTCTCTGTCTCTTTGGAGGAATCTATTTTAGATCGGTGCTCTTTACCAAAACCCCTGCAGGGATGCTGATTTGAATACTTTTTTTTTTTCTGATTTAGCAACGTGGCTGAAACTGTGTGAGGATGCACAATGTGGCTCGGAGGCTTTTGTCAGCTCAGACTGCTGTGTGTGTGTGTGTGTGTGTGTGTGTGCGCGCACCCTCCCTCTCCTGTCTGGGGTGTTAGTAATCAGTCTGATGTGACCTTCCAGGTGATGTTCGTCTCTGCGGAGCTGTGGGAGGAGATGAGACGGAGGCACAGCTAATTTAACTCCGATCAGATGCCGGAGTGTTGTACCAACGTCTCGACTGCCCGCCATCGCAGAGGACGGTGTAGAGGATGACACACCTGTGTGTTGTAACTGTGATATTGTATTGTTTGTATTGATGTATTGCGCAAACCATGTGTGTTTATTCACAAAGTCAAGACAAGCAAAGAGTAAAGGATTTTCCAGGATAACTCAAGTTCTTCTAGGAAGTTAAGCTTTTTTCTCTTATTTTCCAGGTTTTCCAGGTTTTCCAGGATGATTGTACAGGATTGATTAAAAGTCCCATTTTCACTCCATCCATAAAGGATGTAGAAACAAGCTCGGTAGTCACTTCTGATTTGCTATAAATTAAAGCGAGGGTGAATTTTATTATCGATTCCTGCAGAATAATGTGCAAACTCATGAATACCGAAATGCGTCAGTCATGGGAGCAGCGGAGTGAATTCAGCTCTGTGTGAAATAATGCAAAAGGATTTTTGCAGATCAAGCCAGCCCTGCGGGTTTGACGTCAGCCCAAAGATGATCTCTTCTTTGCTGAGGACACTGTGTGTGTGTGTGTGTGTGTGTGTGTGTGTGTCTGAATGAACACACACACGCATACACTGCATCCTTTGTCAAACTGCTGAACTGAATGTCTCCAACAGACAGTGTTGCTTTTCCGCCATATTAATCAGAGGGCATCTCTCCCTGACCTTTCTCTCTCTCTCAGGCAGATGTTTCGCCTGTATTTTCCACCTGAACAATTATATAAAAAAACCCCAAAAACAACCTTTCAGGGATGAGGATGCAGACCCTGCCTTTAAGAGGCCTCCTCTGCGAGCCTGAGTCTGTCTGCTGTGCAGCCTGTGCAGCCTGTGCAGGCTGAGTGCTACCTTCAGGTGCTGCGCTTGTGCACTGTGACAGCTCCCCCTACTGGAGAGATGTGGGAGCGCAGCGGCCGGGCATGAATCAGCCCACCTGTTCACTGAGGGTGATCACCGACCCAACATGGCCGCCACACGCAGCTAACAGCTCAGAACAGCTGGTAATACAGGCACTGTGTGTGCGCGCGTGCGCGTGCGTGTGTGTGTGTGTGTGTGTAGCCTGAGGTTGTAATACTTGTCTGCTGTGGGAGTTCAGGATGAAGGGGGGTGATGATGATGATGATGGGGTGCATGTGGGGGGCGTTAGTGGTGGCGGCGTGTGTTTGTGTTTGTGTGTGTGTGTGTGTGTGTGTGTGTGTGTGTGTGTGTGCGTGTGTGTGTGTGTGGAGGGGGGTTGAAAGAGCGGTTGCCGTGGAAACCATTGTATTTCCTCCCCTGTGATTGGCGCTGCTGGCATGAGCAAGTATCTGCTATTTCTGTCATTATTCAATACCTCAGACACAAGCACAGTCACAGGACATGCACACTCGCACACAGCACACACACACATACACACACACACACACACACACACACACACACACACATACACACACATACAGTAACAGGCTTTAAGAAACACAAACAAAGACTCCCCTGTGCTCCATTTCCGCATTTAAAACCATCCTCTATCTCTATCACAACATCCTGGATTGTTTTACTGAAATATACTCAGGGCTTATCTATCAAATTGTGCCACAGTTTACTCACTTTTAACAGAGAACAAATGTCAAAATCTGACACGGTCTCTGTCCTACAATCACATGAGAGGCAGCAGCAGCAGCAGCAGCATCCTCAGACTGAGCTTCTTGCAAAATCCTGCCCCCAAAACAAAAAACATCCAATTCAGCTCAGTTCAACTTTATCTAACATGGCATAACTGTTATCTCATTTTACATGTGAGGCTGGTCTGCCCCAAACCCTTTTCTAAACATGAATAAACCCCACACAAACAAATCCCACACTGGAGGTGAGCAGCGAGGGAGCACGGCTCTGTTGACCTGAGGATGTGGATCAATGAGTGACCCCCGCGTTCAATTAATCCGATTGATTTATCAGTGAGAAGAAACAGAGGCTGATGAACTGAGCAGTCTTTGTGGAGCTGCGTGTCCACGGATAAATGAATTCCTGAAGAAATGCTCGGCGTCAGGGGGGGAGATGTCACATCTGACGTGAGGTCTATTCATGCTCAGCCTCCAGGGAGGGAGGGAGGGAGGACCGAGCGGCTTCCAGAGAATCAATCGAGACAGGGAGACCTCGGGAAGGAGCACAGCCCCGGCTCTGTGGACCGGACGCAGGCACAGACGCACAAACCGGACCTAGGCCCGGGAAACACGGTCCGCCGGGGGGGAGAGAGTTGACAGATACAACAGCCACCTCCATCCCTCAAAAGGTTACGTCGTGTGTCACATTGTTATAAAATCACCTCATTAGGCGTAAATACCGTGAACGTAGCTCAGAGAGGGTCAAACACAGAGGCAGCCACAGCACAGAGACGGGAAAATGACACAAAAAAGGTTCAATACCTAAGGTTACACTGGGATTTTTTCCATGTTGGTTCCAACTTGTTTCTTCACTTATTCAGTTTTTGGGTTAAAATCGCTCTAAAACGATCCAAATGTGACACGAGAGAAGCATATTTGTGTGAAATATGTTGTGTATTGGACAAAGTAGTGGGTGTGACGTGCCTCAGCCTCCTGCTGTCCTTTGTCTTGGGTTTGTTTTGTTTTCTGCCGTTTCGCTGGAAATTTTATTTCATTTCATGTTTCTCCTTCTCTAAATGTGTGCATGCTGCTTTGTGAATTTTCTTATTGTGATTCACTCATTTCCATGATTAATTATTGATACCTTTTCGCATAACAGTCTGTGAAACATTCAAAAACAAAGTTCAGAGAGAACATTTCCTCTGTTCGGGCTGCAGCCAACAGATGGCAGATTTAAATAAAACATCGACGAATAAAAGCCACTTTTGCTTGATTAAACACCTGCGATGTTTCATCAATTATTAACTCTTGATGTCGTCTGACACCTGTTGTTGCTGCAGTTGCAGCGGGTGACACAGTTTTCTGTATCTCAGGGCGAAATCAGAGGACAATGAGAAGACAAATAGAGAGAAAAACATCCTGAAAATGGAATTAAGACGCAGCAGGGAGTTCATTCCTCAGGGCGGGGAGCAGAGCCTGAAGTGTTGTTTGGCTTTTGCAAATGTTAATCTCAGCTCATTAACGTGAACCTCTGGGATTCTTTTCCACTCTGGGATCAATAATCCAGCCTCGTGAGACGGCTTTTGACGGACTGAGCATCGAGGGAAATCTTGAGGAGAAGGAAGGCGGAAATTCTGATCAGACGAGGATTCAGGTGATTTCGTTTTTTTTCTGTTCTTAAATGCAGTAAAATTCAGATTCAGGCCTTGAGAGTTGGAATCTGAATTGAATCGGCTCCTCCCACAGGATGCTGAATTGTGATTTGGATTGGAAAGATGATTGGAAAGGTTAATTGAATAAATTTTCACATAGTTAAGTTCTGATATTCGTTCATTTTGCAGTCCAGTCCAGAACAACATCATACAGTTTACAATCATAGGACTGAACAATCTTTTCAGATCATTTCCACTCCAGGAAATCTGGAATCATAAAATGCTGTCCAGCTCAGGTTGTTTTTATAAGAAATATGAACTCATTTGATTTTGTTTTGTGGGAGTATTTAGCACTGGTATCCATCTCTGCTCTCAGAGGTTCCTGTATTCAAAGAAAAGAGAACCTTAACCTTAGCTTTAGGGTTTTCTAAAACTCCTCTGCTTTCTAAATAGGTTTCATAGCTTCAACCCTAAATTAATTTCTCAACCCTATGGCACTAAAACCAGAAGCCAGGCACATCCAAGCTCAGCAGATTTATGTTCCAACTAGTCAAACACAGTTTGACTGAGATCAGTTCATTAGGAGCCGATACAACAGAAGCCTCCATAGCACTTAATTCTAACCATGAACTCTTACCCTATTCCTGAACCTTAGTCCTCATCTAAACCCTAACCCTAGGCCCAAATCATATCCCCAACTCTACCCTGAGCCTAAACCCTGACCCCAAACCCTAAGGCCTGAACAATAACCTCCCACAATAACATTATACACTTCCCCTAAACTCCTAACTCTACCCTGAACCTAAAGCCTAAACCCTCACACCTGTTTATTAACTCCTAACTCAAACAGAACAGTCAACTTTAACCCTAACCCGATTCTTACACCTTAACCCTTAAAACTAAACCCTATCACCCTAACCCGAACATACATATGAAATTCCACTGGTCCATGATTCCACCTGCTTTATACCTAGACACTGTTGCAGGGATGCTAATAGAATTGCATTTATCACCGCTAAGCCACCTCCAGTCAATTTGGGTCAGGGTTAGTATGAGCTGATGTGACCCTCAAACAGATGAGCAGGGAGGGGGGGGGCACATGAAGTCTCTGCCCCCACCTCCTCCACCGCCCCCTGCACCGGGACAGGAGGGCTCTAAGACCCTGAGGAGGAGGTGGGGGAGGCTGGGCTGCTGCTGAGGTCCCATCCGCCGTCCTCCTGTCTGCGGTGTGTGTGTGTGTACGTGTCGGATACCTCTCCTTATGTATTTATTTGCTCAGTCTCTTCCACCTGGTGGATGCTAAGAGGAGGAGGAGGAGGAGGAGGAGGAGGAGGAGGAGGAGGAGGAGGAGGAGGGAGGGAGGAAGAGGAGGAGGAGGGGTTGAGGGGTGAGGTGGTGGGAGGTGATGACGACATGAAAGAGTCCAGGTGAGGAGGAGACACGGGAGAGGAGAGACCCCCTCCCTCCTTCTCTCTATCTCCCTCCCTCTCTCTCACTTTCTGTGACGTGGTGTGTATGTGTGTGTGTGGGAGAGAGAGAGAGAGAGAGAGAGAGAGAGAGAGAGAGAGAGAGAGAGAGAGAGAGAGAGAGAGAGAAACAGGTCTGCTCTCCCTCAGTAGACTGTGAACCTGCACAGGATGAAGCAGCCCTCTCCACACTGAGGTATGTCACCGAATTTATCACCACACACACGCGCACAGACACACACACACACACACACACACACACACCTGCCTTACAGACGGAGGATGCACACACGGGGGGGATGCATGCGTGTGTGTGTGTGTGTGTGTGTTTGTGTTAGAGGAGGTGAAGTTCGGATGCTGTGGAGGTGTCTCAGCTGTTTTCTGCCGCACATGACGCTGTTTGCGGGTCCGCACAGACACAGACCTGTGCGTGTTCCTCCGCTGTCAGCTGTGTGTATGTCTACGTGTGTGTGCGTGCGTGCGTGTTTGCGTGTGTGTGTGCGTGTGTGTGTGTGTGTGTGCTGCGGACACCTGAACAACAGGCTGGTTCTGTGCTCGCAGTAAACACTGTGTCATGTGCATATTAAAGGGTCATATGGTCTCCGTGGGCAGCTGGACGCTGACTGCCTTACATTCGCGCTTTGTGCGGATTTATTTTGGAGCTTCTGGGCCAGAGTTGGACTCCAAATTGTGCGACTCTCAGTGATTTGATTACATTAAATGGGAGGCAGCTGCATGTGAGCCTTATTTCCCCCCTTCTCATTGTCTAAACACTTCTATTTGGGTGTTTTCAGCTTGATAAAATTTACAACTTTTCTCGCCCGTCTAAGATGGTCTATGTATGTGTGTGTGTGTGTGTGTGTGTGTGTGTGTGTGTGTGTGTGTGTGTGCGCGTGTGTGTGTGTGTGTAGATGGGGTCTTGGTGGGTCAGTGGGCTGCAGGCTTCATAGAGAGAGGGAGCTCGAACCCAGCTGGAGGAGGTCTGTAGGTCCAAAACCTGGGCTGAATGGTGTCTCTAAATGGTCCCTATAGGTCTGTGTGTCCGTCCCTAAACACTACAATAAATTCATGTTAGCTGTGTAAGTAAATTGTGCGACTATGTGGCAGTAAACATGATTCTGTGATGGACTGAAAGCCTGTTCTCCTACATATCACCCTGTAAGTGCTGCTGTGCTGCTGCTGATGGGGATAAAGCAGGTCAAGAGGGAAATGAATGAATGGACGTCTCCCATTTGGACGTTTTTACATTTTTGTTTCACATCCAAGCAGCCGCAGAGCTAGCATGCTATTTTGCCTTGTCGGGTGTAGAGTGTGATTAAACTAGACCAGAATGTTTCTCTTCAGGCACTTGTGGTGACAATTTGTTAACTCTGTGGCAAAAAATGTCAATGTTGGAGCTCCTTCGAGCAGCAAAGTGACCTCCGGAGAGCAATAAAACAATCACTGGCGATCAGCTGAGGATCTCCGGAGGGCTGCATCCCGGCTGGCTGGGTTGTTTATCGGTGATTGTATTGTGCCTAAGGTGAATGTAACCCTTTGACCTAATCTGCAGAGGCCAGCTAGGTCTGCGTGCGTTGGTCAGGGGGGTTGTCGTGCTTGGTTTGGGTGCAGGAAACGAGCAGGCGCCTCGCGGGGAAGAGGCCTGTCACACTTATGAAATGGAAAACTTGCACATGCAGGTGTGCAGCATATGGAAATGTACCAACCACTTGGAGCGTGCTGCACGTTTTCTTTTTTTCCTTTTTACAGTGTGTGGGGTTGTGTCCAGGTGAGGTTGTGACAGTAAACACAGCGCAGGGCCTCTCCACGACTACACACACACACACACACACACACACACACACACACACACTTGTACACAGGAGAAGCTCCACTACCATGACTGTCAGCCGATGGTTTACTGTGATTACATGTGTTTAATTCAATAGTATTGTGAGGAGATCCATCCTATTTTAAGTCTGGACCTATTACAAAAAAATAACAAAACAAACATTTGAATCTTCATGCCTTGAATAGCGAGATTATTCCAACACAAGATGTTACAGCAGTTCTTAAAACCTCCTATCCTAGATGCACTGTGGATGCTGAAATGGCAGCTATCAAGCAGAAACAGAATGTGACGTGAAACGTGCAACCCCCTCACCTCCATAACAGGTCTCATGTATCCGCCTCCATTCAGGTACCCGAGTTAATGAATGGAGGTGGAACATGACTGTAAGTTTGCAACAGTTTGGTAAAAGTTCTGGTGAAATGTCAGCGTCATCGTTCCTGGTTCTTCCTCGGTCTCTGACTCTCTGACTCTCTGGCTCAAGCATAGAAGAGTGGATGTGGACACACCGTTCTGTAGCTGCATCAAAGCTCCAGTCGCCACTTGAGAAGCTACGCTGTTTAGCAAGGAACATAAAGTCACGTGATCCCTCATATGTGTGGCAGGTGAGACAGCCAATCAGAGCGAAGTGACAGGTCGCCTCGTGCAGTCAGGTAAATCACATTTAGGTGCGTAAAGTCCCAATAGGCCGCATGTCTACACATATGGAAAGTCACGTATGGTCATGTTAGGTGATGCAAAGTCACACGATTGTTTATGTGAGTGGGAGGCGATACAGCCAATCAGCATTAATTTTACATGCGGTTGCCAGATGAGGATGAAAGGGCACCAGATCTGTGCAGAAACAGACCATAACGTTCACCACATGTAAAAATAGGATTTTGAAAGGTCTGTAAAACAGCATCTGGGCCATTTCTGATGAAACTAATGTTCCATAGCTTCCGTTTTAACACCTGAGAAGTACAGTAGAGCAAGAAGCGTCACTGGTGCCGGTTCCTCATGCCCCGATCGTAGCGATATGAGGAGCGATTATTGATCTTTCCTCCATCTCTTCAGACAGCAGGGAGCTGGGCGATGCTGAGTTTCGCAGTTTATTCGCCCGTCCAGATTCTTCACTCTGTTAAGGGGAACATATGGTCCACTCTGCGCTTTTAGCTTCTCCCTGGGGCGCCGGTTGCCCTGAAAACACACATCTGAGGATGCAGATGTCAGATATGTCGAAAATTATGATCCTGGCTACGAGTGAGTGCAGCCTGTGCTGCTGTGTGGAGGCCTGGGAGCCGGAGCAACAGGGACATAACAACGTCTTGTGTTGTGAGCGACTGCAATTTGATTTCAGGGGCAAATTTCAGGTTGTTTGCTGATCTGCAGTTTCGCATCGGTCTGAGTTGTCTTTTAATGAGTGGATAGAGCGAAAGCAAATCATTTTGATAGTGTCTGTGTGTGCATGAACAGTTTTATGATTCGCAGAATGTGTATTTACGGCCGTGGCAAAATACAATTTGTCTACTTTCGTCATATTTTTTTCCTACAGTCTGCAACAGTTTATCTTCTTAAGTGCAGCCTTTATAATTCAGTGGCCTGCGTACATTCATTATATCATTTAAGAGACTGGTTTTAGAGAGGGGTCGTCAAACAGCGGCTCAAAGCTTGGTTTGATTCCCGCCTCAGGTCCCTTTTGCATGTGTGATTCTCTCCTCCCAGTTTCAAGAAAATACTCAGAGATTAAAATCCATCGTGAAAAAGCACTCGAGGACCCGTCTGCTCTCCTAACTTGCACTTACCTTCTTCTTTCTCCTTACAATTCTACTTCTGCTCTCTCCTCTTAACTAGTGCTTAAGCTTTGCACTTGTACTAGTACTTCAACCCGCTGCACTCTCATCCCATGGTCCTTTGAAGAATATAGAGCAGCTTTTATCACTACACGTATTGTGATGTAACTCCAATCACTGAATGTACAGTATCTCACAAAAGTGAATACGCTCCCCACGTCTTTTCAGAACTGTGCTGAGTTATTTTGAGAGGACAGTAAATCTACTTCAGAGAAGTTATATTAATGCATAATTTCTGAGGTGTTGTCGCAGGAAAAGATATAATCATATATTTGCAAAACTCTGAGGGATGTGCAGTTCCTGTCAATGTTCACCTGTGCTACGTCTTTGATTGAACTGTGTCTGTGCTTCCAGGTCGTTCCACGTGAGGCTCATGTTGGACAGAGAAGGACGCCGTCCCTAAAACCTCCCGTGAACCTTTTCTCCCGAGCTCCAGGCTGAAGTCTCCCAGCGTCGGCCCCCATGACACAAACCACCTGAGCCTCTCGGCGTCGGCCAATGACAGGGGAGGATGGGTGATGGGCCCGTGAAACTCAGCGGATTCTCTCCTCCTCCTCCTCCTCCTCCTCCTCCTCTTCCTCCTCATCCCGTCCTCTCATGGAGCGCCTCATCCCCTCCTGGAATGACTCCCGGCTCGGCCTCCCCCTCGCCTCCTCTTCCTCCTCCTCCTCCTCTGCCGCCTCGCTGCACCCCAACGCCTCCAACGTGACGTTGCCAGGTGTGGATGGCGGCGGCGGGGGCGTGCAGCTGCAGCAGAGCCTGGCCCTGAGCGCCATGCTCGTCATGGACGCCCTGGCGGTGGTGGGGAACCTGGCGGTGATGGTGGTGATCAGCAAAACGCCGCAGCTGCGCAAGTTCGCCTTCGTGTTCCACCTGTGCCTGGTGGACCTGGTGGCGGCGCTGGTGCTGATGCCGCTGGCCATGCTGTCGGACGGCGTGCTGGCGGACGAGGCGCTGTGCCGCAGCTACCTGTGCCTGAGCGTGTGCCTGGTCAGCGCCGCCATCCTCACCATCTGCGCCATCAACGTGGAGCGCTACTACTACATCGTGCACCCCATGCGCCACGAGGTGAAGATGACGGTGGGCGTGGTGGTGGCCGTGCTGGTGGGGATCTGGGTGAAAGCCGTGCTGATGGCGCTGCTGCCTCTGCTGGGCCGGCTGCTGCAGGGGGCGGCGCCCCTGGGGCTGGGGGGCGGAGCCGGCGCCGGGGGCGGCGGCGTGCACAGACACTGCTCCCTGCACTGGGCCGGCGGCCGCACCACGCGCCTGCTCTTCATGGTCTTCTTCACCGTCATCTACTTCCTGTGCCCGGTGCTGGTCATCCTGGTGGTCTACTGCAACATGTTCAAGGTGGCGCGGGTGGCGGCCATGCAGCACGGGCCCCTGCCCACCTGGATGGAGACGGCGCGGCAGCAGCGCTCCGACTCGGTCAGCAGCCGCTCCACCGTGGCGGCCAGCCTGGGCGGCAGCGGCGCCCGCAACACGCCGCAGAGGAGCTTCAGCGGCGGGAAGGCGGCGGTGGTGCTGGTGGCGGTCGGGGGCCAGTTCCTGTGCTGCTGGCTGCCCTACTTCTCCTTCCACCTGTACTCGGCCGTGGCCGCCGCCTCCCCGGCCTCTCTGGCGCAGCTGGAGGACGTGGTCACGTGGATCGGCTACTTCTGCTTCACCTCCAACCCCTTCTTCTACGGCTGCCTGAACCGGCAGATCCGTGAGGAGCTGGGCCGACAGCTGGCCTGCCTCTTCAAGCGGGCCGGGCCCGGCGAGGGCGAGCAGCTGCCCAGCCGCGAGGCCTCCATCGAGGAGAACTTTCTGCAGTTCCTGCAGGGCACGGGATGCAATCTGGAGCCCTGCAACTCTCACAGGCGAGCCAGCCTGGAGGAGCAGGAGACTGGGGGTCGCCAGGAATCAGCTGTTCTGCAGAACACGCCAGCTGACTTCCACATCCCAGGGCAGATCCTTGAGGAAACCTCAGAGTTCATACAGCGGCAACAGCTGAACAATGAGCTGCATGTTTCAGAGAACTGCTGCAAAACTGTTCCAGAGCTGTAGCCGTCTCTCTCCGAGTGCTGCCTCTGCCTTCTATAATCCAGATAAATATGCTTTTATTCACCTTTTTCTAGAAGATTCGTCAGATTAATCTTGTCCATGCTACAACAGTGCTTGTAAGCTGAACTTTCAGTGTACTGCAAACTCGGTATCTTCTTTGAAGAGTTGAAGTTATAAAGCTTTTCATATCCCCAGCAGTCACGCCGCCGCAGTAATGCTGCAGTGGTTTCAGAGCCATAAAGTGTCGGCCTGTTTTCTGTGTGATGCTCGCAGATGGACACTGAAGCCTTGTTGTGTTAATCACGGGTCAGCGGAGTGACAAACATCACATAAATATCTAAAAAAAAAGTGCTGTAACTCTTCAGGGGGAACATGATTTTCACAGTCCATGGAGAACTGCAGGAGCCATTAAAAGACATTTTTAAACAAAGAGAGAAATGTGTAGTTTTGATAAGGATTCCTTTAAAGTTTGGTTCCCCGTTGTACAGTATAAAGTCCCGTCGTATCATTGTGATGATATTTGCTCAACTCTCACTTTTCCTGCTCTGGAAACTGTTTTTTTTTCCCGTTCAATTCAACCCGAGGACAAAATTTTCCCTCGATTTTGCATTTTAAGACTTGAAGAAGCCACTTGACAATCAGCTCTAAGTGATTCAGCGATACAGTCATTTCTCTCTCACTAAACAGTTGTTTTGTTTGTTTTATTATTGTTTAAAGCAGTGATCCAGCCATAAAACCATCCCTTTGCCCCTTCTGTTTAGGCTCAAGCTTGTCTCCAACAAAGTGTTATTTGTTGTTGGTTATTGTAGCTGTCACTGCCAGTTTATTTAGGAACCGTTTTCATCAAAGTGTATTTATTCCATGTTTAGAGTCTTTGTATTTTTTAAAACCAACTGTCTTTTCATTGGAAATATTCTTTGTGTTGAAAAGGATCATTTCACAGCTGGTGCTGCTGGTGGTATTTATAATAAACAGGCTGACACACCAGTGTATTTTTACCCATTTTCCAGGAACGTTATTATCATGTTTATCTGTTCTCAGTCTTGTGATTATCACCTCCTCGCCGAATTCATCTCACATTGGTAGACTCGTGATTTCACCCCCTTCCACTCAAGGAAAAACATTGTGACTGCTTTAATTCGTACGACAGTAACAGAGTTAATTTCAGGAGGAGCGAAGGGAGGGAGGGAGGGAGGGAGGGAGGGAGGGAGGGAGGGAGGGAGAGTAGGGGAGGTGGGCGGGAGAAATCAACACATTACATCTGTCAGTTTGTTGAAATTAGGCCTGATGCGGAAGGAGTGGGACGTGGCCAAGGTCCTTATCAACCCCCCCAAGAGACGTGTGTGTGTGTGTGTGTGTGTGTGTGTGTGTGTGTGTGTGTGTGTGTGTGTGCTGTTTACGGGTAAACACAGGGGCAGTGTGAGTGCTCCCGTGTTTGTGCTCTAAACAGCCAGGCTTGTTGTGGCTACACGGCGCACAGGTGAGACAATGCTTACCCATGGCAAGCTTTGCCTTTGACCTCCTTCAGCGATGGATGGATGGACGGATGGACGGATGGATGGACAGATGGACGGATGGACGGACGACGCTGCTAAACCTTTCTCTGATTCTCAGGGGGAACGCAACCAGTGTGCACACAGGTCACACCAGCCAGTGACGACAACCTCAGTCCAAAGAAACGTCCAGTCACGTTGGTTTTGGTTTTGTCTTCTCGTATGCTGTTTTTTTTTCCCCCCTCTCCCTCTGTTTGGAAACCGCCTCGTACCGGACTGTTGGCGCGATCACAAGACTGCCGACACACGGCGCGCACACAGGGAGGGCTCATATTTAGCTGGGAGTCAGAACAAAAAAAGGTCCCTTTGTCACGGGGGAGACATAATGTTCTTAATTTTCCCTGCGATACGAACTTGGTACAGAGCAGCCATAGCAGGCGAGGTCGTCCTGTCACCTCATCTCATCTCATCCAGAAATAAAAAATGTGATACAGAAACAGCGAACAGGAGACGATGCCGCTGCCGTACTCACCGGTTTGCTGCAAGACGTATGGTCTGATAATAAAGAGCACAACAACACAAAGCAAGACGACTGATCCCATCAGCAAACATCTGACGTTTTGTGGTACACAAACTCTCTTCTCCTTGGGGGGGATGGAAGAACGGAGACGTAGCGGTGGGTCAGGAGTTAAAAGCAAACACTTTCTCTGTCGTTTTATTACATTTCAGAACGGTTTTCAGGTCCAATTTCATGCTTAAAGTGACGGCCTCCAACACAATATGAACAGTAACTAAAAGTACTTTTATATCATCTGTCACCTGAGAATAAAACAGGATTGATATGTAAACGAATGATCTTTAGTGTCTCAATACATTTGCAGCTATTGATCATCTCCACGTTATGTTGTGGTGTTCGCTGGTATTTTCCAGCCGTTCGAGGGGGATCACCAACTCCCAGATCTCCGTTACCGTAGCAGCGAAACGACCGGACCAATCGAATTAGATCCTTCCAGCTTTACCTCTGCTCCTTCCTCACCGTCTGCTGATGACGAGCTGCTCTGAGAGGAGACAGACACTCTGTCGGCCTCACGTCTCAAATGTTTCCCCACTCCTCTCCTATTCCATTCTCTGTGTCTGTTTTCTGTAAAGACTGTTTGGATTCTGCACCGATGATGGAGTCTGTTCCGGCCTTTGTGGAGATTTCCCCGCGTACCGATGAGTCCCCATCACTTGATTAAAAACGCAGCGAGTAGACGAAGCCGGGTGTCGTGGTTGTTGTGTCAGGGTTAGTTCACAAGTTGGAGATCGATACCTGCATCTATCACCTGATCAGTGCCATCCATCATCTCCCTCTCACCTGTTTGTCCTTGAGCTGCATCCTCCTCTGTGTGTGTGTGTGTGTGTGTGTGTGTGTGTGTGTGTGTGTGTGTGTGTGTGTGTGTGTGTGTGTGCAGTCAGGGGGTCCCAGCGTCACTGAGGTGGGATGAAGCTCTGAGATCAGGATGAAAGACGAGTGACATTTGGAGGAAGCAGCGACGCTGCAGCTTGGAACAAAGTGACCTCCACAGAAGTGTTCGACGCCTCTCTGACCTCTGACCTCGACTTCAGGACTCGCACAACATGAAAACAACACGACTTTACACGTTTAATGCACAAGACGTCTTCACTTAGTGCAGATGAATCCAAGCTCTTAACTTTAAGCCTCCTTCTAAGTTCGTTTAAGCCACATTTTGTCTGCTCTAAGCCTAAAATAATCAATGACAAAATGTGTTGGATTAAGAGTGGATTACTGTTTTGCTATTTGCAAAAAGCAGAACACAAATATGATGCTGCTTCCCATTTGTCTCAAAAGACTCAAGGATCTAATAAAACTGACCTTGAAGAAGGTAATGGAAAAGTCCAAACATACATAACATTAGAGTTGCATCAAACAATTATGTTCAGAGTTGATTAACTCATTTCTGTCAAGTGGTTTCTTGATTGATCAGTTTTTTGATTTATAAAACAATGCAAAAATAGTGAGAGAGTGAAACAGCTGTTTCATAACCTACAAGATCAGCTTTTTACATGCCTCTGTTTCGCCCCCAACTCAACTGAATTCAATTTTCTGTCACAGATACTAAAAAAAGCAGAAAATATTCACATTTAAGAAGCTGAGATCAGAGGATTTTGTCTTCATTTCTTTAAAAGCTGATTACCCGATTATCTAAATAGTTTTTTTTTTACCAGCCTCTACAGTGGATGAATCGATCAGTTGTTGCACTACATCTAAAACTCGGCTCCGGGCGCCTCCTCCGTTGTGTCATCCCACCACCAACGCCCTCAGACATTTCAGACTTGAGACTTTTCAGTTGAGTCATGTTAAGTTTTTCGTTTTGTTCTCGCCACGTTTCTCTGAAAAGGTTCACGACGTTAGCGGCGTAATTACCCAAGCTTCTCGAACGCCTCCTGACCTTTGCTTTAAAACACTTTGCACCCCGCTGACGGATGAGTCAGTCCGAACCGAGCATCTCACCACTGTCGCTCTAAAATAAAAACCGCCCTCATGTTCACAACGTCTCAACTGTTTTTCTTCTGAGAAACGTTTCACCCAACTCCCCCGTTTGTCCAGACAATTATCAGTTCCTTATTGGTCAGGTTCCCTACTGTAAAGCTCTAAATAAATATCTGATTTCTAGAGAAATAGACACAGCTCGTTGACCATAAGAGCAGGAACAGGATGAAACTGCTTTTAGTTTCTTTACTGGAGCTTTAGAACCAGCAGACGAACTGAACTGAATCATCATAAACATCATAAACAGTCTGTATATGAGATGCAGTTTAATATGAATTCTCTGGCCGAGTCCTTTACCCTTCAATAATCTCCATATATTCTCCATCTAAGCTGCTATTAGGTAAAATCAATCAATCGATTGTCATTTGGTTATCAGAACCAAACGCAACCGGTCAGAACACTTCACAGTCATGTTTTGAGGATGTTTCAAGGTTTTACTTCTGGTTTTGTTCTTGATGTTTGCATCAGATGGCCCCGTTAAATAGATCCAGCAAATGTGGGAAGAAAAAAAGGAAAGGTCTTCAACTTGGATGATATCTATCAAAAAGTAACTCCTGATCATATAAAAGTAAGTGATGCACACTAAAGTGAAAAAAAACCAAACAGCACCCTCAAAACTTTCTCCTGTAAAGTTTTCTACTAAAATCAGGCACGAGGAATGTTACAGTTTCCATTTTGTGATTTCACTACTTTTATTTGACTTTAATCATCTACTTTTTCTATCTTTTGGATGTCATTCAAGTCTTTTCTTATATTCAGATTTACAGGAAATAACATCATTAGGACTTTGTAGGAGTTGTAGTGACAGTACTTTGTGATATTATAATGAAAATGAAAAAGACAGCAAATAAATCAATACATACAGTAGAAGACTTAAATAAACACCTCAGATTTTCTGTATTTCCAGGCTGCAGTGAACATCTGAGAGTCTGCTCGGCTGTTGTTATACAGCGGTAATATTTAAGAAGAGATAAATCCTCCATGTAACACTCAGCACCTGAAGCTGCTCCTCCACTCTCTGATCATCCTAATTTACTCTCTCCTGTGCTGCTCCCCATCGGACGGAGTGACTCATAGCTTTCATGTTGAGCCGTGGAGGGCGCCTCCTGTGGCGTTCAGGAGGAGTTCAAACAGCCTGACCTTTGTGACAGCATCACACACAGACAGACAGAGAGAGAGAGGGAGAGACAGAGAGAGAGAGAGAGAGAGAGAGAGAGAGAGCTGCAGGGCAGACGCCACCATTCAGACGATGAGCTGCACATCGAGGCCGAACTTCTCCGATCTTCTCTGAGGCGACAAGCAGCACAAAGCGTCTCTCTGAGACGGACTCTCTCACATGAATTTATCACCAGTTTCCACATCCTGACCTCTGACCTTTGACCCCGGATCACTCCGATGACCCGGTGACAGCGAGGACGAGACCTGGAGACGAGAAATGATCAGAGAAAAAAAAGCTTTGTCCATGTTTTTACTCTTAAATGTTTCCAAAAGTGAGTGCTGGAGAAATAGATTGTGTTTCATTCATTATTTACGACCCAGTAACAGGGTCCTGTGATGGACTGGAAGCTGTGTAGAGTTTATATCCCCATATCAATGAGATAGACAGGGGTCAGGAAGATAAATTAATGAATAATATTTTATAAATTTGCAGATTAATTACAAGCCAATAACAGGAGTACAAACCTTAAACTGCAACTTTAAGTTGTGCAAACAAAAATAAATGTACATCACATTTAGTTAATATATTTTTATGGAGAGGATAAGACACCATTTGACCCAGATAATATAATAATAATAAGAATAGGGTCTCCTGTCCATCACAGGACACACACACACACACACACACACACACAGCATACACTCTAACTCACACCCAGGGGCAACTAAGAGTCTGTAATCGCACTAAACATGCATATTTTGGGTCTCAAAACTTCAAAAAAGGCTACTAGTCTAAGGCACTAACTTTTTAGCACCAGGACAACAAATCTGTGTAGTATGTTGTGTTCAGTGGTGCAGACGGTGAGCAAATGTGGAAGTGGGTTTGACACAAAGGGCATGTTGTGAAACGTATGAGGTAAGTAAGAAAGAAGTCAGACCATGTTATGTAAAAGTGAACAATGACACAATGTTTGAATGATGTCACAGGTTCTGCTGATGTTTGATCTCATGGGGGGGAAAAAAAACCCCATAATCTGTTTATTTTCAGATCAAGTGTTCGATTGTGTTCTTATTGAAGATTCTGGTGCTAGATACATGTTTTCAATTCAATTCAGTTTGTTAATTTTCAGTATCAGGACAGCTGTTTGAGCCAGGAGGTCCAGACCGCTTCCTCCAGCTCCTCTGGGAGGATCCCGAGGCGTTCCCAGACCGACTGGGAGATATTATCCATCCAGAGTGTCCTGGGTCTGGACAGGCCTACAAAACTCAGTTCAATTCAGCTTTACTGAAAAATAAAGTTCATAACAATGTTATCTTAAGACACTTCAAATAAACAAAATATAAAAACAAGCCCAAACAAATCCCACATTATGACTGCGAGGAAGAAATTTATTTGAGGACAATGAGGAAGAGAAGGAGAGAGAGAGAGAGAGAGAGATGGACGTAGAGAGCAGGATGGAGAGGAATGTAGGCAGCAGTATTTGTATTACCGTAGTGAAGACGGTGGTAGTCGTAGGTGTTGGGCAGGTCAAAGCATCAAAGTGATTCTGAGATGTGAGATGTTCAAAGACTCTGGGGAAGAAGTCCCTAATTCATACGAAGTTCTTGGATCTTTGAGGAGTGAAGGAGATTGACAAAGCTCCTCTAGATATCTCAGAGGTTGGACGGGAATTTGTTAACAGTTTGTTTTTATCAGTGAATGTATACAGTATATATTAATTCCACGCTGCAGATCCAACACTGAACAACAGGTGGCGCCCTCACACCACACAAAACTCCCTCTGACAGGATATTACAGTAAAACTGTGCGGAAATCCTCCTCACTCCCACTTTAGAGCGACATTAGAAATTAATTCAGGATTTTCTGAGAGGAGACTGAACTCTGAGCTCAGATCTGCAGCACAGACAGACAGGCAGACAGACAGACAGATAGACAGGACTGGACTGGACTCTGAGAGGAGGGACTGCATTTCCCAGCAGCCTTTGCTGCAGGACGCCTGGTTTTTTCCCCCTTTTCGGTGCAGTTTTTCTGGTGTTTGCAGCTGGAGCAGCTGGAAGGACGCGCGGCTCGACCTGCGGACCTGAGGAGCATATTTTCCTTTACTTGTTGAGCTTATTCCTCGCTCTGATGACTCTGAAAACTTTCTCCTGAGAGTGTTATATCCTCTCCAGCCGCACTTCTCAAACTTTTACAGGGATAAACTGATACAGAGAAGATTTTTCACACTTTTTCCCCCTCCTCCTTCGTGCGTAAAATCCCGTTTTACGCAGCGGGACCAGAGTGAGTGGAGTGTGTGCGGAGTTTGTCTGTGTGTGTGTGTGTGTGTGTGTGTGTGTGAGAGAGGTCTGAGCCTGTGGTGCCAACGCCTCTCTCCCCCTCTCTGCTCTCTCCCCCTGTGTGTGTGTGTGTGTGTGTGTGTGTGTGTGTGTGTGTGTGTGTGTGTGTGTGTGTGTGTCGGGACAGCTCTCCTCTCCTGGTCCCGCAGCCTGATGCGCCGCTGAGCGGAGCGCCCTCAGCCCGACACGCACAGCTCCCGGAGCTTCACACACACACCGGAGGGAGGACAACATGGGCTGCACCATCAGCGCCGAGGACAAAGCTGCGGTGGAGAGGAGTAAAATGATTGATAAAAACCTGCGGGAAGACCGAGAGAAGTCCTCCAGAGAGGTGAAGCTGCTCCTGCTCGGTAGGAACCGCCTCTTCTCTCTCTTTTTCAGCTTCAATGCGTGAACCCAGTCCGTCATATTTTACTTTCTCTCTTTCAGTCTCTCTTTTCTTCTTTTCTACTTGTAAGTTTGCCTCACCACCAACTCTCCTCCTCCTCTTCCTCCCCCTTCTTGCTGCAGCAGCAGCTGTGTCTTCATCTCTGCACTGACAGTCTGTGCAGAAGTAAACCAGATGTTGGAGGCTGGGGGGGTGAGGGAGGGGTGAGGGTGCTCCCTTTCTTGTGTGTCAGACGTGACTTGTCAGAGAGTGGAGGTGGAGGTGTGGACGTGCATCCAGGAGACGTGTTTGTTGACAGGTGTTGACATTTGTCAGTAAACACAGAGGAGCTCATGCAGGCCTGTTTAACCTCCGAGCTGCAGGGAGATGCTGGCCCTGCTCCGCCTGCACTGGTTCTAAAGAAATTACTGGGACAGTGATGTTCATTTATTCTGGAACCAGCGTGTCTGGGCTGCTTTGTGCGTCTATTATTGTCTCACAGCTTCAGTTTGGTGTCAGAGATCAGATCAGATCTGTACTGTCTTTACACATAACACAGGTACGAAACGCAGTTTTGCATTAGAGCAGAGGCGTGTAGGCAGGTTAAGACAAGGCAGCAGTAGCTGTGCTGCACATTTCATGCACTAGGGCAACTGAAAGTGCTTTATAGAGCCATAGAAGAGAAAATAACAAAAGGAACAAAAAGGAAAAGGAACAAAAAAAAGGAACAGTTTTGTTATAAAAGGGAAGTTAGGGAAGGAAAGCTCAATCCAATGCATGAAGTTCAAACGATGCAGCAGAAAGTACAATAAACCTAGACTGTGCAGTAGAATAAGGAAGCATTATGAAATACTGAGACATGTTTACGCCTCTATAAAGACCGTCTCGATAAGCTGCTCTTCATTTATGCACAACACAACAGCAGACAGGGCGGGAGTCTGTGTGTGCAACCCAAACCTCAGGAACAAACCCATCGCTGCATAATGAACACATGTGTGCCACTATTTCACACGTTCTCTTCGCTCTCTACTCTGATCCAGTCTGTGTCTCTGCTCCCATGAGGCTTTGTGGCCCCTCTGACACGGGGTGCTACTATATAGTGTAAACTATGGTTATATTTAGATTACGTACGTGAGAATTTGGTTACGTGCAACACGATTGCAAACAGTAATGCTCATGACATGATGCCTCGTTATGATCTGGATAACGTATGGACAGTAGAAATATACATGCCGAGCACAGAGCTATAAACATTAGATACAGTGAGGAGGGGTAAAAGTTCGTCAGCATCCTGTTCTGGATTTTGAGATACACATGCTTCACATTATCTAAATGGGGTCAACAGTCTCATAAGTATTGACAGTATGATTGTGTTTAGTGTTTCTTGGTCAGAGGAGCGTAAAATCCGTCCAGACGTCAGGAATATTCAGTTTAGTGTCAGATACAGCAAAAAGAAAAGCATCTAATCAGCGCTTTTCTCAAACAGCCGTTTCATTTGGCATGCTTCAGATGAAACTTTGCCCTTTCCATTTCCATTTCTGGTCAGTGTCACAGAGACAGGGATAGAAAAAAAAACCTGTTTGATGGGGATTTTCTAAGTGTTGTAACCGCTCCTACACTGGGTTTCGACACTCTCCTGGCTGGAGCGAGCACTGTGGAACGGCTCCATGGCTGCTGCTGCTGGTATAAATTACTGACACACACACACACACACACACACACACACACACACAGTGGCACAGCCAGTGTGGGTGTGGGCTGCACAGACGTGCCAGGGGGATTAAATGCCCCCAGTGCAGCAGCTCTCGACATTTTTATGCTCCGTTCCCGGTGGCAGGAAGTTCCCTCTCAGCGTAAACGTCCTGTGCAACTTTTCAAAAAGTCATTTAGCTCCACTCCCCCCACCACCCCTCACCCTCACCCCCCCCCCCCCAACCCCACCCCACCCCTCCCACCCTGCGTGCTCCACATCCCATTATAAAGCATTAGTTCTGACCTCTGTGAATGGAGCCCTGTCCACTGTTAACTCCTCCACGCAGGTTATGGCCTTAGAGTGTTTTGTGGTTTGAGAGCAGCACTTTTTCCCTCCCTTTTTCTTTTTTTTTTTGAAGAACTTTAAGAAGTCAGAGGAAGTGAAAGTATCCTGTATTTCGCAATTGAATTATTTTCTTTTCCTGTATTAGTGTAATCATGTGATGTCCCCTCAGATATTTCTGGAAACGCCTCATATAGAGCATGTGGAGAGAGAGAAGTGCGGCTCTGCAGGGAGCCACAGCTCTAAACAATGTGTGTGTGTGTGTGTGTGTGTGTGTGTGTGTGTGTGTGTGTGTGTGTGTGTGTGTGTGTAGCATTTGAGACACAGCGTCACACCTCAGAAACTCCTGCAGGAAAGCTATTCTGTTGCAAAATACCAGTGATAATTCACTTCTTGTCCGAGTTGATGCTTTTTCTGTAGACCTGAGGTCAGTGACATTATACAAGATTATACTCCTTTTCAGAAGTGTGTGATGAAATGTGACCAAACCCTTCCGTAACTATTTTTACCCCCCACAAATAAACATCCGAACATAACGTAATGGTGCAGTGTCTTCAAATCAGATGAAGGATGTCTCGCTCAGTCGTGCTCTGAGCTCTTCCCCAAATCTACCAACCTTCACTGATTTTGTGGAGAAACATCCAGAGATCCTCCTTTACATTGGGTGTAGGATCTGTAGCAGGAAAATATTCCGGTCTGTGCCGTGCATAGATCTGCCACCCTTTGATGCTTATTTGGCAACCACACGTACAGTACAGCAGGCTTCAGTCTGACTGTCCACTCACATGAACGATCGCGTGACTTGACGCTCCTTCTAAGCGACGTAGCTTCTCATCTCGTTCCTGAGCTCAATGCTTTGATGCAGCTGTGGAACGATGTGGTGACATTCAGACTGAGGAAGACAAAAAAAATCACCAGGAACTTCACCAAACTCCTGCAAAACTTAACAAATTCAAACTCTGGATGGTTATGGTCTGTATGGACCTTCAGATCGTCTTTCATTTTTGAACCAAGTCGGAGGGTGAAGTTTCTCGGGCTCGGGGCCGGGAGGAACCAGCAGAGGCGTCATGGTGGAGGAAACTGAGAGGAGAAGAAGAGAGGAGCACTGGGCACACAACAAAAGACTGGAATAAATGTGGAACTGGTGTTTGAGTGGAAATGATGCTGCTGGGAAATACGAGACCAAAAAAAAAAAAAGGAAAAAAAGTAAATTTGTGGGTTTTAAAAACCAAAAACAGAATTTTGGTTTCACATGAAAGAAGATCTGTGGAGCTGTGGGGGATTTAAAGCCCTTTCATGTCACACATACTGTAACTCCAGCCATTGTTGGCAGAAAATATCAATTAAAGCAGCTTTTAACCAAGTTGGTTCCCAAAGTGGAGTGTGTCGAGCCCCTGCAGGGGGAGACACGAATGTGATTTATGGAGGAAAAATAAACAGGAATTTGCTGATGTTATCGTGGCGTCATTTCAACTTGGAACCATTGTTATTTATACTGAATTTCCCAAAGGGAACCTCCCAGAGGGATCAATAAAGCCTCTGTGTGTCTGTTTATTTATCTGTCTGTCTATCGATGCTATTTTATCCACTCATACGAACTAACATAGGAACGGGTGAAAGCGTTGAAATGAGTCGGGAGTCGTGCGGGATCGTCTTCCTGCTGCCTGGAGGTGACGGCGCTGATGCAACGCTGTAACGCAACGCTCTTGACATTTTTGTTGAGACATTGCCCTTTTCACTCACAATCTTATGCAACCGGCGACAAAAACGAGGGGTTGACATAATGAGGAAAAGCAGACACCTCATGCTAGACGTTCTGTAGAGAGCGGAGCAGATCCTCTGGTGTTTTCATTTGTCCTGTAACATAATCTGGTGTAATCTGATCAAACGGGGCCTGAAACATGCTACCAGGGTATACCAGAGAATGCCAGGTAATTGATTAAATGGGTGATTTAGGTGCAGATATTGAATTAGTCGTTGGAATGAAATAACCTTCCTGACTTCCTGAAGATGTCGCAGGGGCTCAGGAGCCCTAAACACGTTGCGTCTTTTTGTTGTTGTTGTTGTTGTTGTTCTTGGTGAAAAATCTCCACATAACGCGAGTCATTTCCTCGGAGGCAGGTGTTCATTACGGACGAGATCAGGTTAGCGGGAGGATCCAGTCTGTTTGTCTGTGAATGTGAATCGTGTCGCAATCAACCGTCCTGTCTCAGTTTTATGGGTATAAATCATTTTATGGGTGTAAATCTGCAGCTCTTCACTGCTGTTTTAAGACTGAACTCTCCTCCATCTCAGACGATACGGCAGAAACAAAAAGCAGTGCCTTTCACTTCCTGCCACTTACAGAGCCGCGACTAGGACTCGATTTCTATCGGAGTTGTTTCCACTGTTGACAGATCGCGGCCCGATCGCAGCGAGGCTATTCTGGGTCGCTGAGCGAAGTGACAGAAGCACGAGAAGGAAAAAAGGCGAAATACATTTTACATGAAGTCACAGAGATGCGGCAGCTAACTGATCTGAGCGGATTAGCTGCAGGCCGCCGCACTACAATGCAGCGCTAAAATCTCATTGTATGGAAACGTTCATTTCTGAGTCCCGACCGCAGAGTTAAAGGGGGGGTGGGGGTGATTTTTCCAGGCAGTGCCCTCCACTCCCTGTCTGTCTGCGCAGAGTTTATGGGGAAAACAAAGAGCAGCTCGGCTGCTGTTCTTTGTGCAGAACCACAAGTCTGGCAGGGGGAAACGCTCTCCTGTTCGACCGCTAACAGTAATTCATAAAAAATCTGCATTCGAGATTCTTGTTTAATGAGCCTTGGTCTGGATGGGTCTGCGAGTGCCTGTGCACTGAGTTGGTCTGCGCCTTGCTTGATTTATCAACCAAAAAATGCCACGAATGAGAGAGTTTGTGACCGACAGAAAGGAGCTTCGAACTCTTTCTCCAAGCGTAGATTTCTCCCAACCAAAGCTTTTGTGGATTTCACTTTTTGCCTTCTTGAAGAGGACAGAGAGCGGTCGAACTGAGGAATCGACCTTGTTCTCCGGGGTCAGCATAGAAGCTGGTTTCATCAGATATGCCTCGCATGTTATTTTACTCCCTTGTAACAATCCCATTTTTCATTGTAGTAATGTTACGCTTCTTGATGCACAGATCTGGCGCCCCTCCATGCTTATCTTGTAACCACATGTGGGCACACACACACAGAGTCAGATAGTGAGGAAATGCCAGGTGCGAGTACGCTGACAATTCACTGGAAACTTCACCAAAGTGCTGCCTCACAGTCGTGTGGCTTCATGTGCCTGCGTGTCTGAACAAACAGACGCTTCGTGCAAACTCAACTCGAGTTTTATGGTTTGCGTCACAATCATATTTTATGTCACAGTCCGTCTCTGTTCGGATTCTAATTTTTTAGCTTTAGCTTTCAATATGCAAAGTTTCTACATGACTGTAGACACCCTGCTGTACCTGCCTGTCGTTATCCAACAAAGTGCTTATTTTTAATTTACTTTGTATGTCTCAGGGATTTTAAAGCAGAACAACATTGGTGATCCTCCACATCCTTATTTTAGACCTAGCGACGTTTGTTCCTGGCCGCTCTGACAAGAAGCAGGTATTCACATCTGAAATTCCAGTCGCTGGAAGCCGGCTGATAATTATTGCTGTTATATTAAGCAGCAGGAGGAGGGTCTGCCGCCAGCATAAACTCGCCCCAGATGTTTATGGAAATCATTTTTTTGTACTTGTCAGATGAGTTTGACAGCTAATGTTTCATGTGCACACATGTTTTCATGCCTCTTTAATTACGATTCTGGAGCCAGTCAGTGGGTGGCACGGAGGCTCCGAGGCCGACCGGGTCGCACTCTGACCCTGGACTTGACTTCATTGTTACTTATTCTTTCATGAAACTCTCCTCACTCGTTACTGAGTTGTTTGTTATACTTCAGCTGGAGGAATCATCGCATTGAGCAGAAATAACTTGATATGTCGATAAGGAACTTGTCCAAGCCGCACGCAGGCAGCATGTCAGGACCGAGACCAACAAATTAAAGTAATTAAACTACATTTGCATGGAAAAACCAGGTTGTGTTGTAATCAGCCGAGTTTTCAGAGATCGTGTCTGACTTGTTAAATCGTCCGAGGGCTCTAAAAACGATCACGCTCCCGGAGCCTTTGATTCGCCCTCTTTACTCCAGTGGCGTGATGATCTGTTTAATTGGGGTCAAGAGTTCAGGATCCCGTTTTACTCCACAGCTGTCACCGGTCTGTCACGCTGATCACGCCGCAAACAACAAAGAGTCATGAGTGCTAATTAAAACGAAGAGTTTTATCGCCACAAATCTGCCTGCAGTTTGCTCGCTGGCAGAGAGCGATCTCGGCGGTAAACGTGTGGGCAGCGGACAGTTTGCTTATCTTATCAGCGCGAGGCCCGGAGCTGCGGTTTTATGGGACGTTATGAGCTGAAGCGTCCTGGCAGCGACGCCCTCACGCCTCGCCATCGTATGTGTACCTCGACAAACAAGGTGTTAATCATCCGACAGGTTTTCGTCGCCTCGTGTCCGGTCTTTACTCCCAGATGAGCTGAGAGGCCGAAGAGTTGAGCGAAGAGCGTTTTTTGTTTAAGTCTCGCTCTAAAAAAAGCGTCTTCCCTTAAATGTAGAAGTGATCCTTTAATAGTCGCAGAAGTTCCCCAGAGAAAGTTATTCTTCTCTTCCTCTCAGCACACACACACACACACACACACACACACGCACACGCACACAGAACATGGAAATAAAATGAGGGAAGGAGAAAGAGTGGGTTGGCATCAGATCGACTGGAATTAGCAGAAAATGTGTGATTCGACATTCATTGTCTGTTTTCTGACAGCGGGGGGACGAGGGTCTGCATCTATCACAGATTGATCAGTGATGAAGATGAAAATAGATCGTCCTCACAGTCTCCGACAGATTGATTCGATCGGGCTCATAATGAAGAAAGACGCTCGAGCGTCTTTGATCACAAAACGCTGAATCGTTCCAGTCAGGGAGGAGTCGTTGTGATGCGTGCCGGGTTCAGGCGTGTGGGGCAGGCTGCCCTCCTGCGTTATGGAGCCAGATAACAAGTCGCTGTTTGTTTTATGTCATTTCATTTTTTTGCGGGGCCGGTCCGTGGCAGACGGAGCGGGTTGAGCGGTATGTGGCGTTTTTATGGCCCCCGGAGCGGCCGCCATATCTGGGATGGTCTCTGCTGTGGAAAAACACTGGCTCAGCTCAGAGAGCGTGACGACCGCTTCCTGTTTAGACGATTGTTGTAGAACTAGCGTAAAAGGCTCCTCATGTGAAATCCTCTCTCTTGCTCATGGCCAGGAGGCCGGGCCGCGCCGAGGCCGCGGATTACAGAGGCTCTGAGTGCACGGGTCGCTCGTCACAGGTCGACAAGTTGTTGTCTCGGCTCGTCCCTCCACGCGCTGCTTCCTCCCATGATCCTCTGCATTTCCCAATCGAGCAGGATGTGATGATACACTATCAGAGTATGCAGACAGTGTGGGATCTGTCATGTGGCCTCGATGCATCAGAGTTGCGTCTCTATGAAAGCGGATGCTTTTTGGGTTTTTTTTCCACATGGTGACTTCTTCAGGGCTTTGACACTAATGTCCTGCCCAGTGTTTCCAGTGTGTTGAACTGGGATCAGATTACGCTCAGTCCGTGTGAATGAATGGCAGGTTTGATTTGTCGTCCAGGTGTGAAGCTGGTGTGAGATGATTTATGGAGCAGAGCTGTCAAAGCAGCACAAAACTGAGGAATCGGCTTCCCTTCAGGTTATGGCTGGGAATGAAAGAGGAAATAAACTCTATTTGCTGTTTAAAGTTAAATCGTCAGTCACAAAGCAAACATTTGATATCCAGCAAAGAGTTGTGGGAAGTTAAGGACTTTTCCATCATGCTCCACAAACGTAATAAATCAACTGTTTTAGCAGCTGCTCTCTCCACCTTCACTAATGTCTCCAGGCAGCTTGTTGTGTCTATATACAGAACTCTACGTTTTTATTGTTAAAGGCTTCACCTGAATAATGTATATATACATATTCTACTTTGTTTTATGCAATTTCAAATGAATTCTGCTTCCTCTTTATACCTCAGTCCAAAACTCAAATTCAAGAATTGAATTGAAATTCTTTGATTATTGTCAATCAGTTGTTGTATTTGCACATCCCTGATGTGTGGGTGTGTTTCTAGTTTCTCACAGCTGCATCTAATGACTGTTGCCGTCTCTGTCTTTCAGGTGCTGGGGAGTCTGGGAAAAGCACAATAGTCAAGCAGATGAAGTAAGTTGCACAGGGCACATTAGACCTTGATTTCTCATAATAAATGTGTCTATGAGTGTGTGTGTGTTATGTTGATGAAAGCCAGCCTCCATCCCTCCATCCTCCCTCCCTCCATCCCTCCCTCTCTCCGCTCCTCGTCCTCAGAGCTTTACCAGCTTTGGGAGAGCTGATTACAAACAGGGTTCATCTTTGTGGAGGCAGCAGGGCCGAGAGAGAGAGAGAGAGAGAGAGAGAGAGAGAGAGGTGGAAGCCTTTTGCATAACGTGTGAAACAATGGCCTCGTAGCCTGGCAGGACATGAATAGAGTCCCCCAGTTCCCACATTAGGCATGCTGCACGCTCTCCGAGGCTCAAATTCCAGCGCTAATGACGGTGTTGCATGAAATGCCTCAAATCTGTAATTCGCCCCACATTTGCCAAAGCCGTCGTTCACGCTGTCGTGAAACTGTCTCCATTTCCGTCTCCGTCTCAGGATCATCCATGAGGACGGATACTCAGAGGACGAGTGCAAGCAGTACAAAGTGGTGGTGTACAGCAACACCATCCAGTCCATCATGGCCATCATCCGGGCCATGGGCCGGCTAAAGATAGACTTTGGGGACGCTGCGCGTGCTGTGAGTTTCCTGCTCTCGTTCCTCCCACAGACGTCACAGACTTTTAAGCGAGCGCGACGTCTTTCTTACGCCCTGCGCCCATGTTTGTCTGCTCTCTGACAGGATGACGCCCGGCAGCTGTTTGCTCTGGCCAGCTCGGCGGAGGAAGGCGTCATGTCTCCGGAGCTGACGGCCGTGATTCAGAGACTGTGGAGCGACGGCGGAGTCCAGAGCTGCTTCGACCGGTCCCGGGAATATCAGCTCAACGACTCGGCTGCATAGTGAGGACTCCAGGATCCCTAACTGAGCCATCGTAGACTTGTTTTTTTAACCTGTCCTGTCCAGCATCTTAGGCGTACAGTACAGCACTGAATGGATTTGTAGTGTCGGGCCCTTCACCTGTTTCATTAGAAACGAAAGAAAAGCCCTCTTGTTATTGTTAATTTGATCAATGCTATCTGTGGCATTGCTGGATCAACTGGACCAGGGGATAGAGATAGATAGAGAGAGAGAGAGAGAGAGAGAGAGAGAGAGATAGTAACACTTACAAATAGAAACAACAAAAAAGTCAGTTATGGCAACAGAGAGAGGGACAGTGACAACGTTAACATACGTGACAGTAAAGACAATAACGGGGGCAACAACAATAATGAAATCAGCAGCAACAACACCTGCAGGCGGAAAGGAGAGAGGCGGGCAGCGCCAACAACAATAAACAAACAGAGACTAAAGAGCTAAAACAGTAACAGTAGCAACAACAGTTACAAAACCAGCAGCAACAATAACAACAACATCATGATGACGATATTATGGCAACAAAGACACCAGCAGCAACAACAATGGCATCAGTGACCGTAGCTATTTAAAGGACACCTAGGATGGTCGAATGGAGCTTCTATCCTCGCTCTCTGCTAATATAGAAGCTATGGAACATTGGTTTCATCACACGTGCCTCAGATGATGCCTAATAAGCATTTAGACATTGTATTTCGTATTTTTAGGTTTAGGCTCCTCTCGTGCTTATCTGGGAATCTGGGACCGTCACTGATGTGCTGCCCAGTCGGCCACTGGCATGAATGGTCCTGTGGCTTTGTGCTCCAGAGCCCAGTTCTTACTGGACTGATGCAGCTTTCCAGCCTCATATGTTTGAGTCAGAATCAAAAGGGAGGATGACATTTCACCTCAGACAGCAGACTCACAGTCATGTGTCTCATACACTCACATACCTGGATGGCTGAATTATTTTGGAGGTACAGTATGACGTGTGTCACAGACTCATTTGATTTTAAGATGCATTTTAAAAGGTGAATTTGAGATTTCCGGACTCACAAAGTCAAAGTATAAAAAAATAACATTTGAAAAACCTCTAAAACGCATTCTAGGTTCCTTTTAAATTATATAGGAAATGCGCAAAAGAAGTCTTAAAAAGCCTTCAATCAAGTGGTAAAAAGTGGAATATTAACATTGGGTTGCAGATTAACCGGCTCCATTTTCTTGACATTTCCTTGACAACTGCTCTGACGATCATCAGAGGAGATTAAAGTCGCGTCATCCGTCTAAACGCCGTTACCCAAAACAAAACAAAAGCCGCTTCTCGTCATCGCGTCTGCTCTGACGTTGGGCAGCTTTCCTCCTTCGTGTCAGTCACGTTTCCTCAGGAACAAAGACGTGACGCGTCTTGTCCTCGCCGGTCTTGTGTCAACTTGTTTTACAGTCGATTGAATTCCTGCTACAGCAGAAACGTGAAGGAGTCGCCGACACCTCGGAGCTGCAGAGGAGACACTTACTGTGGTCGTTACTGCTGCCTGCAGTGCAAATGCAAACAAAGCAGTTTGAGCTAAATATAGTGTTGCCATCCAGACATGCATAAAGCTCAAGGTTTACTGTCTCTCCCTCTCCCTCCCCCTCTCTCTCCCTCTCTCACTATCGCTCCGGCCCTGGGAGAACGCTGCTCGGTGTGAAGGACACGTTTTGTGTTTTGCAAACAGCCGAGCTGTCGCGGCTTTTTGCTGCGCGGTGAGACAAGGAGAACCAGTGGAGTCGGTCTGTTTTTGCTCAGTCCACAAGGAGACAGTGTTTATCATGCACCAAAATATGAGCCCATATTTAGTATCGCTGTCTGTGGAGAGCTCGGGGTCTGTCTGCGAGAGCCGGCCTTCCATATCGAAACGCACAAGTGTCCCAAAATCATCCTGACGCTGTCTGTTTTTGCTCATCAGACCGGAAAACCCCCATATAATGTAATATCACATGGTGCTAGGAGGGGGGGAAAAACACGAGAAAAACACATGTTTTTATGGATCTGTTTTTATAGGACATAGTATCTGGAGCTGTCTGAGCTGCAGCTGCGGCTACTGTTAAGTGGAGTTGTTGTTTGTGGCGTGCGCCTCAGCGTCAGGATCGTGCTCACACTCTGTTGCTTTGTGCCTTCGCAGCTACCTGAACGACCTGGAGAGGATCTGCCAGCCCAACTACGTCCCCACGCAGCAGGATGTGCTGCGTACACGTGTCAAGACCACGGGCATCGTGGAAACCCACTTCACCTTCAAGGACCTCTACTTCAAGTCAGTGCGGCTGTTATATCAGTCTGTCGTCTAGTGCTGCTAGAGAATAGACTGACGAGCATTTGGACGTGTGCATTAGGAGGGCTTTCTCACATGTTGTCCAAGAGGTCTGGATCTGCAGAGCCAGCTCATTTAACATCCCGTGGAGCGAAATCGAAATTGGCGTGCGTGCTCGTTTTTACGGCCTCGCATGCAAATCACTATGAGGGTTTTGCAAAATGACAAGAGTGCCTTTATATTAAAGCGTCACGCGAAAAAAGAGGCTGGGAGTCACCGAGCCGACACAAGCGTGTTGTTGTATAAATGTCGACATTGTTACGCTTTGCATTTTGTCATTTTCCAGCAGCTGATGTCTGGCCACAGGCCGAGGCAATAAAACCTGCCGCCAACCCGTTCCTGTGCAGTTGGGTCCTGTAATAATTTCCGGGGATAATTCTGCAGCTTTTTTCTGTGTTTTCACCCTGTGCACCTGCACCGGCTCGTCTGTTGCCTCACGCTGCTTTGGGAAGTGCTGATTTTCAAGCCTCTTTCATAACTCACGCCTGGCATCAGCCGAACATGACCCAGTTCCGTGGCAGTAAATGTAATTACATCGCCTCCGTCATTTTGCATTGTTTTGGCGAGCTCTTGTACTTATAAATATTGGAGAAACAATAACTGTAATAGCCTCCCTGGCCTCTCTTTGTCACCCCCTGTAACAAAAAAAACAAAAAACCTAAAACACTTCACGCAGCAGCAGCAGCAGCAGCAGCACACGGTGTTCTCTCGTTTCATGTCATTTTAACAACTTGATGTAGGATGCAGGTTGATGTAGTGTGTGTCTGAGGACCTCAGGTGGAGACAGAGGCAGAACACACAGACCTATGTGTGTGTGTGTGTGTGTGCGTGTGTATGTGTGTGTGCGTGTGTGTTGTCTGCCCTGGATTTATGAGGACACCCGTCAGTTTATGAGGCCACTCGCCCTCATGAAACGCCCAAATTCAAATGACATCAGAATCAAGATGAGAACATTCACTGTACTGTTTGTTTGTCCTGTGTGTTTGTGTGTGTGTGTGTGTGCGTGTGTGTGTGTGTGTGTGTGTGTGTGCAGGATGTTTGACGTTGGAGGGCAGCGTTCGGAGAGGAAGAAGTGGATCCACTGCTTCGAGGGAGTCACAAGCATCATCTTCTGCGTGGCGCTCAGCGACTACGACCTGGTCCTGGCCGAGGACGAGGAGATGGTCAGTGTCCTCACGCTAAGACGACACGTGATCTGACGTGTTCTGAACTGAACACGTGTCCTGACGTCGGGCACATGCATGTGGAAATGTATCGTAGAACCAGAAACAGACGCAACTCCAGCTCTGGTCTTTTCAGGAGCAGCAGCACTCTCTCTGTTGGAAGTCAGTGTACAACAGCATGTCTGGAGGGTCTTAGAGTAAAAAAAGTATTAAAAAGTCTTGATCACTATTTTAAGAAGGATTACATTTTGTTGGTATTCAAGACCTTTACAAATAATTTGACGACATAACTTCTGGAGGTATGGTGAATATTTGAGTGTCATTGGTTGAAAATTGAATTAATCAATTTTGCCTTTGGTTTAATTATTCTTTTTCCTTCCTAGCTGAGCTGTACAGTATGGTTGTGTTCTATTTCATTGCAAATTAAAACTGCTTAGTATGACGTGTTGTTGATCGCTTGAAATAGTGACATTTTTTGGAAGGTCTTTAAAAAGTCTTAGAAATGTGTCGATATTAACTTCCTGCAGATATGCTGTAAAATAAGTCAAAACAAGACGTGTAAGACGTGTGTTTATTAGTCATCAACACGTTATGATGATTTGCTATATGAACAGGAGTACTTGGAGTAGGAGTAGTGTATAAAATGTCAGACAAATGGCCAAAAATGGTTCACAAAAGCCAAAAAAGGGCCTTAAAAGACTTTGTTTTGTGACAGAGGACCAATGAAACCATATCATAGTCAAATTAAGAAGCTGATATGAGACAATTTCATCTTTTTCTTCTTAAATACAAACTGCTAATTGTACTCTAGATGCTCAAATCAACTGTTGTTAGTCTGGCTGTTTCCCTCCTTGCCCTGAGACAAAAGCTTATAAAGAAACCTCCGTTTTGACTTCTTCCTCTCACTGACCTGTTTGTCCCTCCTCTCTCTGCTCCTCTCTGCAGAACCGGATGCACGAGAGCATGAAGCTCTTCGACTCCATCTGCAACAACAAGTGGTTCACCCTCACCTCCATCATCCTCTTCCTCAACAAGAAGGACTTGTTTGAGGAGAAGATCAGCAGGAGCCCGCTCACGATCTGCTACCCCGAGTACTCTGGTGAGACGGCTTTAGCGCGATCACGCCAGGTTGTGTCTAGTCGCCCGTTCAATGTCCTCATCAGAGGGAACGCTCAGTCGTTTTCCGTGAGTGTCGACTTCCTGGAAATCTGTGCTCGTGCTCCATGTGTTTTACCATCGGCCCTGCAGGCTTCTGCATGCGGAGGTCCTGCCTCACAGGCCACTTTTGAGGTTTGCAGTAAATTAAAAATGATCTTTTTACCATGTGCATGCTTCGGCTGTGACATTTCTACCGGTCGGACAAAGACTCTGTGTTTCCATGCTGATCTGCCTCATCACATGTGAACTGAAGCCTGTTTGTGATCCAATAAATTATCTGCACAGTATTTTAACTCGTGTGAAAAATGCATTGCTGCTCATTTTAAGCCTGTCAGTTTCATCGGCTCAGACTGTGACTTTTGACGTTTGTTTTTCCAATAATTTCTGACACTTTTCCTCCAATTTCAAATCCAGTTGAAATCAACAAGACGGTCTTTGCGTTTTCCCGGCAGGCGGGAGCTCCTACGAGGAGGCTGCAGCCTACATCCAGTGCCAGTTTGAAGACTTGAATAAACGAAAGGACACCAAGGAGATCTACACCCACTTCACCTGTGCCACGGACACCAAGAATGTGCAGTTTGTGTTCGACGCCGTCACCGACGTCATCATCAAGATCAACCTGAGGGAGATCGGGCTGTACTGAAGCTCCGCCCCCTGCAGGTCAGCCCGCCGCCATGCAGCAGGATGAGACGAGGCCACACGCCTCGGCCTGTCGGCTCCACAGAGACGTTAACGTCTCGGTAACTGTCGGCAGAAATGAGATTTGTCTGAGACACTCCGAGCCCAGGCGATCGATCATAACTGCTTTTGTTCACTAATAGACTGGTGATGGATGGAGTGCTGAGGCGCTCGGAAATACAAGTTGTCATCCGGTCTAAAAGCCATCTGGTTTCATTTAAACCCAATCTGCCGAGTTTAGGATTATTTAGACAACTTGTTACCAAACTGGAGAGAAAAGGAAAACAATCTGGTAATAAGTTTTTGACAAATACCCATTTGGAACATAAATGTTCTCTTCCACACAAACACACACACCCCCCTGTGCTGTGATGGACTTGGTACGAGCCGTGAGCCAGTTTGCAGCCACATGGCCTGTCTGCGATGTCCAGATGGTAAAGAAACTGCATTAATTCAGCCCCAAAGAGAGAGCGGCCAGCACGGTAAACAGCTTGGCTGATTTACATTTGGTGCATGCGCCGCCTTCTGTCGGAGGAAGTGTCGTAGGTGCTCCTAAAACAAAGGTTAAATATAGTAGAGTACGTGTCGCTTTCAACTGTCACACATGTGAAGACGAGTCGCCGCAGAGCTGACGGAAGACGATATGAAGTGAGACGGAACATTTGTGTGAAGTGACGGCCTGTTTGTAGTGACTGGTGACAGAGGAGGGAGGCCTGTTAGGACACAGACTGGAGTTTATATCAGTAACAGCTTCAGTTAAATGATTAGATCCATGTTGAGCCTCTATGAAACGTCTGGATCCTTGATATAGGGGTTTCAAATTCTTCCAAACTGGTCAAATCCACTCATCTTATGTGCTATAATGTCTCATTTTTCAAATATAAGTGTTATACTTACAGCATAATAGACACAGGTTGCTGGATCTCACAAATGCTCTGAACTGTGTACGATCAGCCTCTGCTTTGAAGTCGTCATGGCCGATTCGAGCTCCGCATGAATAATGTGCCTCGGTTGGTTTTGTGAAGGGCCTCACGCTGCGTTGCATTGAATGCTGCAGCTGGTGCTGCTGCGGGGAATTGTGAGAGCGCATTATCTCCTCTCACACAGGACGGGCCGGAGCTGCAACAAGCCGCTCGAGTTCCTCAGAACATCAGCGTGTTTCACATCCCTTATCGTGTTCACAGTGAGCATTTAGAGTAGGTTAGAATATGTCTTTATTCATCCTAAAAGTAAATGATCCCCTTATAATAGTGCCACAGTGGGACAATGCAGGTGCTCCTGCATCCTGGGAGCGACTGGGGTGGGGTACCTTGTTCTGGGGCACAGTCAGTTGTTTACAGAGGATCTGAACCTGAGAGGGTTTAAGGTTTCAAGACCAGACCCTCCTCATAACCCACGACTAGCCCAGTCTGTTTAGTCTTTCAGGTGAGTGAAGCCAAAATGGCAAAACGAAGGGAGAGAATATGACCTGGACAGGTCTCCAATCCATCACAGGACACACACACACACCCAAACACACACCATTCACTCTCACACTCACATCTAGACACAATGTAAATTCTTCAGTAGACTTTGTGAAGGGCCTCTTCTCACATGTTTTTGGACTGTGAGAGAAAACTGGAGAATCCAGAACATGCAAACTCTTTTATCTCTCTTAGTTTTTATCTCGCTTAGTTTAAAGGTTTATATCCAGTGATTTCCAGTGTAAACGAGCCACTCGTCTGACCCTTCGTCTGCCCGCAGGTGTCTGGAGGAGCTTCAGGACTTCGGGGCTGGTATGTCTTTTCTGCGGAGGGCGAATTGGAAAGTAGGTGTTACTGAGGACTGAGCTGGAGACCGTGCTGAAAGCAGGACCTGCAGTCGAGGTCGACTTTTGTTTTTTTGTTTTGGGGGATTTGGAGCGGACTCTGATCACTTTGTTGGAACAGATCTTGTCATGCAGAGCATCCTGGGAGCAGGTGACAGGCTGGGGCGGTGGGACAGGTGGGGGGGGGGGGGGGGGGGGGGGGTTGTCCAGACCTGGTTCAGACCTTTACATCACTCAGGGGCCGGCAGGTACAGTGAAGCCCCCTTGGATGTTTTTTTTTTTCCATCACATTCATTATTTGTTTGTCAGATCTACATGGACCAAAACGGAGTGTTTTATCGAAATCTATTTCTGCAGTTTCACAATCTCGCCACTTCACGCTTCTTGTATCTTTCATTTGAAGAGGGACGACGGACAAAAAAGAAAAAGAAAAAACATTAACTTTCCTTAAAAAAAAAAGAAGCAGAGATGTAATGTAATCGCTGTGTTCCCAGCTCACGTGTCAGTCCTGTTCGCTCGTCTTTGTGTCGCGTCTTCACGTAGCTCTGAAGTCTGTCCACGTCGCTTCTCCTCGACGTCTGCAATCCTCACGTTCTGTTTCAATCCTGAGCTGAAACTTGTGTCGTGTTTCCACTTTTGGAAGTGTGAATGCCATAACTTATGTATGGACAAGTGTTTTTGAGTGAGCGGTTTTCATGTACATAACAGATTATTTGGGGGTCTGGGATTAGTAGGCGATGAGCTCAGCTCGCTATGTACTTTACTCTTAGTTATTAGCTAGACGACAATGTATTGAATAATATTTTTATATATGAGACACATCACTGCAAACCAGTTGTAAAGGGAAGCTGTGATTTCCCCGTCCCCCTGTTTCCTAGTTTGAATACGACTAACGTTCATTTTTAATCCTATGGATATCAGTGGAAACACATTCGACATGAAAATGGGATTTTTGTCAGACAGTTTGTGTTATTTGGCTTTCACATCATATTTAGGAATCCCAGCGTCTGTTCTAACACTGTAGCCGAGTACAGTCTGGGATAGACGCATCATTTCCTGGTAGTAAAAAAAACACAAAAAAACATTAACAATGTTCATGACTCCCTCTCTTTTACATTTCTGCAGTTGTATTTGGTTCACTTTAACATAATTAAATGATGGCACAAAATCGTCCTCCTTTTTTTATCCTTTTTTTCCTTTTCTATTTTAAAAAAACAAACCAAAATCTCACCGCAGGCAACGCCAACCAGATGTTTTCCCCTGTGAAGATCCACGAAGGCCTCCTCTCACCTAAACCGCACGGGGAGGGAGGTCACACACACACACACACACACACACACACACACACACACTGGAAACACTATTTTTAGACTTCACAGACACATCTGTATGCTTGGTGCTCCAGACGCCACACACACGCACGCACACACACACACACACACACACACACACATAGACACACACACACACACACACACAGAGCCTCGGCAGTATGTTCCTGTAATCTGTCTTTTGACACTGACCCTGAATTACTGCAGCATAAACTCAAGCTGTGTCCAATCATCTCCGGCTACACGTGAAGGGCAGATCCTCAGGTCCACACGCAGAATGTTTCAAGGAAATGCTGATGCTTTTTTATTTTTGATATTTTGATGCACACCCGTTTTGTTTAAAACGTGAAGACGCATTTGAAAGTCTTTGCTGAACCAGCTAGTTTTGATAATAAGTTTGTTTTGTTGGGCACAGCTGCGGCTCTATATTCAGCTGCAGATTAATAAACGTTTATTGCTCTGGTGAAGCTTCCAGAAAGACGTGGGATCCAGTTCCAGTAGAAATCAAAGCAGTCGTGTTGGACGTGATCAAGGTGCGACTCGGAACAATAATAATCACCGGTAACTCTGGGGACTCCTGCAGGGTCTGCGTCTGAGCTGAGATCACGGGTTTCACCAGAACCTTCCCTCGGCGTGTTTCACGTCACGCCTCGCACATCTGGGGCTGCGTCGCTTCAGGTTTCAGAGTGTGCGCGCCCTCCTCTCTCAGATGTCGCCGCGCACTTGCTGCTTTTAGCTCCACACGCTCGTCACGTGCGGTTTCATCCTTTCACGCCTCGTGTGTACATTCAATCGTATTGATACCGGCTTTAATCTGATTTGCTCCCTCAATAGGTTTATTGTCAATGCGCTTCCATACGCCACCATTTCCCCTCCGAGGGAGCTTATATAACGGCGACATTGTGCTCATCAGCAGCTTCTTTCATCCTTGCGGACGTCCCCGGTTTTTACGGTGCGACACACAATGAATCTACAGACCGGTTCTGCAGCGAAGAAGCGGAGACAGACGTGAAGTTAATGCATCTTTATTTCATGCCTCTACATTTCATAAGAAAGAACATACTCGGTAGGTTTTCATTCCCTTTTCATAATAAAGCATCGTCCCTCTAATGTTTCCCTCTCTCTGTCATATATTTCCATATAGATTTATCTTTCAAAATATATTGAATTAGCTACTCTTATGTACAAAGTTTCACTACCATGTTTGACCTTCTGAAATTTATTCATCACATTTAAATGTAAAGTGATTTGAATACATCAACACTATTTAGATTAGATACATGTACAATTTGGTTTGTAATCTGGATACAGTGCAAGCACTGGGAATATCTGCGATATTTGCTCAGCGACTTTTCACAGTTTAAATATCAAGACCACAGAGACTATCGTACTCAAAAAAACAAAAACAAGGTTGCGATGTTGCTATTCAAAATCGTAATATTTTCCCCCGGAATTTATTTACTTATTTTATTCATTTTACAGCGCTGGATTTTAATAGTAGTTACAACTCACAACACAGTAGTCAAAAGGAAGGATTGAATGGGTGACTATTTCATCTGTTTCATCTTCATACCTTCGTTTGTCCTGTGAGACAAATACTGAACTTAAGGAAAGACTGAAGCAATGTCCACAACGATGCGGTGACTCGATGGCTGTCTCCACCCGGCTGGACGTGCACGTTGCTGCAGAGATGAACTGTAGGAGACGGTGATGTGCTCGGAGCAGTCAGGGACCAGGACTTGGCATGGACGTGATGGCAGGACAAGGACGAACTGAGGATCCTGTGAGCTCCATCATTACACTTCTTAGTTAATGCCAATATGTGTGGGGTTAAGGTAGGAAAGGAAGATCTGCAGAGAAGAGAAGAAGAGTTCAAGTTAATCTGAAAGATCAACGTAAACAGGGCAGATAACGACTAAATGGGGAAGTTTATCCTTGTTCTATAGAAGTCTACCACTCATATGAATGAGCATGTGACTTCATGTCTGAACTAAGTGGTAGCTGGAGCTTTGATGGAGTACATCACATCCAGTCTGATCTGTTGGAGCCAGGAGCAGAGACTGAGGAGCAACCAGGAGCAGAGACATTGACGTTTCACCAGAAACTTCAGATTCTGCAGTTTTGTAAACTTCTTAAAAGCATTTTTCGCCAGAGCAACAATTCCAATGATTTATTCCATGTCTCCTTTACTTTGTGCAATCTTTTTTTTACTTGTTGTCCTTAAAGGAGAACCCTCACGGACGTTTTCACTTCAGTGTTTCATAATCTGAACTCATCAAGTCCTCTGTCCCTTTGGGACGAGGTTCTGCGACTCCCCTACAATGCTTGTTTTATGTTTCTCTCTATGTCCCTGGTCCTCCTCAGTCCCTGGTGGGCTCGGGTGTCAGTGTGGCTCCGTCTCATCTGGACTCTATTACCCCGCATGGACAGATAGTGACGTGATGCGCACCTCTTTTCACTGTGGAGCTGCTTAGAAAAGACCGCAATCTTTAAGGTTTTCTTTGATGATGATGTCTGTCACAGCGTTGAACACGATCTCGACGTTCTTGGTGTCTGTGGCACAGGTCAGGTGGGAGTAGATTTCTTTCACACCCTTCTTCATGTTCAGATCCAAGAACTGTGTCTTGATGTAGTTGCTGGCGTCATCGTACGTGTTGGGGCCTAAAAGAAAATGAAAAGTCGTGAGGTTGTGAAGTTCAGCAGGTGAGACAGGTCAGACTTTATTTGTCTGCACCAGTAGCTTCAACTAATCAGTGAACAAGTTGTCGAGCTTTTGAAGGATATTTGTGTCTTCAGTGAGAAAACTCTGGTCTCTGACAGCAAACTGAATATCTTTGTGGACAGAACCAGTGATTCGAGGACATTTTTCTGACATGTTACACACTGAACAACTAATTGATTCATTGATGAAATAGTAATTTGCAGGCCTGCTGTTCTCGCCCTCCCACTGTCGCAGTCCCCGTCCCGTCTGAGACGTGCTGCTCTGAGGCTCACCATCATAGTCTGGGAAGCAGATACTCAGATGGACTTTCTTGATTTTCTCCTCGAACAGATCCTTCTTGTTGAGGAAAAGCACGATGGAGGTCAGCGCAAAGAACCTGTGGTTGCAGATACTGTTGAATAGATGGAGCGACTCGTGCATGCGGTTCTGTGGAGGTCAGAGAGGAGGCGGATGAGACACAGACACGGCTTTCGTCTCGACACTGAGAGCGATGCGAGCGTGGACTCACCACTTCGTCGTCCTCTACCAGCACCATGTCGTATGCGCTCAGAGCTCCGCAGAAGATGATGCAGGTCACACCCTCGAAACAGTGGATCCACTTCTTTCTCTCTGACCTCTGGCCTCCCACGTCAAACATCCTGTTCACACAAACACATACATAAAAAGGCTTTAGTGTCCATGCACAGGACCAGCAGGGTCTGCAGGAGCAAACTCTGAAGTTCTCACCTGAAGTGCAACTCTTTGCAGGAGAACTGTTCTTCGATGATACCAGTTGTTTTGACTCGAGATCGCAGCACGTCCTGCTCGGTGGGGAGGTAGTCCGGCTTGCAGATTCTGTCCATTTCATTGAGGTAGCTGAGAAAGAGGCAGCACAAACGTCACAATCAGGCCTGCGCTCCAGAGACCAAGTCTGGTCTGCAGAATATTGTAAAATATTGAAGTGCCGTTTCCTAAAGGCCGACTGTAACCAGCTATGAGGTCTGAACCTTAAAGCTGACCTTAAAATACAATAAGAATTGAGATGTTTGAACGAGCCTATCATAACTACATCGTAATTAAAACATAGGTTTGTCTTGGTGGATATATTAAGCAAAAAAGAAGGAACATGCTCTTTTCTAAACCCTTACAGGGTTACAAGGTTAAATCCTTCAAATAACATGCAGTTTGTGGGCTAAAGAACCAAAGAAACCAGGACGATCATGTGTCATATAGTTGCTCCTAGCGGTCGATCAGTGGATGGAGACTCACTATCCAGCAGAGTCGTTCAGTTGGTACTCAGCAGCTCTTTCGAAGCCGGACTGTACGCCAGTGTCTTTCCACAGCTTCTGGATGACAGCAGCCAGCTCAGCGGGCATCGTGCCCTCTTCAATGGAGTCTGACAAGTTCTGCAGCTTCTGTGCGTCCTCCTGTGGTTCCACACAGAGATAGAGAGAAAGAGAGAGAGAGAGAGCAGAGATACGTCAGGGCTGCCTCTTAACTGTGTCTTGTTTGATTTTGTGTCGGTGGAGATCATCTGCGCCACTCGATCATGTCTGCTTCAGTGTCACATGAGACCTGTCCAGAGGAAGAGCCGAAATCGATGCCCAGCATCTCCATGCCTCTGATGATGGCCAGGGCAGACTGCAGGATGTTGCCGTAGATGATCGCCCTAAACTCCATCTGTTCCTCTTTTGTGTAACCACCTTGATGCAGAATCCTGAGAGGGGGAGGAGGAAGCAGAGGAAGTGTTTTAGTTCTAGGCGCTAAAAGCCTTTTCAGATGCTTCCACAGTGATTCTGACTCATCCATAATTTCCCAACAGTGTTTAATCTCAAGTTCATGCGACACAGCGGTCTGTTGTGCCGCAGCTGGGGCTCACAGCGCCACCCTGTGGTGTCTGTGTGCCATCTACCCTCCACTAGAAACCACACAAAACAAATGCTGACACGACAGAGCAAGCGGATGTTTGCCCTGTTGACCTTTTGTGAAAGGCTTCAGCGCAAGAGAAACAGACAGAGAGGAGGGAGCTCTGGCTCGCTGGACGCATGCCCGACTGATGAGATTTAACGTGGAAAAAAAAAAAGCCTCTCAGCCGCTCTGCCGTCTCTGTGCACAACACGAGTACACTCATTTAATGACTTGTTTCAATACTTACTTCATTTGCTTTACGATGGTGCTCTTTCCTGACTCACCAGCACCTGTAAGACAAAGGAAGAGGTCAGAAACGTATTAACGGCTAGGGGATGTTATTAGATGACGATCAGATTAGATTTGCTGTGGCTTTTGACCCAAAGTGTTTATCTGTTGTCCTCCATCGTCACATGGAGGGGGGGGGGGTGAGCAGAGCTCAACAGCCTGAATGACTGGATGACTGAAGAAAATCACTGTAATCATTCACTTCTTGACCTCAGCGAAACAGCAAACAGAGGTCAAATATAGAGGGTGACAGAAAACTACAATTTGAAAAAGTTAAAGTACAGATATGTGCAGGGCAGAGCATCGTACTGAGGAATAAAGAGCAGGGGAAAGTAGAGCAGAAGATTGTGGTCTAAGTGTGATATTGTGATTATGATTGTTTGTTCTGACTCACTATCACTGCATGGTTCAGCAGAGGACGCTGACCTGCTTGACAGAATCTGCCCTCAGAAATGACATAATTTCCTGACAGAGTCCCTGAGATGTTGACACGTCTTAACCAATGCCAGACCCTTCGGGCTGACACTTTCTCCAAACTCTCACACTGGCTCCGTGTGGAGCGCTTCGTGTGTGTGCTGCAGACACCTGTAGATCAGGACCGGGACCCTAGCAGAGGCTCAGGCTGTCTGTAGCTCAGTAAGGCTCTAAGCCTCGTCCTCAGACTTCCTGCTGAGCGTTTAATGACATCCACGTGACCTCATCAGACCCTCTCACGGGGGAGAAGCTGCTGTTGTCACAGTCATTTCTGGGACACGTTTTCTGTTTACGCTGGTTTGAGATGAGGTAGTGAAGGTGGGACTGTGAGCGCAGAGGGATGGTTTTAATCAGCTGTGAGTCTGCTGCAGGCTGCTCAGGCTGCGTTAGGTCTAAAGAGGAGCTCCACAGACATACAGAAATGCTGGGAATATGTGATGTAGTACATGCAGCAGTTAATGAAGGAGTTTGCGCACTCAATCGAAAAGTACAAATTGTAATTTTCTATTTTTTAGCAGCCTGAATAGTTGTGCAGATTTCTCACATTGCTTAAAGGAGGAAACTTACAGAGTAACGGATCTGGAAGTAACCTGCAATTAGCTTTACTATAAAAAAAACAGATCCATCCATCCACTGGGTGGCACTCTCCCTATCTCTAACGTATGCTCAGAAACTGCAAGGGAGGCACATTTAAAGGCTCTGAAAAGTCTTGTTCCTAGTTTCGGTGTTCTACAATTAATTAATGTTAATTAATTGAGATTTAGCGTTAAGCTTTATTATGGAGGTGACTTTGAACATCCCCCGCCAGGTGCAGCAGCGTAGAGGCTCAGGTTCTGCAGAGATCTATTATATAGATCTATAGAACATATCAACATTATTGTTTCTTTTTTTTCTACACCTGAACTTTATTTATCAGCATTTCATTGTTTGTGCCACATAAAGCAGCTCCATTAATCAAGTCGCCTGCACAGTCTAATAGTTTCCACCCTCGCTGTGACGCTCTGAAGGAGGCTGCAGGTTTATTCGCAATAAAACACATTTTTTTCTCTATGTGTGAGCTGAGGGATCAACCCTCAGACCTCAGCAAGTGGATCTGCACTAAACCAGTTAACTAATCGGCTTGACATATCGCTGCTGCTCTGTGATTCATTTAGACAGAAGGCTATGATTATTGTAAGCTCCGATGTCCTTCCATCAGAATTGAAAAGTCATTCTTGATTGTGAGCTGCAGCCAACAGATATACGTTTCCAGGTTTAATGCTTAACATGTTTAATCGAGCTTTTGTTCTGGTGCTATTAGCTGAGAGTAACTGACTATAATGGTAAAAATACAAGTTTAAGCAGCTGATTAAGCTGAAGTTTGTGCAGTGTTTATATTTAATGCATATGTTTGTCATGTGCATGTGCACATGCAGGAGGAGTTAATATTAGTTTTAATGTCTATAGTATCTTATTATTATATTATTTGAAGTAATGCAAACAAATAATCCACTGCTCTACGTGATAAAGTCTTTCGTTTTTTTGGTTCCACCTCAGATCCCTGTGTTGCTGATCCCTGCTCCACCTGCAAACTTATCTGCCTTAACTCCCTCTGCTGCACAGACTCTGCTGTCCTTAATGTCCTCTCTGTTCACCACAAGCTTAAACAATCCACCTCCATCTTTCTAATAAACTAATGTAGGCTTTTATCCAGGGACAAATCCCCCGAGCAGGCCGTATCTTACATCGAACTTAGTGTTGAGCAGATGCCTCAGAGCAGGTTAACGCAGACACTCAGAAGGCTCTAATCCAAGATCTGAAGAATGAGCAACAAATGGGACATCAAATTCACTCTGAAATATCCACCATGAGCTCATGGTTGCAGAGCCATGCATTAAATAATCTGCAACATAAATGATCCCATCCTGAAATTTTGCTCCAAGTTTCTTTTCAAACTCAACAACTTTGACTCTGCATCTTTGATTTTTGAGTTTTTCTAACATCTCCTCTTCACACAGGTGGACGGTTGGCTGCCTGAGAGACTTGTCCTCTGCTCCACTCTGTGCAGGTCTGCAGACTCATCTACAGAAAGTTCACCTCCATCACAGAGTGAAAGTTAGAAGCCGAGCACTGATTGCATCTCGATCAATCTGAAACCTGTTGACCTGAGCACAGTGCATCGCTTGCACAGACAGACAGGGACTCTAAAGGAAAACTTGCAGTGACAAGACTACAGATGAGTCCACTTACCAAGCAGTAATAGCTTGACTGTTTTAGAGTCCTTATCAGCATCTTCTTGGAGTTGTTTTTCCAACTCCTTTGACTTTTTGTCCTCTGCACTTGCTCCTGCACCCATTCTTTCCCTTTCTTCCTCCGCAAACTCAAGGTCCTCAAGGATGGAAATTTTGACGGTTCTCTGTGAGCAGCTGCAGAGAACTGGGTGCAGCGCTAATCGTGCTGAAAGGCGATTTCCTGGCGGAAGGGGATTGGGAGGGAGGTGCCTGAGCTTTCTTGGCTTCACTGCCCTCTTTTCGATTAGATGATCAGATGCGACCCTCTCGGGACAGAATCAATTCATGAGCTCCTACCAAGAACGAGCCACCTGTTAAACCCTTTGCTTAAAGCCCTGACTTAGCGGGTGCCTCTTCCTGATTGGCCAGTCAATCCTATTAGTCTAAGGAGGGCAATAGTGAATGATGTAAAGAAAAAGAGAAAATAAACACCCTGAGGTGCAGTGAGAGTCATTGATAGTGGAATTCACAACCTTTGTTTGTTACAGCATCTTGTTACTTATGCAAATACACAAACACTCTGTTAGGTTAAGTTACTACATTTCTACAGCTTGTACACAAGGAGACACTCTGCTTTATAGCATCATGAGGCCTGAAGACCTGTTGTTGAGTGTACGGTCAAAGACACAGATCAAACCACCTACAACATGAATGAAATGTGTGATTTTGCAGTGATTTTGCAGTGATTGTGCAGTGGTTTTGCAGCGATTGTGCGGTCTCGTCATCTTTGCTGTATTTCTTGCCTGGACTCTTGACTTCGGTGTCAGTCACATGGACGGAGCAGGGCGGGAGGCATTAGCCAGCCTTAAACCCCTTACAGCTAAGACGTTTAAGTCCCAGGTGGTGTGGTGCCTGCTAAATAAAGCACCGCTCGCTGCTGTCCTCCTCCGCCGTTCTGCAGATTCTCAGCAAGTTTTCCCGTGTTACATCATTGCAGCGACTCCTGCCCGCATCGCAGAGAATGAGCCTCAAAAATCCACGCCGGCCCGATCGGCCTCCGAGTAGTGCACACAGTGAGGATCCTGATCCCAGGGGAGGTCACCCTGATGGGTGGAGGTCAGTGGGCCTCGTCCTCCATCGGGATGACGTTACAGCCAGGACTTTACACTCAGATACCTGCAGACACTGATACAGGCACCAGATGGTTTTACAGCTGAGGAAAAAGTACAGAATCAGCTCCTAGATTTACATTTACTTTCCAAGGACGTCACACTTATAAACCAATTTCAGCTTTTAAATGAACAAATTAACAGCATCTCATCACTAAAATGTACCCGTTGTGTGTTGTCTTCTACTGACATGTACAGAGGAACGATCACATGGAGCAGAAATAATGTTGCATGTTCAGCTATTAGAGGAGAAGAGAGGAACCTGTTGAAACTGTCAGGAAAGGATCTGAGAGAATCAGTTGAGCGTGGACACTTTAAAAGGCAGTTTGCAGTATGAACCAGTATACTTGTAAAGTAGCAGTAAGTTAAGCAGTCAGAACTGATAATCTGTCCTTCAGTCCCACCAAAGCTTTGAAGAAGCGTATCCAGCTCGGTGGGTCAGTGGGTAGCACGATAACAACTTCTCCTCTGGAGTCGTAGCTTCTGGCAAATACTGCAGTGGTTTAAAGGAGTATGATCTGGGTTATTTAAGATCTGCAGCTTGAAATATTCTGGGAAAATATGTGTATGACAGGTGCATAACAGGAATGCTAGAGGTGAAGGCAGTTTTTCAATGATATATCAGCGTACTGTCAAGTTTATAGTCAAATGTCTTCACCAGTAGGAGTGGTAGTAGTAGTAGTTGTGGTAGTAGTAGTTGTGGTAGTTTACTCAATCAAGTGCACAAATGATTAGTCAGTCATTTTTTTCAAATTTTCTTCAATTTTCAATAGTGAATTCATCAACTATTCCAAAAGTCACAGACTGAAGAGGAGAAAGCTGAGGCTGTTCAGCCTCTAAGCCTTTGATGCTCTTTATGGTTTCAGTTTAACAGGAAGTAGATAATCAACAAATGAAGCCAAAATAAACAGCATTAAGTCACCAATCCTATTTATAGCTCTTTTAATTTCTTTGTAACCTGCATTATGATGATTCTTGTTTTAGATCCTCCACATCTTCACCCCAGTCACAGAGATACATATACAAGTATTGTTAGTGTAATATTTACATTTATTCGTCTTTAAGTTGAGATTCCCTCCTAGCTAACATCTCTACTCTTTTTCCTTAAACATTTTTTGATCATTTGGGAGAAAATGATTCTTTGCTTTATATATCACCTGTGCAGTCTTGATCTTATGCTCACTTTGGTGAACTAATTATGAACGTGGTGCTTGTGCCCTGCATGATTTATGAGCCAACAACAGTGTCATGTAGTAATAATTAAACCCTGTGTGAGGCAGACTACGAGCTGTCGAGACGTCGAGACACAAATATCTGATGATTGTTAGCGTAGTTTGAGTGACAGGCGTATTCCAGGCGTGGTGAAATGTGTTTAGCATCATGCAGCTGCTGGGTTTAACAGACGTGTTTGTTTGCAGAGTCTGTGACTCAGCCTCCACATCGGCGTCCACACCCAGGTCTCCCTCAACCCTTAAAAGCTTTTTTATCCAATAAAAATCTAATAAAGTCAAACAGAGCAACTGCTCTGCTTCAACTGGATGGGAATAATTGTGCGTTTAAAAGGCTTTTGTAAAGTTTTCCATACATCATTACCTCTGTTTCCCTCTTCCCTCTGTCATTCCCTTTGTTTTATTTTCTTTCTAATGAGAATGCTATTCATTTTATATCACATAGTTGGTTTATATCACATGGTTTTTTCCTCCTTTTTAAAGGTTTTTAATGTATGCAGTGTACAAGCAACCGGGTGATAGTGATAATTACTACTACTGATGATCTGATGATTGTTGGTAATAATCAAGATTATGAAATATAAACTAGGTGAAGAAATTGAGACACTTTACATCAAGTTTCTGACTTTCTCTGTGAGGTTTGACCGAGCTTGGCCTGAGGTGCCGTTCAGTGACGTCAGGGTGGAAGAGGCTCAGCTGGGGCACTGACAGGAAGTGCCACAGTGGCTCCAAAAGATGTCAGACATCCCCTCATAAAACCATCTGCAGGTTTAAAAAAGCGAAATATTATCTGAACAAGGGAAAAAAAAAACATTTCACAATCTTACAATCCCTTTAAGCATGACTCCAGTTGTGGACTCTATGTATTCTTTGGTGCACGTTTCTATATTCACAGTAAAAACAAACAGCACTCTCCCTTTCAGGTCCCCTCACCCCTCTTCTGCACCATGTCGCAGTGTCTCTGTCCTGACACTCGGAGCATTACGCTCACGTCATTCTGCCTAAGCATGTAGTGCTAATTGCCCGGGGCAGGGTGCTTGGGTCCTAAATCCCCGAACGCTTCCAAGCGGGCTAATCAGGGTAGCACATCTAGAGACGGCGGCCAATCCCATTAGGAGGAGGATGGCGTAGCCCTGCTTTGTGCTCTGTCCCTGCCTCTCTGATCTGTTGACGAGATTACCTCAGAGCCTCAGATCAACCCGAGAGGCAGGGGCTTAACGCACGCTTTTTGGGGCGGTGGGTGAACAGGGACCCAAACATGGAGGATTTATCAAAGCATGGTAATAATGGAGCAGGATGGAGCTCTGGGTCACATTAATTCAGAATCCAGAAGGTAAAAAAAAACGGAAGTTCTCTGTTGTCTTTTTGGTCTTCAGTATCAAAAATAAAAGAAAAAAATCCAACAGTTGCCTTTGTTTTCTGATCACGAGCCTTCAATTCATGATTTTATTCCCCGTTTTTCTATCTTGAAGATGCAAGAATAGAAGTATTCCATTATTTTCATAGTTATTCAAGGATTTCGTGGAGTTTGCGCAGTAGTAGATCCTCTTTGATACAAACATCCAAACATGCAAAGACAACTGAGCAGAGAGACAATCAACAATTTGTGCAAGTTCACAGATTTTTTTTTTCTCCCCCTCTCTGAACCGCAGGTGACATCCAATCACCTGACAGGAAGTGAGTTTGTGTTTGATCGATACAGACCAATCCTCTTTTACTTTCCTGGCTGTGAGATGAGGCGATGTTACTCCTCTAAATCCTCCGAGGGCTCCATTACAGGAGATTCCCACCCACTGATGAGCTCATGTGCTTTAGCCTCCGAGCTTTTCTACTCGTCTGCAAAGTAAAGAAGTGTGCTCCCACTGGTGACGCACGACGAGAGGACCGTGGGGACGGTGGACATTCACACACATCACTATCATCACCATCGTGTTCAAAACACCCTGCAGCTGGCACTGAAAGCTTGCAAAATCATGAAAAATGTACTTTGTTTTCTGTCTTTGGTGTAAACTAGCAGGCAAATACTCATTTTCTCATTTTCCGCTGGCAAAACCAAAACAAAGCACCTGTTTGTGTTTGTCCACATAAAACAAGTCACTTGGGGTCCGTTTTGAGTGGGTATGCATTATTCAATGTGTTACATGCTCCCGATTATGCGTTCCCTAATGCTCTTTAGAGCGGTTATGTTGGCAGTGTTGTTGTTTTCTCTGAGCTTCCTCAGAGATGAGACGGGTTAAATTTATATAGATCAACCTGCTCGTTCTCAGCTTCTAACATGTGTAACTCTAGTGTCTGCTTGTGCTTTTACAGGTCTGCTCTGCATCGCTGTTAAGTCAACACCCTCCATATTACTGAATGAAAATCAGACTAATTACATCATCTTGGATAATTAGAGGCAGTGAAACGAGACCTCAAACAGTAATCTGGGAATATTAAAGCTCCAGGGACTAATTTATCCAGTAAAGTGTGTAAAGCTTTACTCCCTCTGTCGCCCTGTGCACCAAAAGTGAAAAGCAACAACTCTTTTCTCTCTTTCTCTTTTTCTGTTTCAGTCCACCTTTGTTCCTCAAAGTTCCTCCCACAATACAGAAACAAAAGTGTAGTGAAGCGATTGTTTGTGCTCTATCTCTGTTAGTGTGTGTGTTAATGTGTGTGTGTGTGTGTGTGTGTGTGTGTGGGGGGCTGGGTGGGCTTCTCCCTGCTGCAGTGGGACACTCTTACATCAGAAACATAATCCAGATCCTCCGCTAACGCTCATCAATGGCTGCATGTAAAGATGCGTCTTTGCCAGAAGAGGCCGTGTGTCCAAGGTCAGCGTATATTTTCCCTCACCTGGAGGGGGATTAACCACAAACAGATTAACATCAGAGGCAACAAAGTGAAGAGACCGACGTCAGACCAGGGACTCCTCCTCCTCCTGCATCTCCAGAGGCCGCGCCTCCATCACTGAAACCACACAGAAACTCACCTCTACTCCTCACCGCCCATCCCCTCCACACAGTTCCACTTTCCCCATCGTCAGCTCCACGTGTTTGTGCACCACAACCAATCGTTTGAACACGTTCAGGTTTCTTTTATTCTAATAAACTGAAATGTACATAATAATAACACAGGTACATGTACATCTCTGAGAGTCTGTGGGTCTGCACATTCATAGAATGGAGAAAAGATGACAGAACGAATAAATGTAATCACATATGTTGATTATTTTCACATTAGTTCACATATACAAACTAAACAATTGGTTCAGTATATAGACTATTTTCTTTAAATCCACATATACATATTACATATTTTATACATGTTCATCTATGTACCTATGCTCCTAAACAAGGCATTTACTGATTCATTTATTTTCATATTTGTTACACTAAATACTTTAGATTGAGAGCCAGACAGTCAATGTTAATCTTGTAGTGATTTAGTCCATATTATATAAATGCTTTGACATACATGTTTTCATATGATTATGTGCTTCACTTCTTCTGACACATTCAATGTGTTGACCTTCATTAATTATAGGAAATAATACAGAAAACAGTGTTTTCTGCACCAGACAGGACAACGACCTCTGACGTTGCAACTACAGACACATTTTAGACTTTAAACAATTTCTTCAGGGGAAATCACGTTTTAGCACATTCGCTACAGAACATGAATCATAAAACTGTCATTTTCTAGCTCAAGCCTGAAGAGATTAAAGCAAATGAGGGACTATCCATGCTGAGAATCACGATCATTACGCTACCATCTGCTTCATATGATAAGTCCAAAAAAAATGACTCGACGCCTGCTCAATTAATTCCCAGATTTCTGGCTGTGATTATGATTCTGGAGCAGTAAACGACACGATCCTTCATTTTAAGTGACCGTGCAGATTTGTGCAGTAAACCTGTCCAACACTGACAGGTTCATTTAGCCTCAGTGTGAGGAGCTGCAGCTACTGCCCCCCACCACCAGGGGGCGCTGCACCTCCACTGCACAGATCTCATCATGGCAGTCGCTCTTTTCAGCAGGAGTTTAACCTTTAACTGTTTGGACATCTGGTTTTAACCCCCGGATGTGAAACTGCATCTTTCTGCATATCTGTTTATAGACTCTGTTTCTCTGCTGTGATGGACAGATATCACACATTCAGCTCCGTGTTAACAACTCTGGACTATGCTCGAGTCCTTTAAAGCGGAAATTAATTTTCTCAGCTCTGTTGTGGACATGTCTGTTCTCAACCCTCTGAAGAGGTGAGAACAGCAATAATCAAAGAGTGAAAATGGGAAAATAGCCCAGTGAGAATCACTAGGTCCATAGAGGAGAGGAACTGTAATATGATGACTGTTTTTGTAGATTTGTGTAAATATGTATATTTACTATCAAGTGTTATTATATAAAGTACAATAAATTAAATCGAAGCTGACAATGATCTGCTTGATGTGATGGTTTGATATGGTGATTCTATCATCTCCAAAATGTGAACATTTGTCGTGCTTCTTCATCTCAGCTCTGATAAACTAAACTCATTCTGGGACAGTTGGAACAGGAATCTGAGGGATTCTGATTAGTTCTGAGTGTAGATAGTTGTGATTTGTAACCTTAACTTTCAGGTGTTTTGAAGCCTCACAGATTCAACCCATGACATAAACATGACTAGACCACAAATTGTCAGTTAAATAAAGTAGAAAACATATTTCTCCACCAACAGTGGTTCAAAGAACGTCCCCTGCTTACGCTTATTGTCCTGTTTTAACCTCCTTTTACTGCTGTATTATCTTTTCTCATTGTCACCAGATCACCTGACTGCACGTCTCACTTCTCACCGTTTTCTTTGTTTGTCACGCTGGTTTGTCGTAGTATTTAAATTTTCTTTGTCAATTCTGCGGCTAACACAACTTTTCTCCCCGTTGGTTTTGCCCACTCAGAGATTTGTGGTCGTCATGGCAACAGCAGAACTGAGCCCTGAACTGCTGTGTGTTTTCTGTAGCCTCTCTCTCTCTCTCTCTCTCTCTCTCTCTCTCTCTCTCTCTCTCTCTCTCTCTCTCTCTCTCTCTCCCTCCCTCCCTCTGTGTGTGTGTGTGTGTGTGTGTCAGTGTGTGTCCCTCCATCCCTGCTGCAGCTCATGCACGAGGGTCTGTGGGAGGGGGCGGGACCTGTTCCTCTGCAGAGGGAAGCTCCGCAGCCCCACGCTGGACCAACCAGTGTGGAAACCCCTGCTCACAGGCACGTATCACACACACACACACACACATGCACACACACACACACACACGCACACACACATGCACATGTACGCTACGCCTGCTGCAACCAAAGCCCCTCCAGCTCCCAGCATCTGTGTTACATCTCCCCTCCTCTCATTCCACTGCTCCTCCTCCTCCTCCTCCTCCTCCTCTTCCTCTTCCTCACTGTGCAGCTCTCCCGACGCTCCGTCCTCCGCAGACTGACTCACTCCGCTCTCCTCTCTCTCCTCTCCGAGCCACTTGAACCTCACAGACCGAGGGAACGATGTCCTCCAACCTGCCCCCCGGAGCTCCAGCCGGGGCCAAAGGCAAGCCCCTGTCCCCCTTCAGGAAGAGGGGCAGCCTGCAGTACACAGCCAGCACAGGTGAGTGGACTGGGGGTGGGGGTGGGGGTTGAGAGGGGGGAGAGGCAGGGGTGAGAGGGTCAGCAGGAGGAGCACACAGTTCCTGCTCTGGGAAATGCTGTACGCTCAGTTTGCCTGTTGGTTTTCGTGCTCGTGTGTGAGCGTCGGTGGCAGATGGAGACACTTGCTGGGAGACTTTTCTCCTCCCCCCCCGCCTCCTCCTCCACAGTTTGGGAAAATGCGAACCTGTTGATTTCGGAAGGTTTGTGCAGATTTTCTGGGTCCACACGCACTGCTGTTTCAGCTCGCTGTGTCCCTGTCTCTTTTTTTTCCCCTCCAGCCCCACTGAGCCGTACAAACGAAGACAGTGGCATGAATCAGACAGTTTGTTTGCTGCCGGCTCAGGAACAGTTTGGAGGTTGTTCAGACGTTGCGTAACTTGTTGTTTGTCAGGTGAAAACTCGCGTTTACTCCTCTCAGCGAGCTCTGCGCGTGACACCCTCTCCACACACCTCACATCTGTTGAAACAAACGCGCTGCTAACCTCTTGAAACTAGCCTGTTCTTTTACTCTGAGAGCAGCAAAACGCAGCTCTCATAAAACGTGATGTTTTCCATTCGGCCCGGCTCTAGTATGTGGTCGAGGGAGAATATGTAGGTTTGGAACCTCAGGACTTGATCCCCTGCTGAATGAGAGGATTAGCCTTCCCCTCCCGATGTATGCACACGCTGTTCATCCTTTCATCCAAACTACAAAGAGTGTAGAATGACCATAGGAGGACGCGTGCACGCTCCGCCTGGCCCGCAGCACGTCTCCTCTGACATGTCAAACACGCTCGTTCACCGCAGCGTTGATGTCCACGCATCCAGCTGCTGATCTGACATCTGGGGCAAAGAGGTGAACACGCTCACACGTCTTCACATCTCCCAAGTTTGTCTTTGGAGGCGGATGGTGTGATATATTCCTCCACACCAGCTGATTGGTTTGTCATTGTAGACTTACGTAAAGTGTACGACGGTCGCCTTAAAAACACGCTGTGTCTTTAAAAACCTCTCTGTCACACTCCGGCCACGTTTTGCACTGAGGACGTGCCGAGCCGACAGTGTCCTGCTGTGACGTTGCAGTGACAGTCCACAGAGTCAGACATTGATTTGGTGCCCCCCCCCTCCACCTCCCCCCCCCCACCCCCCCACCTCCCCTTACCCAACGCCCCCCCCCCAGTACGTTAAACACAGCAGCTTGGACCTCTTGAGTGATTCACCGAATCCTCCACACACACACGCACTCCCACACACACCCACACACGCATCCTCTCAGTGATTACCCTCATTTATGGCCTGAGATTGGAGGGTGAAGGGGGGGGGGTTAGGGTTAGGGTTGTGGGGGGGGTGTGTTGGTCACTGGAAGGATGGAGGCAATCGAGAGTTTTCTGCTCGACAGAGGCTGTTTTCGTCTGAAGCCTCTGGGGTTTCACTCTGAAAAGTGCAGGCGCACATTGAAATGTGCAGGATCACATCGAGATATCGCTCACATTTTATGCTGCTAAAGCATCCAGGGAACCATCTGAGTAAGCAAAGATGACATTTAGGTGACTCATCTTCTTTTGTGTTGCTGTCTTTTTCTTTTTTTTTCTCCCCAGATTGGACACAGATCTAGTTTAGACACAGTGGAAAAGGCTGCCCCCCCAACTGTAGATATATATCAAATCATATCATATCATATCATATCATATCATATCATATCATATCATATCATATCATATCATATCATATCATATCATATCACATCATATCATATCATATCATATCATATCATATCATATCATATCATATCATATCATATCATATCATATCATATCATATATCTACAACCTTATGGTGTTTCTCTTAAAACACCAACTTCTCTTGAAGTTTCTGCTGAAATGCCAGCATCTCGGCCTCTGATTCCTCCTCTGATTCTGGCTCCAACGCACAATATCAGGCAGGACGTGGACGCGTTTCATAGGGAAACACAAGCTGCTGAGCTCCATTGTTTAGCATGGAGTGTGAAGTCACAGGGTCACGTGTGTGAGTTGCCAGATGAGCATGAAAGGGCACCAGAATAGTGCGTATTTTTCCCACACCTGAAAAAAGAATCGTAACTTGGAGAACCATAGCTTCTATATTAGCACCAGTCAACCAGGATGCATAGTCCACTCGCCTACTCTAGCTGTCTCTCCTCGTCGCTGTCTAACTTCCAGGTCCCCATTAAAAGCGATAAGAGCCTGTGACCTTCCTGTCGTGCATCCCTGTGAATTATAAATGCTCTGACATTTGCTGCTTTGTGGATTGACGCGTGGCCGCTCGCAGGCTCCGGCTTTATTAGATTGTTTTTATGAGAGCGCCGAGCTTTCCGTCTCCTCTAATCAGCTCGCTCGCCCATCAATCAGCGCGGCGGCGGGGGGATGGACGAGGACGTGCGCAGCCGCGTCTAATCAGGCCTTAAATGAATATCAATCGCTGTGGTCTCGTCTCTCTCCAGAGGCACGAGGCGCGCTCTGCTCTCTGTACTGTACGCCGTGTGGCGAGGAGCCGGGGCGTTCGCGGCCTCCATATTTAGCTCCTTATTGCAGGGTTTGTGCGGCTCGAACTCGACAGGAGCTCGGTGGGTGAATCACTCCTCCGGCTGTGAAAAGAGAAAAGAAAAAAGAAAAGAGGTTGGCGGTGGTGAGAGTGGAGCAGAACCCACTCATCAGCGTCTGCTCTGCACCTGTTGAAGTGTTTACACCACACGAGAGGAGCCGTGTTCAGCAGCAGACAGAGATGAGAACTTAACACGGCAAGTGACCTCTGTGTGCGAGGGACACACACACACACACACACACACACACACACACACGATAGTACTTTTCTACTCACAATCAAAAACAGGCTGATATAAAAACACAGAGGAGTGCTGGACCTTCTCAAGAGCACATAAATATGTGATAAAAGGAGATCAAATGAATAAAACCTAACTACATGGGTTTATACATAAATACCACAATACAGTAGAATCCATGTTCCCTGAATGAATCGTTGTGGTGTTTTTCTCGCTCTATTACATGTTATTATTGTCTGATTTTGGAGGTGAAATCACCAAGTGTCAGACCTCACACATAGCTGGTTATGACCATGATGGTCTATATGTAATATTTGACATGTATGGTGAGTAATATATCATACATACACACTCATATCTAGTGAAATATACAAATATACCTGTCGGTATTTTCCATTTACCAGTAAATAACAGAGAAGAGAAGAAAAAAAGGCATTTTGGTATCAGCACAAATGGAATCGAGTGGATGGAGAAACGTTTTTGTCTTTGCACAGATCTCACTGAAACAGACACATTAGCTGCAGGTTACGTAGGAGGAGGTCAGAGTGACTCCTTTTTACACACCTTTTATCTGAACACCACGTAACGTGACGTAAAACCTGACATCACAGAATGTTTACTCCACAGAAAATGAACCAAGACCCAGAAGGACTCTGAGGTTAAGGTGATAACGATCACGGTGATGAGGCGTTTCCTCGACGCCACACGGGGACTAACTGGTTTATGAGACCGTCCGCGATCCATCATCGTTTCTAAACGCATCCTGTTTTATTGAGACAACAACAGCTACATCACTACATGACTGAATCAGGTCAGATCTGCTGCTGATGGACCTTTGAACACTTTGCACTTCGTTCACGCCTCCTCCGGCTGTGTCACACCCTGCCACACACACACACACACACATACACACACACACACATACATGTCGTTGTGTGTCAACCAACAAATACAGTCATACAGCAGAGAGAGAGAGAGAGAGAGAGAGAGAGAGAGAGAGAGAGAGAGAGAGAGAGAGAGAGAGAGAGACCCTGCAGGTTAATGTTAAACTGTGTCACTCCCCACTGTGACTCAATCTGCAGCAGATTGAGATTAATGATCAACCTGTAGTTCCGCCCTGACACACCTTCCTCTGTGTCCATGTGTGTGTGTGTGTGTGTGTGTGTCCGTCTCTCATACAGACATACATCTGGTGTGTGTGTGTGTGTGTGTGTGTGTGTGTGTGTGTGTGTGTGTGTGTGTGTGTGGGGTCTGGTGGACTTGTGCCCTGTGGGTGTGTTGTATTACTGCACACACTGGCTCCATGGCGCTGGACATGCAGCAGATACAGTGATACGCAGCTGTTGTCTGCAGCGGCACCAAGGCGTGGAGAAGCAGAGTCTCGTTTGAGAGGTACTGTGCAACCTGAAAATTACGGATTATGGATTAAATGCATTGGGGAATACGGTCAAATGCTGTTGGAGGTTTTCGTGTTAGAAGCTCTTGTGATGAGCTCCTGTTAATGCTCACTATGTTTCTAGCATTGTGTTAGTAGCTTGAAGTATATATATATATATATATATATATATATATTTCAAACTGTAAAAATTGGAAATGTTTCAGATTATTTCTGCTTGAAGTGCCATTTCACACAATTGCACAACAAAAAAGTGGTCAAGCAAGGAAAAGAAGCTAATTACGACTGCTGACACAACAGTTGGAGTCACAGGATAATTTGTAAGACAAAATGAAATAGAAATGCAAATTAAAAGAAGAGAGATAAATGTGACATATGTCCTCTTTATTTATTTTGTTAGCACCACACATTATGTCTTAAGGTAACATTGTTGGATCCTTTTAAATAAACTGAAATAACTGAAATTACATTTTTGACTCAGCCTGTAAAAAAAAGGCAAGGAGACTCAGTTATGAGTTGCATTATTCTTACAAAACCATGAAAACCACTTGATACCTGACAATGAAATGATTTTAAAGGTCAAAACTCTATTCACAAGTTAATATAATAATCCAGTAATACAATTTATTGTGTGATAACACACAGGGAGCTCTCACAATAACAAGTCCCGGGCTCTCGACGGCCTCGGCTGCTTTCGTTTCTTTATTGAATTCAGGTCGGTGAGATTGATGCTCTGCCAGCCTGCTGTATTTCATTTAAGGGCTTTGCACCACCCTCTGTGTGTGTGTGTGTGTGTGTGTGTGTGTGTGTGTGTGTGTGTGTGTGTGTGTGTGTGTGTATGTGTGTGTATGTGTGTGAGAGAGAGACAGAGAAGGAGAGGGAGAGAGAGTGTGATGCAGGATGTGGCCATCAGAGGGAGTCTGCTCTGTGTAAATGCAGCTTCCCTGACAAATCAACAGGAATTTTTCTGTCTGTGCTAGTTGGTCTGTTTCCTCCCCTCTTGAGGGCAATTTTAGGGCCGAGTGGCTGGAAAACAGAGCCGCACAAACCATAATTTGACCTGAAGAGGCCGAGAGGTAATTTGTTTGTAGTCGTGATGCATTTGACTGGAGCACTCGAGGGTTTTCAGACTGGATCACGCCAGTTTGAGAGCATCTCCCTCCATAGGCCTGAAGGACGATGTCAGGATGTTTTCATCCAGTCCGTTGATGTTTACATTTATTTACATGCCTTTGCATAGATGTTAAATTCATATCCTCTTACAGTCGATATTCAGTCCAGAAGATGCAGATGATGTTAGACACGAGATTGTGTTTGTTATTGTTCATAGTAAAATAAAGAAAAAAAGGTTTTATTTGTAAAGCAACATCTGTATCCTCACAGAGCTGCACCGTTTCACAAGATATGGGCTGTTAAACACTTTATTATGCAGAAAGGAGACTTAAAAGTGTTGTTCTGCAGTTCAGATCTGTGGTTTAATTTGACAGAGTCCTGCTGCAGACAATGGAGAGGCTGTGCGCTCATACGGTTCAGAGCAACATATAATGTTACAGCTGAGAGGTGAAAGACATAGGCCCAGGCTGGATTTCATCCGGTCTCAGGTGTTAGTGTCATAAACGACTTCACCGGGAGAGTTTTCATATCACACAGTGATGACAGATCAAATCAAAAGCCCAATGAGGGACAGAGACATCACCTTAAAACAGCTCCAACAACAAAAAAACAGACAGTGTCAGCATTTTAGAAATGTTATGTTATGTACTTATTGTACTTATTATTGTTATGTTATGTACTTATTTGATAACAACCTTTAAATGTCAATATTTCCCGGTTTCTTTTTGTCTTCTATGAAGGCAAACTGAATATATTTGAGGCGTGGATGAAACCAAAAGTATCAAATGACTTGATCTTTGTAACAGATTTGGATATTTTATAATTTTTAAATTTTATAATTCATTTTTATATACAGTTTATTGTAAAGACAAGTCTTATTCTTTCTATCTTTATCTGAGATGTCACAAAAATGTGATTTTCAGCCTCTTTGACCTCGACTGTGACCTTTGTCCGATCCTAAAACCGTTTTTGGTTCTTTAAGAGTGAGTCGTGCAGTGAGGTAAAACTTGAGTGAAACTCTTGACACGATTGAGCAAGAGGAGATAAGATAGTCAGCGCAAACAGTAGCCAATGGGATGATTGATTAAGCTCTTGCGCTCACTAGATGCAACTCAATGGAATGAAGACGTGGCAAAGAACAGATTCAATCAGCACGGTTTCATCTCACACACAGCTGCAGTGAATGTCCTCTCTCATCGTCCCTGATTTAATTAAAGGTCAGGTCGAAGAAACATCTCATCGTTTTCATCCAGAACTCACTAAAAGTCACTTTGACGCACAAGGCAGAGGCCAAAACTGCAAAAGAAACACTTCTTGTGACGTTTTCGCTATCGGAGCCTGCAGCTGTTATCCAGAGCAAATTTGCTTTAAGAGGGAGGGAAAAAAAGAAGAGAGATACGACGGCAGAGAAACTTGCACGATTTGTGAATCGTCTATTGTCTGTGTCTAGAAATTGCATCAGTGCTCTGCATCATTAATGTGTTATTTCATCAGGCTCAGCAGACTCAGGTCTGTTGCATGTCCCAGAAGTCTCTGCTGCTGCTGCTGCAGCTGTAATGGGGACAACGTGCTGGCCCTTTAATTTCATTCATGTGAGAGGAGATGGAGGCGAGGTCTCGTCTATTAAGACTCCGTCAGACTGCTGCTATTCAGACGAGCACAGACCACGACGTGTCAGCGCCGAGTGCTGAGGCAGCATCGCCTTATTCCCACGCAGCCGACACAAACATCCCAAACACATGGTCCCCTCAGCACAACACAGCACACAGCACCAGGCAGGCCAGAGGAGGGGGGGCCAGCAGGGAGACCCACTGCAGGAGAGCGCACATCCGTCCCTGTCCCCCCCCGCCTCCTCTGCCTCCTGTGGTACGTCCCAGATACATGTCAGAGGCGTTTAAATGAGGAGGATCTGCTCCAGAGGCAGCAGGAGCAGCGACAGCTGGCCCGGACCAGAGCAGAGCAGAGGGAGGGGGGGACAGGCTGGGATGTGAGGAGGGGGGGAGGCTGATGGATCTGCCGGACCAGCTGTGTGTATGTATGACAGAGACAGACTCAGGCGGGAGAGGAGAGGAGAGGACAGGACTCTGATGTGACTCTGTGACTGTGCTCATGTGAGTGTGTTTTCATTACACTGAGTGTTTTGAAGTGTTGCTGCTCTTGTTTTTCCTCTCCATCCCGTCCCCTTGTTTTTTATAACGTCATCCCGGCATGCTCCATCTCCCTGCCAGGACCCCAGCCTGCCTGTCTGCATCTCTGTCTCCTCACTGGTCCCTGGCAGCTGCTGGTTAACGCAGGCTCTGAGGAGACAGGTATGCTCCACTACCCTCATCCTGTGCAAAGAGCACAAACAACGCTCTCCCTCCCACCCTCCCCCCCTTACAACCCTCCCCCTCCTCCTCTCCACTGATTGCCACTCTCCTCTGTTTCTCCGTCCCTCGATGGCTTTGTGTAACAGCCCGGAGCAGGAGCTGTCTTCACTGTGCTGAGGAGAATGTGTGTCGATTGATCGTCCCACAAACCAAGCCTCTGCAGGTTCTTTCGAGGCACAGCGAAGAAGAGCAGATCGATTCGTTGCGCTGACTACGGCTGCAACTTGATCGAAAAAGGCTTTTTAAAGGCATCCTGCCTTCGTGTTCATATCTGCAGCTTTTCTCTGCTTTGCTTTTGCCGCGTGGGACAGAGTTTGCTTTCTGCCCCCGTCCACGCAGCTGCAGAGCCTGAACCAACTCTGGCTGCAGAAAAGGTTTTGATTACATCTCTCAAGAGGCATCAGCTGCTTGATGCAGAGCCAAAGAGAGAAAAAGAGACAGGGAGAGGGAGAGGAGCCGGGGGGAGAGGGCATCACTTAGAGGGGCAAGAGATCCTGCTGCTTTGTCCCACCAGACTTCCATCATGACTGGAAACAGCCAGATGTCACTGTCACTAGTTCTGCAGCAAATAGCTGTATTCATCTGTCTGTGCATTATTCACTCGATTTAGTGTTTGAAAAATCAGGGGAGAAATGTAGATCTGTGTTTCATAAAGGCTGAGATGAAGCCCTTGTTTTGTTGTGAGTTGATATCAGAGAATTGTGACTGATTAGATTGGATAATTTATAAGTCATTGCAGCCACTATGGTGAAACAGTCTATATTCTTGATTTGATTTGACTGGATGGACACGTCAGCTGTGTTTAATGTAGAAAACTAAGGCCTAGATAGATTGATAAGTATCCATGAAATTTCATCCCAAGTTTCTCTATCACTGTGCAGGTTGAGAGTGTGGGTAAGTGGTAAGCGTGGCAGCCTGTGGGATCATTTGTCACGTTTGCATCTTTCAGATTTGAATACAGGTTTTGCTTGAAACGAGAGCGCAGTTCTGCAGAGTCGCGTCGGACTGAGCTATCGGTGCTGTATCAGCAGGAGCAGGGAAAAAGTTTCCCAGCAGCTGCTGCGGTCTGACCTGCAGCCCTGCACTGTCTGCAGCCGCCGCTCGCTGCATGTTTCCCTGCTCTCAGCACGCACACACATGCACACACACACATACACACACATGCACATGCACACACGAGCTGCTGTGAGTAAGAACGACTTCCACCCGGAGTCATTTGAGGCTGTGAGTCACCACCGTGGTTCTGTTAAATCTGCATAGTCAGTGGAGGCAGGTGGACAGGAGAGAGAGAGAGAGAGAAAGAGAGAGAGAGAGAGAGAGAGAGGAGTCAGCGAAAGGGAGGGAAACCTCCCGATGTTTACACGCTGTCATTCAGAACTGAGTCTTGGAATTTCACCCTATTCACTCCTCCATTTCACTCCTCGGCTCATCTCTGAGACGTTCTGACTCTTCACGAAGGTGAGAAAACAAATAAGCAGCGCGGTGGCTAGAGCTCCACAGGAAGTCCCCTGACCCCTGACCCCCTGCTCCCCTTTAGGCTCCGGATGACTTTCCACTCATGACCTCCTCCCCGAGGAGCTGTCATTCAGCCAGACTGTGCAGCCCTGCTGAAATATGCATGCACTGGGAGTCCCTGAGCAAGATGAGACCATTTGACCTGGTTCTGACACTCAGAGGAAGCTGAGTTTTCTCTGACTGTTGTTGTTGTTGTTGTTGTTGTTGTTGTGGTGGTGAACACCTGGATCTGCGAGGACCTCGGCCCCGCTTCTCATAAGTAGATCACGGAGCGGATTATACCGGGTGTATTCCAGACAAACATGGCTGGCTGTAATATTTTGAGCGTTTCGCTCTCCAACTGTGATGAGAGATGAATAGTTATGTAACCATCGATGCAGCTGAACCAGAAATAGCAGCCATTAGGGGATTAGCTCCGGGCCCGGCAGGCCTGGCCTGGCTCGGCTCGGCTCAGCCGCGGCCCGGCTCTAGCGGGGATGACTTTGCCGCTGGTCGCCTCCCATCCTCCACACCAGCAGGGCTGAGATCGCTCCATCCTGTCTGCAGAGGAGCAGCCACACGGGCTCATTTTAACTGACTGGAGCTTGGGATGGACTGAGAGAGTTGGGATGAAATGGTGTTAATGCTTAATTATTCCACAAGTTCTTTATAGACAGGCCGCAGCTAAAGCTTAAGCTTAATCTCCTTTTTATGACTTTCTGCAAAAGATACTTGACATAACTCTTGTGACAACATGTGTGAAGTGGTTTATTGTTACAGTTTTGATGATTGTGGCTCAGAAACTTGGGAGACGTGGTGTCTTGGTGGTTGGCACTGATGCCTGACAGCAAGAGGGTCCTGGGTTCGACTCCTGGATCGATCTGAAGGCCTTTCTGTGTGGAGTCATACCAGCCGTCTTCACTCTCTAATGCTGTGTTACATCCTAAACCTTTCTGCATGAAATACATATTTCATGTCTTGGGATGCAATAGCTTGTCCTATGTTATGGGAAGAAGCAGAAAATCCTGGAAGTTGAGAGGCTACAGAAATTTCTTTCACACTTTAAAAGAATGTGTGATTCCTCTCTTTGAATTGACTAAACAAAGAATTACCTCCAGACTAAGATTCGATCAAAACACATCCTTAATGGTCAACAAATATGGAAAATCACTCCTTTATTATGTTAAGTAGCAGAAACCATGTCAGACTTTACTCAGTCACCCTCGATTCTTCCGCAGAGATTTGTTTCTGCAGTCGTATGTGATCATGAATTGCTTTTCATGCATTTATTTTTGTTATATTTTCTTTGGCTGGATCTCCGATATTCAGTCTTCTGAAAGGTCCAAACTTGAGCCCACTTGGTATTTATTTATTCCCATTCCCCTCGAGTGTTTCAGCCTGAGCTCCTCGTGTGTGTGTGTGTGTGTGTGTATGTGTGTGTGTGTGTGTGTGTGTGTGTGTGTGTGTTATCAGCTTTGCTCAGCGTGTTGTTGTGTGGGACGCGTTGATTGAGGCGTGTGAAGCAGAAGGAGGAGGACTCGTGGCGAGTCGTGGCCTGAGCGGAGATGGCATCAACACCTCTCTGAGCGGCCGCTCCTCGTGCAGCTAACGAAGCCTTTTGTGGAGCCGTAGTCGTCCCGCTCTAATTGGCCTCTGCGGTCTGGGCCTCGGTCCCCGCAGAGCAGACACACTCAGACACGCTGCGTTAAATAAGTCCGACTAAATTTAGATGGAGCACAGTGGCACAAAGACAACACAGAGAGCAGGAATCATCCAGCACACACACACACACACACACACACTCTGACCTTCTCCTGGTCTGTGTGTGTGTGTGTGTGCGTGTGTGTGTGTGTGTGTGTGTGTGTGTGGTCTATAAATACGAGCAGACAACAGTGACACTGCAGCACACACACACACACACACACACAGGATGAAATATTTAACAGGATGATGAATATTTCAGTGGTGCGTTGTTTCAAGGGAAAGATTAATATCAGTGCAGAGCGGCCTCTGAATGGACACCTCCCAGGGGGAGGAAACACAGCCCCCCCCCCCCCCCCCCCCCCCCTCCCCCGCTCTGTCTGACCTCCTCAATGTTCAGTTCAGTTCATTTCAATTTCAATGCAATTCATGAATCTGAGTTTAATTTTGAATTGAGGCACAGAAACAAAGTAAAGGAAATGATTTAGGTTGAATATGACTTAACAAATGTGTTTTGGTGAATAGCACTGTTGCCCCATAAGAGGACAGCTCAATTTTATTTAAATAAAAATTAATTCAGTTTTATTTAAAGGGCCAATTCACAACACGATGGCCTTTGAGGTACAAAGGAACAGGGCTGCACCGAAGCTCTTTGATAACACATCAAATCCCCCATGAGCACACTGGCGGCCATCAGTGTTAACACGACCATCAATGATATCTGATCAATTCTAATTTCATTGGATGGAACATGATGGAGCTTTTGCTTTTGCTAAAAGTTATCAAAGTGGTTTCCAAACAATCAAAGCGGCATATATTTCTACATTTCATAAGAAGAGCTGGATTTTTTTCTTAGAGTTATCAGGATTAGAGAAGATCTGATCCCACTGCTTGAGGTTACACTGTCTTTTTATCCGTTAATCAAAGTGACGATTTGCAGTAACTTTCAGAACTGAATTATGGGATTCTTTATATCTACATGCGAAGGTTTTGGTTTGATACGTTTTCTCCTGTTGTGCGACAGCATTAAATCCCCCGTCTTGTCAGTCCAATTGAAATGCCACTTCATCATCCTCGGGGCAGAGCAAATTTAATTCAGATCATAAACTGAACGGAGGAGTTTAGACCCGATGACCCCGTGTCTCCCTGGGCGTCCTCTCAGCTGCTCTTCTCCCAACACTTTCTCCACTCTCACTCTTCTTCATCGTCTCCTCTTGTCTTCCTGTCTTGACAACCAGGGTTTTTGTAAAACACGGGTTTTGTACCATAGCAACAATGGAGGGTATTTGCCGGTGTGTGTGTGTGTGTGTGTGTGTGTGTGTGTGTGTGTGTGTGCCATCGGCCTCTCCACCTGAATGCTCCATTGTGTGTTGAGGCACAAACAGCCTGAGCTCAGACCTCTGCTGGTGTTGTTGTGTTGAAGCTGCTGCCGCCTCTCAGTCCGCTCCGTGCTGAAGCAGCGACTAATGACCGAGGGACAGTCTTCTCCTCGAGACGCTTTAGGACGTCCAGCCGAGTGTTTGCGCTCTTTAATCAAGGCCTCTCGACTCACTGTGAGCTGCCGCAAACAGAAACTCACGGTCACTGCATGTGTCTTAATCTATCTACATGGTCTCAGATATAGTGAAAATGATGGTATGTAGATTAAACATGATTCAACTTTCTTGTAGCTGCATATTTTAAGTACCAATCTGAAGCATGAAAAGCAGAAAGTGCATATATATATATATATATATATATATATATATATATAACTCGAATAATACACCATGAATAGAGTATTCAAGTATTCAATAGAAACTTCTAAAAGACCAGAACATATGCTTTGTAATAGAATGAAGAACTAGTATAACAATGGCAGATATATGTGCAGTATGGTAGCAGATATGTATGGTATGGACATGATATGGGCATGAGAAACATGCAGAATATGTGCAGTATTAATATTTCTATGGTGTTTTCACAGTTTGCTACAGTTTTCTATGGTTTTCTCTCCCTCTCTATCTCCAGTTGATCTCCGTGGTCCCCGCCACCTCCTCACTTCCCAGCATTCCTTGCCTGGAATCCCTGTGGCCTTGAAACAGTCCATTGACCTGCGAACATCCATGGACGGGAAGTACAAGGAGATCGCAGAGGTCAGAGCTCACTGATCGTCAGCAGCTTTAAAAAAAACTCTGACGTGTTTCTAACTGATGACTGACACTGTCATAATGGTGTGTGTGTGTGTGTGTGTGTGTGTGTGCGTGTGCGTGTGCGTGTGTGTGTGTGTGTGTGTGTGTGTGTGTGTGTGTGTGTGTGTTCAGGAGCTGTTCTCCCGCACTCTGGCAGACAGTGAGATGCGCAGCGCTCCCTATGAGTTTCCCGAGGACAGTCCCATCGAGCAGCTGGAGGAGAGACGCCATCGCCTGGAGCGGCAGATCAGCCAGGACGTCAAGTAAGAGCAGAGGAGAGAGGGAGAGAGAGAGAGAGAGAGAGAGAGAGAGAGAGAGAGAGAGATAGTGAAGCAATAATTGGGGGTCAACTCGGAATCACCCTTGTATTTCCATCCAGTTCTTGAATATGAGGTATATTGTGAATTGAGGTACAATTAAGATATTATACAAAATTCCAAATGTGATTATCTTTTAATGGAATTCCGAGTAGTTCATGTACATATGAAATGTTGAACAATTAAACTTTAACTCTTTTGCAATTTGATTTGTGCATTATTTGTGCAATTTCTGTATGAACTGCTTGTAATCACTACATGTTACGAAGAGCAAATGTTTTCCACTGAATGAAAATCTATCTTGGATTAATTACATCCCTCTCTTTGTAGTTCATTTAATTCCCCCAAAAAGCACAATAGGATTTGATGAGACAAGATAATTGTAGTACTGTGGGGAAATCTGTGCTGTTGCAGTAGTAAAAACAGAGGAACATTGATAAAACAAACTAGAAATGATGTGTGTGTGCATATACAGACATGAACACACATTAGTGATGTGTGCACATGCACCAAAAATGTGAGACAGCAAAAAACAGGATTTATATACATATAATTACGTATAATAATGTGTAGTGCCTCGCAGCGTTTCATCCCAGAGTGGGTTGAGTGAGTTTGTCTTCTCCCTGTGCTCAGGTATGAACCTGACATCCTGCTCCGAGCCAAACAGGAGTTCATGAAGACAGACAGCGCCACAGACCTCGAGTGAGTGCTCCTCCCCGGGCCACGAGTACAAATGAATGCATGCATATGCCTGGGAAAATGCAAAATGAATCTGTCTAATCTGTGATTAGATACATGAAGGAGCAGAGCCAAGCCCCAGACCTGGCAGAGAGAGAGCTGGTGCCAGAGAGAGAGTATCAGAGAGTGACTATCTCTGGAGAGGAGAAATGCGGGGTGAGGGGATCTGAAGACAAAGTGTTTCTGAGTTTCATTCCTTTTGTGTTGCCTCTCTGGATCAGTAAGCAACACCTCCTCTGTTCTTCTCTCCGTCTCTACGGTTCTATTGTTCCCGCATCAAGGTTCCCTTCACAGATCTGCTGGATGCTGCCAAATGTGTGGTGAAGGCTCTGTTCATCAGACAGAAGTACATGGGGCTGTCGCTGCAGAGCTTCTGCAGGACCACGACCAGATACCTGCAGGAGCTCAGCGAGAGACCTCTGGACTTGGACAGCTATGAGGAGGAGATCCCAGAGACCACAGTCAGCGCAGGTAAAACCAGAGAAAGACAGAGATATACGGCTGGACAAAATGCACCCATGCATACAGCAACTCTCCCTAGTTAGAGTTGATTGTTTTCCAGCTTCTTTAATTTAAAGATTCACTGTTAGTGTCCAGAAAAGTTGATATTTACTGGATAAAGTTTAACAATGTCAGTTCAATCAAAAGAGAAAACGTGAGAAACCTGACTGACTAATGCGAGTAGATGAAAAAAGCGATAAAAATGATCAATTTGAGAACTTGAGTTTGTAATATGTTAGATTTACATCCTTGTATTGTCAACAGCAGGGAAGATTTGCTTACTCCCCAAAGGTTATAACCAATATACGTGTCTCTAATTTCTTAAGAAATGGAAAACCTTTTCTCCAGCTTTTTCAATTTGCAGAGATTACAAGACTTGCTTCATTGCAAGTCATTTTGCAGTTGTTTGTGACTTGTTTTCTTTGGGATTTTGAAGACAAACCTGAAGCTCTTGTCCCCTTTGATTGGCATTTTTGTGATACTGCAGGTCATTATTTGCAGAATAAGGTTTCACATTCTCAGTTCAAACTGTAATTCTTGAACAGAAAAATAGTAATAGTAACCTCTAGAGGAAGTATAAAATATAATTTCTGTAGGTAATAATTAGGGCTCACAGAGAGTGAGCGTCTCGGCCTCTTGTCCCTGTGGGAGCGCAGGTCACCTCAAGCGTTCTGTGCTCTCACATGAAGACATCACAGGTCACACCCCCACAGACTTCACACTCCATCTGTCACACTCCCCCCTCCGAACCTGCTGCCTCCACGTGTACTTCCGCCCAGATCCGCATGCTCGTCCCCCACCGTGACGCAGTCCGCCGTTCTGTCTCCTCTCAGATGCCACCGTGCACCCGCCCGCTTCTGAAACGCACCCGTACGAGAACCAGGACCCCGGCAGCATGCCCCCCGACACGGGCTACGGCTGCAAGATGGTGGACGGGGTCATGCATGTGTACACAACCAGGAGCGTGATGGAAAAGTGAGATGAATCACAGAAATCTGATGTGGCCACTGATCCTGGATCAGCTGTTGACTTTGTTTGTCCGGGATCAACAAAACAACAACAGAGACAGAATAAACTCCTGTTTCACTCAAACAGCAGCTGCAGGATATGTTTTGCTAAGATTTTAAAAGCCTTTTTATCATGTGGGAATTACAATAGTTTAATATCTCCTCTACCTGACCTGGTTAACATGTGTGAGAAACAGATATGAAGAGTGGGAGAGTTGGGATATAATGTTTTCTATGCCATATTGTGTATTTAATTATAGAAATCTGTACAAATGAATGATATAAGTGAATGGTGGAGGAAGAGGGCTGTATATGGATAATCTACTTTCTCTGGTTTATTTATTTTTTTCATTGTCTTTATTATTATCAATCTTCACAGTCACATTATCTCCCAAAATTGTCACTGACCTGCTTGATTGAAACATGCAAGAAATGAAAGCATGTTATAAGATAGTTGCACAAATAAGAGAAAGAAATATGTGTGAAAAATAGATGTCAAATGTCCAAAAGGCTAAAAGGCTGCAGCAATTGTTTTCTAGTTGTTGTTCTTGGGTCTTGACCTCCTCATGAAAAGTGCTGCTGAGTGGTTGGTTGTGATGTTGACCCGGGCCAAACAGTTGATCCAGTGACAACAACAATAACTTGGTGACATCTGTTTGTGCACAGTCACATTCTGCATGCGTGCTGGATCTTGTAATCCAGGAAACAGAGTGAATCTGATTCAGACTGAAACATGCTGCCTGCAGCAGACTTCAGCGGTTCTGAGCTGTGCTGTTGGTTGACAGGAGCACGGAGCTGGAACTGCCGTATCCAGACCTGCAGGAGTACATCGCTGACATGAATGTAATGATGGCGCTCATCATCAACGGGCCGGTGTAAGTCTGGGGCATGATTGTTGACTTTAAAGGAACCTGTTTTACGTCTCCTTTCATGTTGAGCCATCCAGAAAATAACCAAACTTTAACACTCAGGTGTTTTTCTGTCTCTTTGTGTGCCGCAGGAAGTCCTTCTGCTACCGTCGTCTGCAGTATCTGAGCTCCAAGTTCCAGATGCACATCCTGCTGAACGAGATGAAGGAGCTGGCAGCGCAGAAAAAAGTCCCACATCGAGACTTTTACAATATCCGTAAGGTGAACTCCAGAGCTGTGTCCGCCGCGCACCATCAACAGTTACTCACTCTGCTCATCCAGAACCAGACTCAGACATGTCACTTTTCTGTGTGTGTGTGTGTGTGTGTGTGTGTGTGTGTGTGTGTGTGTGGTACAGGTTGACACGCACATTCACGCCTCATCCTGCATGAACCAGAAACACCTTCTGCGCTTTATCAAGAGAGCCATGAAGAAGTATCCCAAGGAGATCGTGCACGTGGAGAGCGGTAAAGGCCAGACGCTGATGGAGGTGTTTGAGAGCATGAACCTGACGGCCTTCGACCTCAGCGTGGACACGCTGGACATGCACGCGGTGAGCGACGTCCAGGGAGGACCCGCAGTGCAAAGCTCTGCGGTTATGAAATGCATGATGTCGGAAAGATGGAGTGTACTTCAGCCAGACAAAAACATCACAACAGCGCTTCAAAAGGACCCATTATCTACCCACTCCCGGTCCTCTGTCATTTCTATGTTGATCAACAATAACACTCTGCTCACTCTGACTCTGTGTAGTCAGTGCATCTCCTTTACAATATTTTTATCTTTTCTTTCACTCAATCAAATATGTTTTTGGTTAGTAGTGGATTTGCACATTTTGTCACATTCAGAAGCAATAGTGAGCTGCTAAACAAACAGTGTTTTTTTCATAAAACATTTTTCCCAAACTCGAGACGTCCCCACTCTAATCCCTGTGGTTTCACATCGTTTCTGCAGGACCGAAACACTTTCCACCGCTTTGACAAATTCAACGCCAAATACAATCCCATCGGCGAGTCCATCCTGAGAGAGATCTTCATCAAAACCGACAACCACATCGAGGGAAAATACTTCGGGCACATCATTAAGGTGCAGGTCACTTGCGCGTCTCCCTGTGTGAGGCGTCAGCGCCCTCTGCTGACTACCTGTGTCTCTGCTCCTGCAGGAGGTGATGGCAGACCTGGAGGAGAGCAAGTACCAGAACGTGGAGCTCAGACTGTCCATCTACGGCCGCTCCAGAGACGAGTGGGACAAGCTGGCCCGCTGGGCCGTCAAGCACCACGTCTACTCCAACAACGTGCGCTGGCTGGTGCAGGTGCCCCGGCTGTTGTGAGTGCAGACCTTCATCCTTCATGTTTCTTATCTTCTCCAAAATACTACTGAACTGTCAGTACGATACATGTGTTTGGAAGTTATGATGTCTACCATACACATTCCACCTTTCCATACCAACCCAAATCCCCACACTGAAAAACAGAAATCCTCAGAATTACCTTAAAATGTTAATGCTTTTAGGCAACTCTTAAAATACATAGTTTGTCAGCATGGACTAAGTTGCATGAAATAAGTTTTAAATGAGTTAGTGGAGTATATGCAACTTAAATACATTTAACTTACTCCTCAACTCACAATGTGAAAATTCTGGTCCCAGAACAGTAGCTGCAGTCCTAAAAGGGGTGAAAGTTTACATAAAGTGTACAAAGTGCCTCTGTAAAATGTAAAAACATTTACATTGTTCATTTTCTTGTTACATAATGTTGTTTTTATGAGTTTATACTCACCTGACAACCAGAATCATTGTGTTTTTGTTACTTAAACTGACCTCTCATATCTATGGTGGGAGTGACTCCTCTCCAGTGTGTTTGTGCAGCAGAGCAGAGCAGTCAAACTGGCCTTTCTTGCAGCAAGTTTGACAAAATGAGCACCATAATGATTACATCACTATATTTTCACATATTTTCTTCCCCCCTTAAAGCGACGTCTACCACACGAAGAAGCAGCTGTGTAACTTCCAGGAGATGCTGGAGAACATCTTCATGCCTCTGTTCGAGGTCACCGTCAACCCCCGCAGCCACCCGGACCTGCACCTCTTCCTGCAGCACGTACGTAGCGCTCAGCAGAGCCCACTCATTCATTCACGCCATCATGCACACGTAGACGGAGCTCAGAGTTTCATGTTTCATGGAGCTCCGCCGGTCGGTCCCTCACACAGGTGGTGGGTTTCGACAGCGTGGACGACGAGTCCAAACCAGAGCAGCACATCTTCAACCTGGACAGTCCGCTCCCAGTCAACTGGACGGAGGAGGACAACCCGCCCTATTCCTACTACCTCTACTACATGTATGCAAACATGACTGTGCTGAATCACCTGCGCAGGTATGTGACCACACCTCAGGCCATATACTAGCAGCTTATCTGCTCAATGCCAACGGTATGTGCGTGACGGTATGTTCTCAGTGTCTCAAGATGTTAATCTACATTACTTTAACTTCCTTTCTTCTTATATTATCACAGTGGCCCCACCACACTCTGTAGTATCTATTTTCCTTTGCATGTTACTATTTGACTTTATCACACAAAAGCAAACGATCAACCTCCTAATAGCTCATTTTCTTATCAAAATGAAAACAATAAAAGCTCCATTACAATGATTTGTGTCAATGTGAAATGCAATATCAGACTCCTGCATACAAATTACTTTCATATAGCAGAGATTCTTCACCTCAAACAAAGCAGGAAGTAAGTGTTTTCTTCACAGTGTGTGTGTGTGTCCGCCCCCCCCTCTACAGGCAGCAGGGGCTTCACACACTCGTCCTCCGGCCTCACTGTGGGGAGGCCGGGCCCATCCACCACCTGGTGTCTGGCTTCATGCTGTCGGAGAACATCTCCCACGGGCTGCTGCTCAGAAAGGTGTGGCCTCAAAATTATAAAACCTCTCCTGGGTGTAGCTGATCTTCTCAGGTGTGTGTGTGTGAGATGGTTTCCTAACGCCCCGCCCTGCCCCCCCCCCCTCCCCTCCCCTCCAGGCTCCCGTACTGCAGTATTTGTACTACTTGGCTCAGATCGGCATCGCCATGTCCCCACTCAGCAATAACAGCCTGTTCCTGAGCTACCACCGTAACCCTCTGCCAGAGTACCTGTCCAGAGGCCTCATGGTCTCCCTGTCCACGGACGACCCCCTGCAGTTCCACTTCACCAAGGTGCAGACGCAGACTCACAGGCCGTTGTTATGCAATCGTTTACTAAATGTGTACTGTCATTTCATAAGCATTTGGATGCACTCGCCACCACGTCTCCCTCTAATAAACTATTGATTAGACACTTGATCTTAATTAAGTGTGTTAATTTGTGCTGTGCTGTGTGTGAAGGAGCCCCTGATGGAGGAGTACAGCATCGCTGCCCAGGTGTGGAAGCTGAGCTCCTGCGACATGTGTGAACTGGCCAGAAACAGCGTGCTGATGAGCGGGTTCTCTCACAGGGTACCGTCACTTATCTTTATGGCTCATTACACATTACCCAGCGCTCCCCGCCTCTCAGACTGTTCACTTTCCCTCCCCCTCCTCCTCTCCCAGGTGAAGAGCTCCTGGCTCGGCCCTAACTACATCAAGGAGGGGCAGGAGAGCAACGACATCAGGCGGACCAACGTCCCCGACATCCGCGTGGCCTACAGGTACGAAACCATGTGCGAGGAGCTGAATCTAATCACGCAGGCCATCCGCACGGACGAGCTGGACACCATCGACGAGGAGGGGAGTCTGTGCATGGGAGCCGTGCAGGGGGAGAAGTGAGGACGCGGGGCGGAGACTCAGACTCACCACATTCCCTGTTTTAACATCAGGACTTTGTACAGATTTGCATATGAGCATATCACACCTGTGAACAGAGGAAAAACAAAAAAAGCTTTGATATGATATTATTACGAGACGTTGATGAGAGGCAGACCTTCATTCTGTGCACCCTACGTCGTTCCCTCCCTCTCGTCTCTCCGGATCGCTCTGTGTTCGCCTCATCTGTCTGCTGTGAAACTATTAGTTTTCCAAAGTTTGCATCTTCTTCATTTTGTCTGTGTTTTCTGTAGAAAGTCTGTAATCCCACGAGCAAGTATTACATAATACAGATATTCAATATACATACCGGTTCATAAAGCTACAATCTGAACCCAGCATGTGAGGATTAAAGTAGGAGGACAATCTGGAACAATTTGCAGAATAAAAAGATCTGGATTAACAACAGGGCTGCAGATACACTGAGGTCGCGTTCCTGTTATCTTTTCAGATAAGATGGAGATTTTAGTTTATCTACAGTTAAACTATTAACACACAGCGGGCACTCCAGTACCGTATAACCTGATTTAATAGCAGAATTCAAAGGTCTCTACTTTCAGTCCGACCAAATGAACCAAAGTGCAGCTCGGAGAAGATGAGCATTTAGAGTACGTTCATTTGGAAGATGAACCTGTAGCACTTTATCTAATATGTCTGCTTTTTCCTAATAGTTTTCTGGCCTTGCTCACAGGGAATGAACTCGGTATAACCTGGAACTAATTAGAATAAAAGTCTTCATTAGGTCACTTTAGATCAGTGATGATTTGCAGGAGCGAGGCTGCTAATCGGAGATTTTCACATGCCACTAAACGAAAACAGTGCACGACAGAACCTTTGCTCTGAGCAAAATGCTGCCTAACTGCTTATTAAACGACAGTCAAAGCTTGGTTTCACCAAGTTTCAACTAAATATTGACATTTCCAAGTGAATAGGGAAGTTTCAAATGTCAAACAAGAAGTAAGTGGTGTAGGTGTATCCTAGCAATCAATTTACATAGCCTAGAAGCCTTTACCACCTCAGACATCTAATAAACCTTTATAACGCTACCTGACTCAAGTTTAGAGATGTACATGAATAAACTCAAAGTCACAGTGTTGATTACTCTGTTTAACTAAAACTTACACGTAGAAAAATCAGCAAACCAAATAATAACATAGGATGGAAGGTGCAGATGATAAAATACCTTTGTGTTTCTGCAACTGGTGTCCTCAGTTATTCCTCATGTCCTGACCTTGAATGCTCCCTGAGCAAACATTTGTTTACCCTGAGAAAGTAAAACGTTTCGTACAATATTCAGTCTTCAAACAAAAGAAACACTGCAAGAATATTTGTTTTTTGGTTGGCAACAAGACAATACCTCATGCTGTGTAACTGTCAGAACAATCCCCTTCAGTGTTCCTGTTTCTGAAAGTGATCTGAGCATCTTTCCCTCAGATGTTGTTGTCATGTTCTTGCCGTTTTTTATTTGATTTTGTTCTATTTTTACAGTTGTAACTTCTTCTTTTTATTTGATTCAGTACAATTGCATGAAGGCACGTCACTATTCCTTTCTGGTGTGCAGTAGTGCTGCTCAGTTCTAGTATGTAACGACACAAACTCTGATTTTGTGAGAATGTTTCTACTGTCTGGACTGAGGCCATGATGTCCTCATATTTCAAGTACACACATTTCTGAGTCATAGTACAGTGAGTGATGCATGATCTGTGTCCCTAAGTTCAACCGGTGCCAAAACCGTGTCACAAACTCATTTTTAAAGAACTGAAAGTTGACGAGTTTGATTGCTTGATCAAGACGTGGAAAGCCCCTCTTCGGACTTCTGCCTTCGGTTCCTGATGTTATCTGTGTGGTTACTTGTTGTTATTCAAAGGCACGACATGTCCCACCCAGAGAGTTATATGTGCTGTTTGTGAAGCATTATTTAATGACATTTGTGTCTAAGAGAAATAAATGTTGCTCTCATTGGACTGTTTGGCTCTCTGTAGTTTGTGCGTCTTTGACAAATGAAACTGAAACTGCAGGTTTCAACGGATGAAAAGGAGGATATGTTCCACTAATGTTATATTTAGGCCATTGTGGTCTGTTTGAGCTGCCTGCAGTGGAGCTGAGCAGAGTGAGAAAAAGAAGTGAGACAAAGAGCGCTTTGTGTGTGTGTCCATATTCGGCTCATTACTCTCCAATGTAGGTCATAGTGAGCTGGACCTCAACACACTTTTCCACACCAATTACAAACTTCCATCCGCTCAAAATCAAAGAAATGAGCTCCGTCTGCAAAGAAACCACACCTAAGCAATTTGAGAGTCATTATGTAGTGCTTGAATGGTTTGTGAAGGCCAGAGCAATAGATCAGCAGCGATTCTAATAAAGAACTGTTGCCTTTTGTCATATCAAATGTGGATATTGGGATTATTATAAGAAGGTTAAAGAAGAGGAAGCAAACTAAAGAACTAAGGAACTAAGAAGAATCAAGCTTGCGTAAATTCAGAAAAAGACTGACTCAGGAAATAAAGCTCTGTTTTCACTGTTTCCTGACTTTGACCTTTCACCTCTCTCACTTGGTCTCTTGCACAGCTTGTCAAATAACCATTATGCACAACTTAGAGTGCAGGGTTACATATGTAACTGTGCAGGCAAGAAAACAAACCCGGGTTAAAATGTAATTTTGTAAAGTGTAAATTTAATGGATGACACAAATTCATGTCAAATTCAAGAGTTTGTCAGCATTGCCCAATTATGACCCTAAAGTGTTATAACAGAAGAAAGTAATTTTCCATCTTGGAGCTCCATTACACCCCACCAAAAAGTCTAGCATGCTAGAATCTTGTAATATCTCTTCAACATTACCCTTAACCCTGACCACTAGAATGACAGAGAACATGAACCTGGTGAGGAGAAACAGAGACAGAGCAGCTCATGGGGATTCGTTACTTCAAGCTCAGATCAGATCAGCCACAGATCCACTATTGTTGTTTTTTTTCTTCTTTTCTTTTTTGTGTCTGCACAATAGAGCGCCAGCATCACACAGCGTTTCAGCAGCCAGGATTGACAGTTTCTTGTCACGCCTCCCCGATGACATTGCAGATTACTGGTCGGGGTCATTCGTGCTGTGTTATCGTCTCTCACAGCAAAAGTTCCTGCCCCTGCTATTATTTCATCTGACATGGTGGACATAATAAAAGACAAAAACTAACAATAATAAATGATGTAGTCTAATGCTGGCATCACAGTTCTGAGGCTGGCCTATTGTGACCGGCCTCATTTCAAAGGTCAAAATGAACCTTCACCTCTCACCTATATTACTCTGAGGGTGGTGACCACTGAATGCTGTCACTAAGCCCCCCGATACACTGTGTTTTATCCCACTGCTTACAGAGACGGGTCATGCTTTAATTCCTGCATGAATCCCTGCGAGGCTGGAGTATATTTATATGGCGGCTCCTCTTGCCAGGTGCAGCTCTGCCTGGATCAACCCAACAATGCCTGGTGTTACACACCTTCATCTTTCCTGTCAGGGCTACAACTGAAGCGTTGCTTTCTGCAGGATTATCACGTTCAGACTCTCACACGATGTTATTATGTTGCATAAGAACGAACAAAAGAGTCGGTTCAGCCTGTGTGTGTGTGTAAGTGTGTGTAAGTGTAATGAGTGTGTGTGTGTGTGTGTGTGTGTGTATGAGAGAAAGACCGCCTGCTTCGCCCCCGCCCACCTCGTCTGTGTGAAACACACCGGCCTCCCTCCCTCTCTTCCCTCCCTCTCTTCCCTCCCTCTCTGTCTCCGACTCTGTAGTCAGACACACAGAAAGAGCCCCATTTTTGTGTCGAAAAGTGCCTCAAAATGACGATGAAACTGGCTTATTGGGACATCCGCGGGGTGAGTTCTTTTCCCGCCTCATTCTTGCCTGTGCAGCTTGTTTGCATGGATGTGTTGCTTGTCTGTGATGTTTGACCGAGCCGATCAAAAGTTGCTAAATGTAACGCAGTGGTTGCAGCTTGACCCCGGCGTGCTAGCAGTTGCGCTTGAGATCTACGGAAGGTTTTCTTTTCCCGGGAAAATTCGTTACGTAACGTTGAACCGATCCGGTGCACGTGAGTGTCGGTAAAAACAGGTTTCGAACTCGCGACCGAGCCGCTGCTAACGCGTAAGATCTTGAGCTAGCCCACCTGCTAGCACATGATCTCACCTGTGCCGTTATAAACCACGTTAGCGGGTGAATTACCTGATTTTTTTAAAGCAAGATAATAGGAGCCGTTACACAGCAGACATACCGCCATAAGGAAAAAAAACGATTGAATCTCCTTAAAGAAGCGAGAGCGAATGGGAGAAAATTATGGTTGCGAAACAAAATATGTGTGATTTTGAGGTCTTGCAGGTTTCTATGCGCTATTGTTCCCATGCCGAATTAAAAAGCGGCTGTTCTCGTCGAGAAAACGGTGTTCCTCTTTGACCGAAGTCTTTTAATGTCGTTTATATACAATCATTAATCCTAAAATGAATAGATTCTTTGTGTACTTTTGCATGGTGCTGGACAACAAAAAATACTGGATGAATGGAAAACTGCACAGACAGACAAAGAGCATGAGAACACGAGATGATAAATCACACACCAGACTGTATTGGTCTGTTAAAAATATCTTAAACTTCTGATCTGAGCGATGGTGGGGCAGTTGCTCTCACAATGAACAATGGCTTTTTGTGGGAATGAAAGTGAAATAAAGCTTTCAGTGGAAATAAAGAGGAGTACAGTTCAGCAGGAGAGAGACTCCTTTATATTATGGGAATTCAAGGATGAAACGTTTAACTGATCAAATAAAGGCTTCAAAGGAGGTTTGTGCATAACCTGTTGAGATGTTTTGCATCAGATAAAGAATGAATGAATGAATGAATGAAAATGTGATGTATTCTCTCACACAATGACTCTCTGTGCTTACTCTCACCTGTCTGCTGCTAGGCCGTACCATTGTTCTACTGCTGACATGTGTTATATGGCTTTATGTTTAAAATTTCTATCATTTATTGAAAACCTTAATGAACAGAGGTAACTGGACGTAAGCTGCAGAATAGACAATGCCAGCACAGAGAAAGCATATACATATATGTATACATTTTGAAAAACTTGAAAGAAGGGTGTTCCTCATTTATCCGCCCCTTCTGTCATTTGTCAGTATTTTGTCAGTTACTGACTGCACTGTCATTTCATCTTGCATAGAGGTCAAAGGTCAAGTCTTGTAATGGTCAACTATAATCCACCGGTTTTTAATCTCAACATTTTTACTGTATTCAGCTAATATTAAAATGTCTACTTTGTTTATATATTTGGATATATATATTTCAAATCATGATTAAAACAATGGCTCAGACAAATCCATCCAAACCAGAACTTGTGTTTTTAGAAGATGCGTCATGCAGAAGGTTCATAAACATTGTGGAGGTGCACTTATTGTTGTGAATGCAATGTTTTTAAGCCATAAACGGAGAATTGTAGTTGCAGTTATGACGATTGCATTGCCTCACATTTTCAGATAGGAGAAAATTGTGTGAAAGCACAAAACTCATTCACATTAATAAAGGTTTATACATCTTCAACCTCTTACGTGCGTCTGTGCTGTCCTGCAGCTTGCCCAGCCTGCCCGTCTGCTGCTGGAGTACACCGGCACCAAGTACGAGGACAAGTTCTATGTCTGCGGTGAAGGTAACTCACTCGTCCTACGCACAGACATAATCACTGCCTCCACACAACGTAAACCAGTCCATCTAACTCTGCTATCCCCCATTAGCACCAGACTATGACAAGAGCTGCTGGTTTGACGAAAAACCAAAACTTGCCATGGACTTTGCCAACGTAAGTGACCTGCAAGGAGCAAAAATTTCTAAGTTCTAATTAAAGTGCAAAGCTGTGTGGGCTCATAGCTGGACTGTGATGAACCTGTCTCTGTAGCTGCCCTACTTGGAGGATGGAGACAGGAAAATCGTGCAGAGCAATGCTATCATGAGATACATCGCTCGCAAGCACAATTTGTGTAAGTACTGTGGATCTAATATCATAAAAATTGTGCCACCAGCATTTTTATCTTCTTTCAAAGTTGGCATCTGATCTGATCTGACCTCAGGTGGAGAGACAGAGGACGAGAAGGTCCGCGTGGACATCTTGGAGAACCAGGCGATGGACTTCAGAAATGGCTTTGTGAGGCTGTGCTACGCAGACTTTGTAGGTTCTACGTTCATCTTTCAATCAAATCTTTACATGTGTAATTTTCTATCTTTGCACTATCGCTAATGCCTCATCTCTGCTCTGACATCAGGACAAGATGAAGCCGGGGTACCTGGAGGCGCTGCCCAGCGTCCTGAAGCAGTTCTCAGACTTCCTCGGAGACCGGAAGTGGTTTGCTGGAGATAAGGTAGATCGCCCCTTCATGAGACTTTTTTAGATGCTGCATAATTGTTTTTTTTACTCTCACCAAAGCCACAAACTTGAAGTTATTTCCATTTGACACATGATGTGAGCAGATGATTAAGCTGATCATAATCATAGCTACCATTGTAAAGTCTTTATTGAGGCATAGACTGTATATAAAAATCTTATAAAAAGTCTTCCGGGCCTAAAAGTGACATTAACGCAGCAGTGACTTTTCTTGCAATACCACCAAGGTCCACTAGGGCTGGCTCCAAAATCATGAAAATGTCACAATTGTGATTTTTTTTTTTTTCACAACTCAAAACAGTTTCAACAGCTTAAGTGTGATCTGGTGGTAAATTTGAAAATAATTGCTTGATAAATTAGACATTAGAGCTTAAAAATCTGAATGGATATGGGCGTGTATTTCATTGACAGGGGACCCTCACAGAGGCCGGAGCACACATTTGGCCACACATACTGTGTTTACTTTTATTCTGATAGCCAGCGTGGATCATATGGGAAGTGGGTGTGTTGAGGATGGCAGAGGTCAAAAGTTAGCTCCGCCCCTCACTCCTCTCCAGCCCCGCCCTATAAGCCAAACTTCAGACACAACCCTTCACAAACCAATGGGTGACATCATGGAGGGCTGGGGCTTTCAGCAGGTTCATTAATCTGCCTTTCTTCATTGGCTGCAGATCACTTTTGTGGACTTCATCATGTACGAGCTGTTGGATCAGCACAGGATGTTCCTCTCTACGTGCCTGGACGACTTCAAGAACCTCAAAGATCTGTTGGACCGATTTGAGGTGAGGCGTCTGAAGCGCAGTCTGTAAATAAATAAATGATGGCTGGATTCCTTTGTGCTGTGGCAGGTTGAGACCTGAGCGGCTCGTCTCCCAGTGACTGGATGTGTTCTCTCATCCACAGGCTCTGGAGAAGATCGCCGCCTACATGAAGTCCGACAGATTCATTAAAACTCCAGTCAACAACAAAATGGCCAAGTGGGGAAACAAGAAGGAGTAGAGGACGACGTTTCAAGTCCTCGACCTTTCACAAGTGCAACTGATTTGATAACTCATAGATTCAGGATGCTGAAACCTTTGTACAATGTTTTTCTATAACCTGGTAACTACAGTAGTTGGTTGTGTAGTTTTCATATATTTTCTCACACACGCGTTGCACTGTTGATTATTAACATGCCAGGTCTAAAACTATTTTTAGTTGAACTTTGTAAACAGAAACCCAAGTCTGGACTCCTAATGGGAAGATGAGAAGAAACTCTGAATTGAAGCACTTAATTCCTTAGTTGCACGTGAAACCTTTTTTTGACAAATTAAAGGAAATCTTGTACTGACTTTGTCTCTGTCTTTCATCACTGTGAGGAAATGATGGTCCAGTGAATGCTGGTTGTATATCGTATATATTTTAATTTCATTGCAGCTGGAAACTATACACAAGCTTCTTTAAAGTGCGTGAGAAGTAAAATAAGAAAACAATTTCTAAGTTACAATTATTCTTTTCTGGTAGTATGAAAGTCTTATTAGTTTTGCCTTAAATATATGCAGGCTCAGAGCAGCGGTTCAGTCGACGTAATAATTTACAATGAAGAACCGATCAGACATCGATGATTCCAACTGTTGATCCGTCAGACGAGATTCGAGAGCAGAGAGTGAAGCCGGGCGCTAGTAGCGGCCGTTGTACGAGCTTGACCGCTCGTTGGCCAGCTGTGGAGAAGAGGACAGGGCCTTAGTGACATCCTGCAGCTGTGTGTGTGTGTGTGTGTGTGTGTGTGTGTGTGTGTGTGTGTGTGTGTGTGTGTGTGTGTGTGTGTGTGTGTGTGTGTGTGTGTGTGTGAGTGTGATGAAACACTCCACTTACTGCGATGGACGATTTGACGCCCTGCAGCTGGAAGAAGACCTTGCCACATTCCTGTGGACACACGGTCCTCAGCTCATCCTTGGTCATTCCCAGAAGCAGCTTCCCAGACAGCACCCCGAGAGAGGCCACAGTGCTGGATGGAGAGAGAGAGAGAGAGAGAGAGAGAGAGAGGCAAGTTGTTAGCTCGTTAGCTGAAGTAGCTGGTGCTTGCGTTGATCCGTAGACTAAGCTATAATGTCTTCTTACTCGGAGGTTAAAGGTCAAACAGGTAAATAATTAATGAGCGTGTAGCAACTACTGCCCTACATTCAGCACGGAGCATTTTCCTTGGAATCAGTTAACAACATTAATAGTTGTACGTTCTACCTTCCTATCTTTCAGGTCTTATTGCACTATAAGCACTAATTCCGTCCCTCAGTTGTAAGTGACTCTGGATTAAAGCATCTGCAGGATGAATAAATGCAAATGTGAAGCAAAATGCTCCTAAAAGGGTCCATCTAACAGATTATTGAACAGATATATAATGATGTGAAAGATGTGATTTGAGGCTTTAACAGTCCTCTTTTAGCAGAATTAATTTCAGATGCAGACTGACTGTTAATCTCTTCCCGAGAGCAAATCCTGACGGTCACAGAATTAATACAGTGAACAGAGCGTATCTGAGTCATCACAAGAGGAGAGTTCAAACATCTTCCTTCTGTGGATCGTCTTACTCACAGTCTAGAGAAGCCTTTGTGCTGCAGCCAGGCTCTGACCTCTGCAGGCGTGGAGTTCATATCCAGACTCACTCCACCACGAGTGTCTCGCTGTGACAGACAGACAGACAGTCAGAGACAGACAGACAGGTCACCAGGCGTGCCCCAGCCAGCTGCAGCTCTCTGAGCAGCTCTACGTGTCTCTGTGCTCACCGGGGGATGGTCCAGGGATGGCCCGCTGCTCCTCACAGACTCCAGGACGTTGTGAGGGACGTTCCCCTGCTCGCCGTGCGTATTACGGACCAGACACCACGCAGAGGATTTCTGGATCACCTGTAAAAAAACAAACAAAGCATCTAAACGTTGATGATGACGACCATAGGAGACAAGTGAAAAGTTAAATATGGTAAATCAGATTCAACTGTGTTGAAAATAGAACATGTAGTACTTTAGATATAATAAATACTATGGTTATGTTTAGTATTTAGGGTATGAATCCTGGACTTTGGCAGTTCAGGGCTCTGGTTCTATCACTTGATCTATGCAACCTTCGGACCTAGAGAGACATTTAATTTAAGTAGGATATATTAATCTGAAGTTTATGGCCTGCATGAAAACACCATAAAAATCTGCAGATATCTGCAGCTGCTGCAGAATGCATTGTACAGTGTCCTTGAGTGACATGACAGGCTCCTCACAAATAAAATGTGTTGTTATTATTATTATCAAGGCCTCCAGACAATAATCTAACTTCAGTCCCTGTAAGTTTGCTATTCAAGCCTGGACCTGGATCATTGCTCACAATGTCCCTGATAAGGCGATAATACGAGTACATCAATAGATAAAACCTTGCCAACAGGTGTACCTGATAAGGGAATGACACCAGTGAATACTGTACAGTGTCGGAGGACAAACGCTCACCTGGACCATTTCTCCCTTCATGACGCTCAGCTCCTGGCTGTTCCTGGCCAGGAAGTCGTACATGACGCGCATGTGGAGGGCAGGCTCGCTGAAGCTGCAAACATCAGCAGAGGCACGCTGTGACTACTACGCACACATGCATGTAAATCCTCACTCTGTTTTCCATCGTAAGGTGAAGACACTTACGGAGGCGGTGAGGGCGAGTGTGGCGGGCTGCTCAGTATGAGCTGTAAACAAAGGAAGGGCTTTAAACACAATGCAACAGTAATAATAGTAATAATAATATGAGACATGTTTGGTCATATTACTGCTACTAATAATAATAATTATCATTAGTAGTAGTAGTAATGGTAGCATTATTGTTGCTATCATTATTAGCATTATTACTAGCATTATCATTATTGTTTTTAATTACACACTTGGACTATTTTTACTGTTATACCATCATTCTTATATGTGGAAATTAGCCAAATGAGAATTTTATCGTACATTTTTAGACATACTTCCATTTTGTGATATAAGGGTTATTCATTCAGTCTTTTTATTATGAAAAAAGTCAAAGTGACGGAGCAGCAGGGTGTGTCATCTCTGCTAAACCAAGCTGACACAGCAGCCCGGTGGAGAGAGGGAGGGAGAGGGAGAGTTTTACCTCCACTGGTGGACTCCGGTCATGGGTGAAGTGCATGCTGTTGCTCCTGCTCAGGGAGTTGCTCTCAGAAGGAGGTGGGTACGGCTTGTAGGAGGGGGCGGGCGGCTGCCAGCCGCTGTAAAACTCTGGGACGTAAGGAGGAACCTCCTCGGGCCACTTAGACCTGCGAGGTGACAGGAGGGCAGAGATCCACCACTCAGCTCGGGTCAGTTCACTTCAAAGCATCGTGTTTGTTACCGGAGGCAAGACAGATCCAGCAGTTTCATAGGATCTCCTGCTCATAAAGAATAAGATGCTGACACACAAGGTGCAAATTCAAAATGTATTTCTAAAAAATCAAAATGTCCTCACAGTATTTGCAGTAGTGAGGTAGTGAGTCAGCTCAACAGGGTAGTCTGTGCAACTCACAAAGGGTTCATAGAAGGGAATTGAAGTTTTCCAATCTGAACTGTATTGTAAATAATGAGCTGACTAATAGTACTAGTATAACTTTAGTTTAGTTTGCAGTTGGTCCATGGAAACATGGCTTTCAGACTTTCTCTCACTAATTAACACTAATTATACAATGTGAGCTCATAACCTCCTCATGATTGTCGGAATTTAATGCAACACAACTAAAAGATTAATGTGATATTAACAGATGGAGTCTGTTCCTGTCCAGGGCGTACTTCCAGCCTGGGGAGAGGCACTAGTAGTAAGTGGGTATGAAGTGGGTCAGAAGAGGAGTAAATGAATGAATGAATAAATGGAGTTTTGTCCAGATACTAAAGAGCGATCTTAAGGGCGATCAGGTCCAGTTCCTGGTCCAGGTGCTGCATCCCATCTCTGTACAGCTGTTCTCTCTAAATAAATGCTAAAAGATACATGTCGATGGATAGAAACTTTATTTTAGAAACTTTATTGATCCCTTTGGGATGTTCAGGTTCTGGGCTACGACATCGATAGGCTGTTTGTTTGAAATCTCCCCAAAGCTGGATGCTCTCCTTTTTATCATTTCATCCTGTTTCATCCCGTTTGTGCAGACCGTCCTACCTGGGCACGTTCCAGCACTCTCCCAGTGACCTCCACAGCTGTTCCTCCTCTGGTTCGACGACCACGCTGACCAGCCGCAGGGCGGGCAGAGTGAGCAGGGGCGAGACGACGTTGGACGGCAGGTGTGAGGGATACTGAGGAACCATCTGCAGAGAGACGGAAGAGCTGAGGATCATCTGAGGACTATCTAGATCACCTATCTATCTATCTGTCTATCTATCTATCTATCTATCTATCTATCTATCTATCTATCTATCTATCTATCTATCTATCTATCTATCTATCTATCTATCTATCTATCTATCTATCTGTCTATCTATCTCTCTATCCAGTGTGCAGCTCACCATCTTCAGGATAGTGAAGAGGATGTGGACGTAGTCCTGGGCGTTGGGGCTGGTCAGCTTCCCATCCAGCTGGGCCTGAAACACAAAGACGCTTTGTCAGACACACGCTCCACACAACAAATACAACATCTGCAATCCTTGAAAAAAAAAAAGAAGAAGCATTACCAACAGGTTGAATCCATATTTGATTTTCTGCAGATTGGCGACATATTCCTTCTCAGGTGGCATAATTGCAGCTGCTGGAAATGCAACACTCAGGTTAGAGTGTGTGAGTGTGTGTGTGTGTGTGTGTGTGTGTGTGTGTGTGTGTGTGTGTGTGTGTGTGTTTGTGTGTGTGTGTGTGTGTGTGTGTGTGTGATTTAAAGGGCCCTAGCGAACCAAACCGGTCAAATGATTGTACCTTTCTTGACTGATTTCTTCTTCTTGAACATATTGTTGCTTTTCTTGTCTTCGCCTTGTTGTTGAGTCAGTGCAGAAGATAACTTCTTGAGGAAGATTTCCAGATCCTCTACGACGTGGTTGAAAATATCCTGTGAGAAGAGGCACAACAGAACAAGCATGAAGCAGAGCAGTACTGATGAGTTACAGTGCCATAGTGTGGGGTGTGGGCCACTGACCGTGTTGGCCTCGGCCTCTCTTTGCTCCACCAGGCCTGGGACCTCCGGGCTGTTCTGCAGGCTGCGCGGCTCTGCCATCGGTGGAGGTGCCAAGTACTCTGCAGGGGGACAAAACATCGGCTTGTCTTTGCCTGTGCAAAATATCCACAGTGCACGCGTCACACAGAACATCCAGAGGTCTTTTTCTATGCAGAACACAACCACAAACTAATGAGATTTCTTCATGCACGGTGGTGGAACGTGACCCTCGTACAAACACATTTTTCACGTGTCTTTTTCTACTTAGTGGTGCATACTTTCACACGTTCCAGCAAATATCTGTACTTTCTACTTCACTATATCTCTACACTGCTTTATGTTCAGCATCACAATAACTAGATTTATGAACATTTAAAGTCACAGAAAGGGTTATTTGAGTCCACACAGCCTCTGAAGGTGAGAGATTACCAGTTTAATTTGCTTTGACTCCCTTCAAATAGTTATAAAGTCGACGTGTCTTCAAATATGAAGAAACAAACTGAGGCAGAATTGCTGTTTCTGCTGTATTCTTGATGCATTTTTATTCATGGTAGCTAAACTAAATGCTAAGATTTTAAAGTAAATTCAAAGGCAACTATTCACTTATTTCTACCTAAATATGGAGGTTAAAGTGGTACGTTTTTCACTCTCTGGTTAATTTTACGTTACTTGGTTGTGCATGAACAACACTGCAGTACCTGGTTCCCTCCACGCTGATGGAGAATCCTCCCGAGAGATGAAAGGCACAGGCTCCGGATGCTTGAACTTCCCCAGAGCTTGTTGCCCCATGATATTCTCCAAATCCAGCCTGAGAGCAGTCAACAACATCCACCGGTTAATGCGCTCCACTGGCCCCATCCGACACGTTTGTGAGTTTATCTGAGCTTCAGCTGCTACTTGCTTAATATCGAACTTGTCTGGGCTGGGCGCCATGTCTCTCTGTCGGATGATCTTGTCCAGGTCTTTCTTGATCTCATCCGCCTGGTGAAACACAGCAGGTTTAGACTCTGAACTCCAACAGGACAAACGTGAAAATGTCTTGAGGTGAAACAGGGGGAAAGGCCTGAGGAACGTCTTCACTAAAGACTGACTTTGTTTTTATAACTGCATGAACCTCACATCTCATTTTTATCTGATTAATCTTACATTCATAAGTCAGAATTTCAATGGGAAAAAATAAATTTTTACAGAACTCTAGACAGACATTAAACAGTAGGTAACCACAATTTCTCACAGTAGTAATAAGAAGGCTGTCTCTAATCATGCTTTATGATGAATTTCTATAATCTGCTTTGTTCTTTCTTTATTCTGTAATGTATGCCATCCCCTGGCATGAACCATTTGAACCATTGTCTGGAGCTCTGGTCTGGAGGACCTCAGGAGGTCAGAGGTCAGCAGGTGTGAGACTCACCCCGGTCTCCTCACACTGGTACAGGTAGACCTGCGGGTTGCGCTTGAAGCGTTCCTGCACGGTGACGGCCAGCACAGAGTGGTAGGCGCAGCTGTCCAGCACGGCCTTGACCTCCAGGATGCTGCTGAGGGGCAGCAGATCCAGCTCTGCCTGCACAGTGCCACAAGTGAAAGAGGCCGCCGTTAATGATCGACCCATCAGAGAAGCCGCTCTATCAATTATTCTCCACTGATTGCCCCAAGACAGCCAGATACAATCACTCTGAATAAAAAGCTGAAAATGAAAGAGGAATAAAAGACTGGTCTTTGTCCTTTACTTTACCCCCCGTTTGTAAAAACTTAAATACAATGAAGGTCTGTTAACTTATCAGAACAGCTGCAGGACGCTGACACTAGTCTGAAACTGTCTGATCTCAATGCTTTAGCTGCTAATGTGGCATGATGAAGGTTGAATGATAGAGATGCTGATCATAATTGTTATTGTGCGTGACTTGAAAAAGTCGGAGAGTATTTCTCCATCATGGTTCCTCTTTTTTTTCAGTCTTCATCAGAATTGTTTTTCTCATTCACCTAAACATGAACTGACTCAGAGCTTTGGCCACGTCTGTGTTGTTACTTCAGGCCTTCAGCCTGTGAGTCCCATGATGAAACTTCCTCTGGACAACAAACCCTTCACCTCTCTTCAGGTCACGCTGAAGACCTTATCTCCTCGCAGGGCCATGTTTGGCACCAAATGGACTCTGTTTTTTATAGCATTTTATGACCACTAAAAGCACTTTTTTACAACGCAGGCTGTTTTAATTTTCATCCGTGCACACAGTGGGTGGCGAGGAGCCACCTGCGTCTGTGCCTGTGAACGCTGAAGAAAAACTACCTGTGATTAATAAGTAACTAAGTCATCTAATTCTAAAGCTTTGACTTTCATTCATTTTCGGCTTGAGTGTCAAAGACATTATGCACTGCCAACACAGGTGAAACCTGACACACAGGGTTGAGACAGGCTCATATTGTCTGTGGGATGAAGGTACAGGCTGTATGAGAGTCTCTCTCTGTGACTTCCTTCCTAAAACCCAAAAAGCTCAGACCTTGGTCTCGATGTCGCTGAGCACCACGTATCCTCCCTGGGCCTCCATGATCATCTGCTGCGGCCACAGGCGGCCTTTGCCGTCCAGCCTCTTCAGCTTGGCCAGGCAGTCGTCCGTCGTCTTCAGCTCTCTGCCGTCCAGCTCGCAGGTGAACAGGTGCTGTGTGAGGTTCAGAGAGCACGAGCACGTTTGAGCTGCGTTCTCCGTAAAGTGCATATGTCCAGGATGCTCTAACGTCACTGACTCGTCCTTTGTGCTTTCTCTCCTCTCAAAGCTACTCAAAACAAGGTGCTGGATCCAGATCAATCATCAGATCAATGACATCAAACACCACTTGATATTTCTCTCTGTCTTCCTCTCTCTCTGGATCATTTGAGGTTTCTGGCTGTTAAACTGAACTCTTTCCTCAGGACTTTCTTCCATGTCAGATCTCTGTTTGTCCATTTACTATTAATAAAGAGATGATTGCAAAAGGGCTCTAAATGCAAAACGTCTTGAGATAACATTTTTAGGAATTAACATTCTAAATGAAGCTGAATCGAACGGCATTGATGCTCACTGAAATAATTTACCTTCAGGGAAAGATAAAAGAGCACTGTCTTATCTCTGTTACCTCCACTCTGACGTGCAGGCTCTCAGCTTGTTTGTTGAGTGTTTCTGAGTACTCCTTCCTCTGCACTGAGAGCAAGAACATCACTGTTACAAGACAAATCTGACTCGGAGGAACCAGATCACACACACATGGAAGGCGTTTTCAGGCCTGTACATACTGTATATTGATCTTCCATTAGGCCTGGAGAAGCCGTTCCTCTGTGGTGGAGCCGTCCTGGGTTCATCGTACGCGTAGGGCTTCCTCTGCTGAGGGAAGTCGTCCTGAGCGAAGCCTCTGAAGCGGCAATAAAACGTTATCTAACAGCATATCAGTGATTACCACACAGCAGTCCAAGCCTTTTATCACAGCAGGGTGTGAGCAGGTATGTCCACATGCCAAATGTGGCTTCCCAAAAACGAGCCCCAGCCTGACAAATGAGAGGTAAAGCCGCACTGACCTTGGGATCTGACCTCCTGGGGCGTAGGAGAAAGGTTTGGAGTATCCCAGCATTTTCAGACCACGTCTGGCTTCTTTAGTTCTTTATTGGTTTTTCTGTTTTCCGGAGTTAAAAAGTGGCGATTGGCAAAACTCAGAGCGTCCCACCCAACCTGTAAAAAGAGGAGTCATAGCGTCAGCACTGACACACCTGAACAGCCAAGATAACCCCAGGATGGGACCAGAGCAGCGCAGATTAGTGCAGTTGTGTGTTTACGTAATTGCATACATGATTACATACATGTAATGTATGTAATCAAAATGCTGTTGTAACACAGGGACATTTCCCCATTGTGGGACAATTAATCTCAATCTTATAGTAATTGGGATCATATAAGGCAACTGCATGAATCCACTGGCAAAATTGACCCAGAAACAGCTCGCTTTCTTGGTCCAAAACACACATTTGTTTAACTCTTGAGGATATATTTTGGGGTGTTACTGAGATCGAATTTATACTTCTATACTTTATCATTTACATGTTTTATTGGCATTTGTGACCACAAGTGACTGTTATTCAGCAAATTTGTCATAATTTATTTCTATGCGTAGAGCAAACATGCAGAAACAAAGCACTAAAGAAGGAGCTCTTAACTCTTGAATACATATATATAGTGACTTTTCTCTGAAGAGTGATGTTTCATCGAGTACTGATTTGATCCTGACAGTGAAACTTATCGAGAGGTGCAGGAACATCTGCCTGGTTCAGAAACAAACACAAGTAAAACCAAAGTACAGGCTTCAGTTCAGGCTTCAACAACAATCCTACGAGAGAAAACATTTCAGATCAGGATAAAACTCATTCAGCCTCCCCATGATATCGATATCTAATCACAACACTGTTAATCCGGTTCTTACCGATCAGCGTTGAATCTACTCCGGAGTCATTATCCCATTCGCTCTGAACCTCTCCTCGTTTCTGCCAGAGCCTGAGCCGAGCACTTCCTTATCCCTCTCCCTCAGGACACGCACTGGTCAAAGTGCATGCAGCGTGCAGGGCACGGCGGAGGAGCAGGGTGGGCCGCGCTCGTCATCAGGATGTGCTGGGAGTCGTGCTGGAGGGTGACGGACCTGCGGCTCCTCACGAGTCCAAAGGTTCAGAGCGCCTGCCAGTATCTTGATCCAGAGCACTAAAAGTTCATATGTGCCCAAGGAAGACTCTTACGCAACTACTAATAGTGTTGTAACCTGTAGCCTGAATGTCTGTTTATTTAGAGTGATTTTCCAAAGGCCTTCATTCATCACAATCACAACTGATACAGGTGGACTGATGTGGAAAAACACAAGCGTGGCCGGTTTAAGATGAATAAGAGAACCATTTATTTTACCATCAGCTGACGTGTAAATACTGTACACACCCATTATGTTGACAGAGACACTCTTTAGGGAGGAAAAAAGTTTATTCTGTAAAGAAAAATGAACGTCTCGTCATGAGGATGAGGTGGGGGAGGGGGGTGGGTGGAGCAGTCTTCTCTGAAGACGCTGCAGTTTACGCCATGGCAGCTTTGGCCTGAGAGGACTTGGCCAGAGCCTTCAGGTCTGTGATGCACTTGGCGATGCTCTCCTTCTCCTGCAGAACACAGCAGAAGACAAGACTGTTAATGTGCGCACAAACAGGAATGACAAAAGCAGGCAGGAGACCCGATTCATCGATTCTGATCTGCATCCAGTCTACCTCACAACCTCATTCACACCTTTTGTAGAGACTGCAGACTTGCTAGTATAACCTAGACAATCTTACTGCTGTATTCACATCCACTTCCCTTTCTGCCTCAGTGCATTTTGCCAGCATCTTATGTCATTCTTCTTCATTATTACAGCCGAGCTGAGACATTAATGCACAAATGCTCAAGCCTCGAGTGGCTCCCTGGGGATGAATATAGTTACTTCAAGAGGAAGGAGTCACATCCAAATCATCATTTTGATTCCTTATGCTGTTTAGTGCAATACTTGATTTTATTACAAAACAGAAAACCACATAAGTGTGTTATACCAATGTGCTTCTCGCACATTATCTCCCAGGCAGTATTCTCTCTAGCTTTATCTATGCTACTGATCAAGTGTGTTTCACTGCCTTAAAGTAAGTGAATAAATAGAGTAAAATGGATCCTAAAGCACTATTCTGTCATTTACTGTCATGGAACAAAGCTCAACACAGACCCTCATTAAACACACACCCAGAGAGTGTAGCGTTGGATCACACACACACAGCTGTGATCAGTAGATTCCAGTCAGACCGAGACAGCGAGGATTGAAAACATGAACCTGTCACATAGATTTACAGCCGTGCTGCCTCCTAGAGAGCGATCGCGGGCCTGACCTGCTGAGGGGTGATGCTGCCGATGACGCTCTTCTCCACCCAGTTGACCATGTGCTCCTGCTCCATGCGGCGCTGCAGGTCCTGCAGGGCCACCTGGTAGTCCAGGCGCCTCTTCACCTCGTTGGTCACCATGTGTAGCCGCTCCCTGCGGTTGATCTCCAGCAGCATGGCCACGTTGTTCTGACGGGACCAGAGGAGCCACAGTTACCGCACGCACGTCTGCACACACTGCACCTTCTAAGCTTTCATTCACAGGTCTGGTTCTGAAGTCAAAACATTGACGTTTATTGCAGCTTTGCTTTTAACTGCACAATCAAAATGACCCAATAAATGAAACCTAAGGAGCAGGTAAAAGGAAGTCTCGTTACTGATTTCATTTTAAAGAAAAAGACTCTACTCCAATGTTTTCAACACGTCTTTTCCTCTGTAAAGCATTACAAATTTCCTTTTGTAAGAATGGTGCTACACAAATAAACTCGCCTTGCCCAAACAGCCTACAAATATCTAATCACCAAGGAAGTGGCTCATTCATAGTTGCTCAATGAGCAAATGTTTACAACTGAGAACGTCCATCAATAATCACTCACTGTCTGTTTAAGTGACTGTTTGTTCTTGTTGGGTTTTGCTTTTTAAAAGCTGAGTTTTTAGCTAAGAGAGTAACCTCATTATGCTACTTTCACTGTAACAGGATGTTTTGGAAACAGCATGTGAAATGACAGTAAAACGTGTTTCTCTTCCACCCTGGTTGCTGAGGCTGCGATGTGCATCTGTTCCCAGCAGAGGCCGATAAAGCGCAGGACTCAAAGGGCTGCTTCAAAACACTACAAACTGCAGCTGAACTGCTGGGCAAAAGGCCCCGTACCCTCTTAGCGTCGAAGATGTTTCCTCTGCCCTCAGCCCTCCACTGTTCCTTCTTCTCCTCCTCGATGTTCTGAGACAGACTGGCGATGGAGGAGTCCTTGAACTCCTGAAGTTTGGCCACTTTGTCCTACAAACAAACACCACACACAGCCGGGTAAAAAGGGTTCCTACATGGGTACGACCAAGGACGTTAGATTGACCACAAATCAAGCTTTACTTGAAATTGTACAATAATAAAAATGACAAAGAATAACTCTAAAATCTGTAGCCAGCATACCGTGTTCAGTTTCTCAGCAAAAGCTGCTACGTCAGGGCCAAACTTCTTGACCCCGTAGATGAAGACGGAGCCTATGGACAGAGCGGCGAGGGTCTCTGCGTTGATGATGTAGATTTCCTTGGACAGCATGTAGACGATGAGGCCGGTGCCCAGCACGTAGGGCCCTGTGCAGGAAAAACAATCAAGAGGAATTATGTTGAGGTTCTCCATTCTCAACAGAGCGTCCAGGTTGCGTCTTGCGACTGGCTGCTGACCTGTGACCCCGGTCTTGGGGTAGAGCAGCTGGAACAACTCCTCGGGGAAGATGCCATGACGGACCTTTCCAGCTCTCTCTGGCAGAGGAGGGACTGGGGCCAGACTCTGGGAGGTGGTGTGCAGGGAGCGGGACGCCTGGACCAGGCTGAGGGAGAAAACCTCATCAAGGCTTTGACAGGCACAGCAGTGACATCAGGACAGTGAAACAACTGGTGCAGGTACTCACCCAGCTCCGAGGGGGCCGCTGCCTTTCAGGGCACTGGCTGCAAACAGGACAAACAGAGACGTGAGTTCAGGACTTATTCACTCACTTGTGTTACGTCCCTTTTTAATAAAACCCCTGACAAACAAGTCACTGTCCCTGCAGATGAGCCAAGAGAGATCACTGAACCAGAAAGTGCATGAGACTTGACCTTGCAAAGACAAAGTGAACAGACCACAGTGAGTGGAAGAGGTCATTTCAATAACTTTATCTGATGTTAGAACAGCATCAGGTGAAGGTTGGTTCATGTTTATATCATATCTATTCTCCAATGCTTAATCACTGTATGTAAATATTATATACGCGGCTTGAATACTTTGACAGAAAACATAAAATCAACAGGCCACACAGTCAATTTAAAGCCTCATGGTGGGTCAGTGGTATGAGCTGGTGCAGCAGAGAGGGTTTGCATACTGGTCATGGCTACCACTATGTGGAGTTTGCATGTCTACCCTGTGCATATTTAGGTTTTCTCTGGGTACTTTGGTTTCACCTCACAAATGTCTAGAACTTGCATGTTATGTCAGTTGGAAAATTGGAGATCGAGGGGCAATTGCCCTATGACGCTGGTGTCTTGAAAGGACTGGAGACCAGTCTAGGGTGTATTCCCTGCCTTCACCCTGAATGAGCTGGAAATAGACTCCCAAAGACCCTGAACACACCAGTAAGCTGCAAAGTGGCAAAGATAACAGATGGATAGACATTCAGTTCATGCCTCCATTTATTTCACATCATCATATCCTACAGACCTTGCTGTCAGGAAAGAGACAGTATGTAATTGTTTACATCTTGCAACTGTGGTGTTGTAGTGTTGATACTATTGAATCATATGTTGTCTTGAGTTCAGAGAACATGGAAATGACTGCACATCAGTTGCCATATCAATATAAATAACTCCATGCAGCCCTGTATCAACATATAATTACTCTGATGTACATCTATCTTGTTCATATCTGAGTTTATCAGATCATTCCTCCTTCAGTCTGATCCACTCCAGGTATTTTCCACTGTTTGTCTCTGAACTGTCGAACTTGTGCAGCTGTACACCTTGTACTTGTCCCTGAGAGAACCTTCTTGAGGGAACAATAATGTTTCCACCAACCTATCTATCATCGATACACATTACTTTCTCTCTCTTGGCCTTCATAATAAGCCCCGCGTTGTGTCTCTCTCCCAAAGTGTCCTATAAGGCAGTCTGGACCCATGCTCTCTGTCAATAAGGTGACATTACCAGGCGTGCAGCTGCTGCTAGCTGCAGGCTAACCTGAGCTTCACACACCGCTCTGCTCATTATGACTATTACGCACCGTGTTAACCGTACAACACAGCCACAAGCTGAACAGAAACCATACATTTCCACGGTAAAAAACTTCACAGAGCTCTTCAGAGACTCTATGCCTGTAGCAGGATTAGCTGGGTCTCATTCACTGCGGCCTTCACTTTACCCTTCAGCTTCAGTCACTTCTAACTCCTCTTCCTCAATCTGCTTCACACCGCACAGTAGCAACACTCATCACCTGGAAGGAAATATTCAGGTAATCGATGTGTACCTGAGACAATGACGAGCCTGGACAGCATGTTTGTAGAGTTAAGTGCCGGGTTGAGGGTCTAGCGGCACTGACGGGTTCGGCCTCTCCGTGCCCTTCTGCAAAGAGACCCAATATGGCGGATCAGACGAGATCTCGCCCACAAACCACGCGAGAGTTGAGACGAGACGGGAAGCGAGCGTTGTTTAAAAGAACGACCACAAGATGGCGGCGTAAGCGAAACACACCCGTATTGAAGGTGGCTTAACTGAGTTAATTTAGGTTTATTGGAGATAATTTGAGGTCATAAACTCGCTAAGATCAAGTGTTTAGGGTGATTTAATCGTTGTAGCGCTCCTGATTTAATTTAACGGACACCGGTGGTACTATAAAGTCAGTTTTGGTCCGGCCAAGTAGATAATGGTTGTTTTCACAGAGCTGATCACTGTAACTGCAGATGTTTTCAGATGAGCCAGTAAAACTACAAGTAAACAGAGCTCAGTGACAGTGCTCCAATAACCTGCATCCTGCAAACCCAACCTGCAAATGAAGATTAATTTTTACCAGGTGAAGATTCATTCATGTTATATTTCTGTATAGAAAGACAATAGGTGAGTAGACCGTGAAAAATTCTATCTATGTGCAATGGTTGTGAGTGTAAAAGCATAAAAGAGTGAAAAAAGTGCATTAATGTAAAAAACACACAGGCATAGACACCACAGCATATGATAAAGCTATTGATGTAGTCATTTACAGCAGTGTGTAACCCATTTTAGTGAAAAATGAAACCACTGTTATGACAAAAATCCAAATTTCCAAGAGGCAACCACACGCAATGCAAAGCACAGCTCCCGTCCTCTCTCTCCCCCTCTTCCTTTTCCCCGAGCTGAGCGTTTCATCCCAGACAGAGCACGCGGGGGGAATTGGCTGGGTCTGTGTGTAATCTTGGGGCCCACCCGTGTATGGCATCAGTTTGGTGCGAGTGGCTGCTGAGATAGAGGAACATATGACGTGGTGGTTCTCTTCACTTCCTGTAAAATTACGCTCAACAGAAACAGCTACATGTGAAGCGCACGACACCATAACCACCGAGGAGGGAGAAAATGGATTACTTTAAATGCACCTCGGGGAGACTTCTGACCTCTGAATGAGATGGTGTTGAGGGTATGTTTTCTACTAACTGAGCAGCATTTTGCCTTTGCATTATCTTGTGTATTTTCCCTCCACAGACTCACTTGACCCATCCCATGGCCTTGTCTGTCTGTGATAAGTCCGAAACTCAGTTAAAGGAGCTTTCCAAAAAGAATTCAGCTACTGCAGCATCTGATGTTGCACTTACCGCTTCTGTTACTAAAGCTACTTCTGCACCGATCGTACGGGAGCCACCGCAGCAGCTACTGGCGTTCGCCTGTACAGTTCATAGAGAAAATTGCATCTCTGTGCAACACACAGCATCTTAAATGTATTTCAGTTGCTTTATCTTATGCATGCTGCTGACACAAATACAAATCTAACCATCCATGCATGAAGGCTTAGTATATAAAAAAAGCTAAATGAAGGTTTTGAATATAAATCAATCATTTTGCACCTGCATTTTGCACCTACCAGTTTAATCAAATCACATTTGAGCTCCCTATAACATTTGATCCATGTTTGTAAATAATCATCTTCACAAAATTAAGATGATTCACTTCCTGATTTCACAGAGCCAGACAGCTTTTATTCATTCATTCATTGTCTTGCATGCCGCAAGTTGACACATACTCGCTTCTCATTTCAGATCCAGCTTCTCCCTCCCGTTCCCATCACCTGGCCCACCCTCACCTGAACTCCTTCCCTGCCTCCAGTAAACTGTCACCCCTTGATTCAGTCGTCAGGGGTTAAAGCCAGCTTTCTCTGAGCCGTCACACGGACATGGATGCCCTGGATTTCACTAGGACACACCTGCCACCTGTGAAAGAGTTTGACCGAATTGGCGAGATCAGAGCGCAGAACCATGAGAACCTGCGAGGGCGTAACAACGTGACCTCCTGTCGCAGCCCCACCAGAGGGATCGACACGTTACAAATCAAGTATGAACTGAGGGAGAAACGGCAGAAGGAGTTCCTCAGGAGGAGGTCTGTGAGCCCAGAGCCCACAAAAAAGCAACCTCAGAGGACAAAATCTCCACCACAGATGTTCTCAATGGATTATTACAGTCCGGGCAGGATGTCAGAGACATTTTATAGATCTTATCGATATAATCCAGCTAATGGACATCCAGCGATGATGTTATCTGAAGGCCCGAGCACCAGTAAATGGGTAAACACTGCATCCTGTGTCACAGTTGTTTCCACAGATCCAGGTTTTATCTCCACGTGCATCACACCTACATCTCACTCCTCGTTTTCTTCTTTATCTCTTCAGGCTGCATTGTGGTCAGATCAGGTAACGCTGACGAACCAAGAGAAAGGCCGAACAAGGACACAAGCATCTACCTCCACTTTACAAGCCAAGACGTTACAGCAAGACGAGCCACAAAGCACAGGGAGAAAAGGGAATAGTGTCAATGGTGAATGTCTCACCCGGTTACATTCAGTTCTCTCTGTCAGGTCACGCATTCTCATTGTTGTCATTCAGCTAATGCTGTTCTTTATGCTCTCTCTCAAAGCTCAAAAGACGGGCGTCAAAACATCCGTACAAACTGAAAAGATTCAGAAAAAATATTCCGCCAAGAGCGTAGACACTCCCCAGAAAAAGAAGCTAAAAGAAGCTGGTGTGCAGACAGCGTGAGTTCAGCTTAAACCTCCTGAAACGTCACGTCAGAGACCTTCACATGTTTCTAATGAGATGTTTTCTCCTGTGCAGGACTGGGTTTATTACCATCAAGGAGTCAGTAAGTGTGACAGCAGAGTGCTCTACTCTCCTCCTGGAAATCAGATTCATAGTCCGGAGAAGGATGCATCTCATTTAACTGTGTTTCTCTCATATCACAGGAAGTTCAGCAGTTAGCGGACTGCTTGCAGGTAAAGACACATCTAGTCCTGGTCTAGGCTCATCCCGAGCCGAGCTTCATTTATCATGACTCTGCGTTTTGAATAACGTGATGTAAAAATCAAGTCGTACTTACTGCTTCTTGCTTGTATGTACTGCTGATTTGGAAAAGCAGCAGTAGCAGATGGATAGTAGTAGCCCTGGTAGTTCTTTCTTCTTTATTTCTGTCTTGGTTACACGCCTAAATCACTCACATCCAACTTGATGTGATGAAGAGATTTGACTGGAGTAAGTTTGAGAGTCTTCTCCACTGTCATAGTAGTTGTGACTGTCATAGTCACAACTACATTGTGAAATAACCTCTCCTCTTACTGAGCACCGTTAGTTGCACTTGCTTTGTCTCTGTGATCTAAAAAAAACAATGTCGGCGTAAATAGATCAAGTGCTGTGACACTGCAGGGTTTATTTTCAACTGGACATGTTGTGTCTGACTTCGATGCTTGATCCAGCTCGTTTTCTCCTGCCCGTGTCCTGCAGGAGGCCCTGTGGAGAGAGCAGGCCCTGAAGAAGAAGCTGGCGGCTCTGCAGGAGAGCACGGCCAACCTCCTCAACTCCTCCAACAGCGTATGGATGGTGAGACTGTCCCTCCATCTGCACACACACACACACACACACACACACACACACACACACACAGGCTGTTTGCCTCCATCAAGCAGAGCTCTGTGACCACTGCTGCCCATCGACAAACACATATTTCTTGTTCTATAAGGTCAGGCTGCTGCTGCTGCTGCTGCTGCTTTTTTTACGGTCTGATCTCGCATTGAAAATGTCACAGTTGAGTACACAGCAGCTGCTGCCTCAGGAAGGCCTGCGTGAGCGTGTGTGGTTTGGAGCTTCCTGCTTCCGCTGCAGCAGGCCGAGCTGCAGAGGACGAGCCGCCGCTCGCAGACAGGAAGGGCGTGGCGCTCACAGATCGTATATCTGCTCTGCATCCTCTGACACCTTCAGCACTCCTCAGGCCGCGATGAATGAAGGGCAAGTGCCTGGCTCTGTGTGCCGCTCTGAGCAGCAGAGGCCGTCTGTTTAGAGAACATAATCCATGTATTTCACCAGTGACATTTGTCTCTCGCTACAGTAAGTGACGTCAGGTCGTGCCACTCTGCTCACGCAGGCTTTGTCATCTTTATTTGAAAGCAGAGCTCGCTCTGGGCTAAAGGCGGCGTAGGAAGCCGCCGTCTCATGGTTTGGTGCACGAAGCATCTTTTTTATTTCCGTCTGCCGCTTCACAGCGCAGCCGTCACTCATTTCCTCTCGAACCCACACAGGCTCGCTGCAGCGAAGACCTGCTCAGGAGCAAGATCAGGGCTCTGGAGGCCCAGCTGCAAGTCGCCCTGCAGGTAAGAGAAGCAGCTGCTGCACAGACGCAGCTCCTCCCCCCGCTCCAGCCTTCGGTTCTAGCACCGTGCTGTTTTCTGTCCTTCACAGAAGCCTCCGAAGGATGGAGTGAAGAAGCTGCTGCTGCAGATGGAGAAGCAGAAGCTGGTGTATGAGGAGAAGGCGCTGGTCGCCCTGCAGAAGGCCACGCAGGAGAAAGCTGAGGCGCTGAGCCGGGCCGACTTGATGCAGGTGGAGCTTCTCTTTCTGACTCTAAAGCTTCTAACTCTTAACTCTGATATGGAGTTTGATTCGAGGCAGCAGACAGGAAGGATGTCAGCATTAGATTCAGATTTGAATGGCAGGAAGTCATAGTCAAACTCAGAATGCAAAAACACACTCTCAGTTCATGCTCTTGAATTCAGAATCCGCACTGTGTTTTATATGTTTGTAAATTGTTTTGTATATTTATCAATCTTGATTTCAGTTTGAGTTAAAATTCAGCTGAATTTTAAAAAGAAATGATTGAGGCGTAACAGTAAAACCTTACGTCTGACTATGGTTTGAGCGTAAACAGAAGCATCTTGTTACATCTTAGGAACTTTAAATGTTTATCCTCTAACGATGAATGTTCAAAGTACCGTGAACTGAACAGATTCAGCTGAATCTGATTCATTTCAACTCTCATATTGTGGAACATGACAGAGGAACCTTTCATTTCCCAGAATGCTTTGCTTCAACCAAACCACCTTAGATACTGCACTCTCCTTGTTGTTTTGAGTGGAACGCCTTTGAGTCTTGCATTTAACAGAGGCTGATTGTTAACAACCATCTTGTGCTTGTACCACCAGGAAGCCCTGGTCGCAGCCCAGGCCGAGGCTCTGAGATGGCAGAGTCTGTTCCAGGAGCTGAGCCAGAGCTCCGGGCAGCTCAGGGAGAAGCAGCTCCTCAGCGCCCAGCAGCTGCAGCAGCTGATCGCACAGGTGGAGGTACGTGTGGGCCGCGGCCGTCAGCTGCTGGAGTCCGCTCCACGTCTCTGATCCATGAGTGACGTCTTTGTCCCGCTCAGCTGTCCAGAGAGAGGGAGAGCGAGCTGAAGGAGGAGGTGGCCTCACTGAGACAGGAGAAGACGGAGCTGCAGTACAACGTGGACCTGCTGGAGGAGGACAACCAGATGTTACGAGAGGAGATGCAGAACCTCAGAGGCAAGACTCATGATTTTATCTGTCGACTCTGTTAAAGTTCAGTCAGTTCTTGAGACCTCGAAGGGGACCAAGAAAGGTGCAGAGTCTTTACTTGGTTTCTATTGTTAACACTGAAGCTAAACAGTGTTGTCATCAGAGGTTCAGAGGTTGTCTCACAGCATTTTACAATCCTATGTTTAGGTTCAGGTGTATTCTTAACCGGTCAGTCTGTTCCCACACAGATCTGGCGACCACACGAAGGCTTTGATCTGATTGGCTGCCTTACTTGCCACTCATGTGAAGATCAAATGACTTTATGTGGCTTGATAAACAGCGTAGCTTCTTCTTTCCAGCTCTGATCAATACCCTGTTGGTTAGCTGCCATTTCAGTGTCTGAAATGTATACACCACTGAGGATGTGATGATGTTTTAGAACCTGCTGTACATCCTAGACCGTTTCTTCATCCTGCCGTTGTGGTGTCCCATCTGAAGTAGATGCCTCTGTTCCCTGCCTGCTTCCTAGATGGCAGCAGTGAGGACCAGGAGATCATGCTGCAGGTCCATCCTGCATCAGGAGAAGCAGGGCGTCAGGCGACACTGAGCAGAGACTCTCAGGGGGAGGAGGAGCTGCGTCGCACTCGGGAGAAGCTCCGACTCAAAGAGAAGGAGGTGAGATGGAGAAGTCAGGCACAAGCACAGGCTTCACGTCTAACAGCAGCAGTTTGATGTCCCACTGTGCTCCTGGGTCCAGAGCCATGACTGCAAAGTGTATTTGAAATAATAAGAGTCCTAACTTGATCCTGTAATATTAACAAATCACACATTTCTTAAAGATAAAGTTGAGTCTCTCTGGCTCCATGCACATTGAGAGAAATATCTCTGATCATCTGCATTGCAAATGTGTTTTGAAGGTTACTTACAGATTGTGTCCCCTCCATATGGTGTGTGTGTGTGTGTGTGTGTGTGTGTGTGTGTGTGTGTGTGTGTGTGTGTGTGTGTGTGTGTGTGTGTGTGTGCGTGCATACAGTGTGAGGAGCTGCAGGCAGAGCTGCATGTCATGGAGCAGGAGTGTCAGTCCAGCCAGGCCCGGCTGTCGCAGTGCAGGGACGAACTCCGGCAGCTTGGCCAGCGCCACAAGAGACCGGTGAGCTGTTTGTGTGACTGTGTCTGTGTCTGTGTGTGTGTGTGTGTGTGTCTGTGTGTGTGTGTGTGTGTGTGTGTGTGGGGGGGGGGGGGGGGGGGGGGGGGGGGGCAACTGTCCTTGCCACAGTGAAACGCAGTGATTCGCCCTTGCCTCGTCAGTTCCAAACAGGTTTACTGTTTTTGCTGCAGTGACATCAGATACAATCTGCTTGAATGGGAACCAGCAGGGACTGAATGGAGGCTCTGTCCTTGTTCTATCCTGTTTACATACAAGCTACAGAGCACTGCTCTAATCAGAAATATCTCTGATGCTGTTTTACAAGCTTCTTCACATCCTACTTTTAAGATTTAAGGCGTCAGTGCCCATCGATGCTGATCAGGCAGCCGCACAGGTGACTTTACGTCTTGAGTTTAACACCATAGCTTCTCAGCTTGTTGCTGAGCTACGTGGTACCTGGAGCTATGGTGCAGCTATGGAGCGATGCACATCCAGCCTGATCTGCTGGAGCCAGAATCAGAGACTGAGGAGGAACCAGGAGCAGGGACACTGACATTACACCAGAAACTTCACCAAACTGCTGCAAACTCACAATCAGCTGCTTCATATTTTACGTCATACTCAATGTAAAAGTTAAACATTTTTTTTACATTTAAAGCCCATGGAGTCCCTGCTCCTCTGAACTGTCCCCCTCAGTTTTCATTGTACCCAGCAGCTCTGCAGAGCAGTGTCAGTAGAGACTATGCTGTCCTGTCCTGTTCTGACCGTTCCACCCCTGTGTTGCAGACGCGGTGCAGCTCCTGGTGGAAGCTGTGGATGTTCTTCCTCCTGCTCCTGGCCGCGGCTCAGGTCGTCATGCTGTGGATGTGGTATCCTCCCTTCAGGGAGCAGGTGGAGGACCTGTACGCTGACGTAGAGACCCGCATCGAAGACTATCTCATGGAAATGGCCTCTCCTCGGAACTCTGGCTGTTTCAGACCCATATGATGGTGTCCTTGCTCTAGAGTGTTCAATATTTTGTCTTTAAGTGAAACTTCATGGACAAATAGAAGCTGATATTTTTGTACTTCTTGTATATTTTTTGACTTGTCTGAGTGTATGCGTGTGTGTGTGTGTGTGTTGGCCTGTGAAACAGTGTTGTTGTTTTCATGTGTAGGTTGTTTGCTGGAGGTAAAAGAACAAGTGAACACTTGAAGTGTGAAAAAAAGAACAAAGTTTGTGAGGTTTATAAAATGTGTGGTCGTGAGTCGATAATATCAACAGGCAGTTTGGAGTAGAAAAATCGGAGGAATCTTTGTACTGTAAACAGTTCATTCTAGTGGCAAACAACATCTATTTATTTCTAGACGTTGACATGCAAACCTCAGTAAAAACCCAGCTGTTGTGTTGATGGGACTCACTGTTGTTTACAATGTGATACCAAATGTGGAAGAAAGAGCCACTAGAGATTCATGTGACACAAAATAAAGACATGTTCTTGTGAGGTTAACGTGTGCTGCATTTTCTTGAAAATCTTCCTCAGTCTCTGTCTGAGCTGTGATTCAACACTGTTAGGAACGAGTCACACTTTCCTCACATGTCACAGAAAACACTAAATGTTTGAAGTTGAAATCAGAAGGATTTCAATTCCAGCTTCAATTTTATGAGAACAGCACTGATTTATGAGGAATTATCTTTTCCAGTTTCTGTTTTCCTTCTTACCATATCCAATGACCATCTGTCCCTGTACGGGAAAGGACATAAAGAAGAAAAGTTAAAATAGAAGAACTGAATTTTCTTTATGTAACCTTTATTTATACAGGTAATCTCTACTCTGATATACAAGAGAGACTCATCACACAAACATCCAGTATATCATAAAAAAACAGTCCAAACCAACACTTACAAACAGATTAACATATAACAATAAAATCCGTTGTACAGTACAAGTCACAGTACCGAGTGTAAAAGAAAATGACACAAGAAAGGCGAGAAGTAAAACTGAAGGGCTGTTTGAACAGGAAGACTTAGGCCAGTGTCAGTCCAGGGGACTGGGGGACTTATATCCAGGACTAAATATCCAGGATGTAGTCGGAGGAGTCAGAGAGAGAGGTGTGTGCTCAGCTCTGCCTGTCTGTGATGAGATGAGATGTGATGAGATGTGATGTGATGAGATGTGATGGCAGCGTGTGGTCACTAGCAGCTGGTCACATCTGTCCCCACACGGCCGGACGGTACACAAACGTTCATGAAGCTGACAGATGTGTGACACACGACACCAGCCCATTGTCTGACCACACTCGCCACAACTTGGAGACAAAACACACTCGGAGCTGAGCCGAGTGGGACGCCATTGTTCTCCCACACGGCGTTCCAGATCAAGCCCCATTCTCAAAGGGCACTGACGCAGCACATCCCAGCCACGCGGTCTTTCACCCACATTTACCTGCATGTTCCCCGAACGCTCTGCGGCTCACTGAAGAGATGGATCCGCGCGGGTCTGGACTCAGTGTCCCAGGCCACAGCGACGGTGAGAGGCTGCCGGGGTGACGTCTGCGTGAGCCCTGTCACAACGTGTCAGCGGAGAGGATCTTACCAAACTTCTCGTCTCCCACACAGAGCGGCTTCCCTCCACGACATGAGGACTGCGGTGCTGCTGCTGCTGGCGGGGCTGAGCCTGGCCAGCCTCACGTCTGCCCTGAAGATCTGCGCTTTCAACGTGCAGAGCTTTGGAGAGTCCAAGGCGAACAACAAGAAGGTCATGGGGATTCTGCTGAAGGTAGTTGAAGTGAACACAGCGCAGACACGTCCACACAGAGGTGAACAGCTGAGAAACCGTTGCTTCTCCTTCTCCTTTTACTCCTAAAAGATACTCTCTCGTTGTGACGTGACTCTCATTCAAGAAGTCCGAGACTCAAAAGGAGAAGCGGTTCAGGCTTTGGTCAATGACCTCAACAGGTACAATCTCGGTCATCAGTCCAAAAGCTGCACATTCAGGATGTGAAAACAACAACGACAGCTTCTCTTCGTTATGTCGAACTCTGTAGATTCGACAGATCCAACACGTACTCCTACGTGGCGAGTGAGAGGCTGGGTAAGAAGACCTACAAGGAGCAGTACGTCTACATCTACAGGTAATCCACATCCGACCTGGTGACCCCAGTGCTGTTACAGACCTGTGTGACATGAAATCGTTAAAGTCTTGTTTTGTTTTTTTTCTGGTCTCTTCCATCTGTCAAGGAGCAACGTGCTGAAGGTCAAACAGCATTTTCAGTATCCTAAGCAGGAAGTTGACGGGACCAACGAGACAGAGGCTTTCTCCAGAGAACCCTTCATCGTCCGCTTCCACTCTCCCAACACACGTACGCTCAAACACCACCTCACACTGCACACACGTTGCCACACATTCTGCGTGAAATAAATCATGTTTTGCAGTCTGTAAACCACCTGCCACCACCACTTCACAGCTGGAAGGATCCCAAAAGTGTCAGTGAACAAACTAATGGTAAAGTTCAGAGAGCAGACGACATAACGAAAAGCCTGCAGGAGCAGGAAGAGCAAATCAGTTTGTGCCATAGACAGAAAGAGACTCCTGCACCTTAATAGTCAGCACATTATAATGACTGGTTTGTATGCATTTTTGTTTTTTGTTTTTTTTTGCAAATGGTAAACACACAAGAGAACCCACTGAAATGCACTGTGTTGCAGATGCACTTGTTTTCTGACCTTTAGTCTCACTGATATAACTGCAAACTCTGTTTAAAGCTGTCTGCACATCATATGGTTTTATGATGATGTGATAAGATCAAAACCAGGAAACACTGGTGTGAGCACTTTCACTGACGTGAGGTTATACATGTTTGGTTTTTTGTTTTTTGCTTTGTAGTGGTGAAGGATTTTGTCCTGGTCGGACATCACACGTGTCCCAGAAACGCCATGAGAGAGATGGACCAACTGTACACTGTCTTCAAAGGGATTCACAAGAAGTGGAAGACCGATGTGGGTCCTCTCTGAAATGTTCCTGATGCTGGTTTCTCATACGACGTGGTTTCTCGGCCACTGTTGAATACCCGCTTCCTTTCCTCACCAGAACATCATGATCTTGGGCGACCTCAACGCCGACTGCAGCTACGTCACCATCAAAGGGTGGAGAGCCGTGCGGCTCAGGAGCGACCCCCGGTTCCAGTGGCTGATCGGAGACGAGCAGGACACCACAGTGAGAGAGAGGACACGCTGCGCCTACGACAGGTCAGCAGGCGTCCTCCAGACAGACAGGCTGCTCCGCTCTGCCTGACCTCTGCGCTGTGCTTATCTCTGTCCTGGCAGAATCATTGTCCATGGACGTGAGATGATCTCCTGCGTTGTGCCTGGTTCAGCTCAGCCGTTCAACTTTAAAGAGAGCTTTCACCTCTCAGAGGAGGAGGTAAACGTCTCAGAAGCACACAGTTCAGTTACACATTCTCATCACTGAGAATGAGTCCAGTTTCAACACAGGTCTTGATCTCGAGCTGAATTTGAGTTGAATCGACCTGCTTTTCATGGATCTCCAGGCTCTGGAGGTGAGCGATCATTTCCCAGTGGAGGTCGAGCTGAAGCCAAACCATCGCTACCTCCTCCGCAACGAGCTGTGAGACCGTCGACGACAGCAACCAGCAAGGCCGGACTTTATCTGTAGTTTTTAATCATTATTTTATGGGTTTTTATTTATTGAAATAAACCAAATGACCCGACAGAACATTCATTGGGAGTCAGTGTTGTGTTGTATCATCATATAACCGGCCGTCCACTCAGAGGACTAACAGGAGAGCGAGCTGTTTGAGTTTGAAGCAAACTGTGTGTTTGACTACTGGAGTTTTGGGTTTTTTTTTGTTCATTGTGCATCTGAAACCAAAACCACATCAAAGAAGATGTCAGTTCATGAGCTCATGAAGGTAAGTTCCTTCTGCTTTTTGTGATTTCTGCTTTTCAGACAGACAATTTACGATCAGCTCCGGAATCACGGTACGTTTGCGTAATGTAGACATTTGTGATTGTCTATTTAACCTCATATACCAGTTACTTACTGGATGTCATTTATGCATCTCTCTCTCCGACAGGAAGCTGTTCGCGGCAGCAGCAAATGAGACGTCGAGTTCTTTTCCTCTCTGAACGCAGAGCTCGTCAGTGGTTCTGCATTTATGCCTGCTTTGCTGTAACTTCTTCTTTACAAACTGCGAGCAAACATGGAGCAAAGTCTTGCTGATCTACTGAGCGACGCGTTTCAAGGTAAGAACTCTGCCTTTGTGTTTGCGGCATTTATTTACTGCTGTTGGGAACTTATCTTACTTAGTATCTTGCTGTGAAATGATTCTGTTGTTGTTACAGAATCGTCTGCTCCCTCCTTCTCTGATGAAGATTTAGACTTTGAGAATCTGAATTTTGAGGAAAGGCCAGAGGAAGATAAACTGTGCTTCTCTGGTGAAAAGTTATCAACAAAGGAAGACGAGGCTGTGCAGCAGGAAGCAACAGGTAGCAACGCAGCTGTGTCGTGCACTGAGGCTGCAGATGACGATAAGGCTGAAAGTGATGATGAAGAGGAGTCTGAGGAAGGCCATACAGTGAGTATGGATGAGAGAGTGGAAGAGGAGGAGGAAGAGGAAGCAGAGGAAAAGGAAGAAGAGGAGGAGGAGGAAGAAGAGGAGGAGGAGGAAGAAGAGGAGGAGGAGGATTACACAAACTCAGATAGAGACTCTGAGCAGGAAGGCTCTGTCTCTGGAGATGATGAAGGGGGTGATGAAGAGGATAAGAGTGCAGGAGAGCAGCCCGGGGACTATTTGGAGCCCGTAGACTGCGATGGAGAGAAAGAGGACAGGGTCTTTGCTGAGGGACAACCTCTGGTCCCAGCCGGCGCCGAGAGCCCTCAAGTTAGAAACGAGGAGAGAGGTGAGAGAGATGAAGAGGTGTTCTATTTCGAGAGAGTCCCTGAACGTGGCAGCGGGATGATGATAAAAGGTGACGGGACAGGAGAGGAAGAGCAAGAGAGTGAAGAAGAAGAGGAAGAAGAAAAAGAAAAGCAGGAGGATTCATCCAGTTCTGAACATGAGGACATGAAGATCGAACAAGAGGAGGATGTTCTGACACATGGGTTCGAGCTGGAGGTGGACACCTCATTTTCCAGGGGCGACCTGGAGGGAGCAGGTTTGGAGTTTCCTGAAATATCAGCCCACAGTCTGCAAGATCTCATTGCTGAAGTTGATGATGAAGGGCTTGCGGAGAAAATTAAGGATTTCTCAGGGGAGGAGCATGAAGAGGCGGGGGAGAGCTTTGCAGATTACCCCTCAGATTTGTCTTCATGTGAGTACATAGAAGATGGAAGAAAACATGAAGGAAGAGCTGGTGTAGACACAGCATGGACAGGAAGAGCAGAAGACGAGGAAGAGGAGGCAGACCGGGATGTGGGAGAGCTGGGTGCTGATCTGGAGACAGGAGAGAAGGCCGGAGGTCAGACAAGGGCCTTACAGCTCATGTTGGATGACAGTGAGACAAGTGAGAGTGAATCCTACAGCTCCAGTGATGACGAGGCCCACATGAAGCAGAGTGATGAAGAGCTCCTGGGCAACAGGTGTGTGGAGAACCAGGAGTTGCTGGATGACCTTGCCAGCGGTCCATCGTTCTCAATCACAGACTGGAACCTGAACGTGTTTGAGACAAACAGTTTTCTGACTGAGGACCTGACTACAGAGGACGCAGACGTGACCCAGCGTCCTGCAGATGACTTCAGCAGACCCACATCCGCAGAGAAGAACCCCAGCGCCTCCAGCCGGGGGTCTCTGGACGACAGCTTCTTCTTCAACACGGAGCCGGAAGCCGCTGAGGTCACCGAGCTGGGACAACTGGGAGATGACGAGTACGAAGAAGACAGGAACTGGGAGCAAGAGCAAGAGAGAATCAAGGCTTTCTACGAGTTTTATGACGACAGCGACAGGGAGAACGGAGGAGAAGGTGAGTGAGGATGAGGAGGGAAATCTAGACTCGGTGCAAAGTGCTTATTCCTGTTCTCTGGTGTTAACATAGATGTTATGAGTGATTGGTTTCCTCAGATGTGCCTGAGATGCTGTTCTAAAAGGCATTTGCTGAACAATGCTGTTTTCAGCTGTGGGTCCATATCTGCAAAGATCTGGCACCTTTTCATGCCTATCTGGCAACTATACCTTGGCTTTATGCTGAATGGCTTTCTCACTTGATTAGAACAGGTTGAATAGACTGTGGTTATTCAACAAAGCCTGATAAAAGTATTTTTTTCATTCTTGGCCTCCTTTAAGTGTTTGTCAACTTCCACAGTTTCTGAATTTCCCAAACCAAACCTCCCAGTGCGATAAATAAAGTTTCTCTTCTATCTATCTATCTATCTATCTATCTATCTATCTATCTATCTATCTATCTATCTATCTATCTATCTATCTATCTATCTATCTATCTATCTATCTATCTATCTATCTATCTATCTATCTATCTATCTATCTATCTATCTATCTGTCTATCTATCTATCTATCTTTTTACTTTTCACAGAGAGGCAGATAAAGGTTCAGTTTCGCACAGACCCACTGTCTAAAGTCTACTGCTATGAGACTGAGAGGTAAGACCAGAGAGCATGCAAACCTCCTGAAACTTTGAACACAACCTGAGCTGTGATGGAGAAAAGCCAACAGTGTGTGTCTGTGTTTCCTCCTCTCTCAGCAGCGACAGAGATTCACTCACGTCCACAGATGGAGAGGAAGATCCCAGCTCTGCAGAAGCACCTGAGGTCTGTGCACCCTAACACACACCAGGCTGCAGTGACTAGTAGTTAACTGACTTTTGATATAATCTCTTTTGCGTTTCATTTCTGTAACATTAAAAAGGGTAGTGTAGAGTAAAAGTAAAAGTAGTGTAAGCATAAAGGCTTCACTAGGGCTGGTCTGTCTTCCCCAGGAATCAAAGGAACCTGAGGATGCTAGGCCAGTGCAACCTGTGTGTGAGCCTGAGTGTGAAAACACTCCGGTTCCAGATCATGTGCCTGAACCTAATGGCACACAGGACAGCAGCAGGAGAGACAAAGTGAGTAGTCTCTGTCTTCACTGTGTCTATTTGTCCCTTCATTGTTGGTTAATTAAACGTCTTAAACATGTCTCTTATTCCCCTCAGGGCCTGCATGTGATGAAGCTGATTCTGAGGATGGGGGTGGTGATCATGATGGGTCTGTTGATGTTCTGGTTTGCCACAGACCAAGCTCATTGGTTCAGCCAGATGTGAAGGAATCTTCACAAGCTTCCTATAAAAAAACATAACTGACTTGTAAAAATGTAATGTACAGTTTTAGACACCTAACCAAAAGCTCTGTAATGTGTGATGTGCAATTGTGTGCTTAATAAAGTTTGAAAAAAATATTTTTCAAAAATTTGACCAGTTCTTTTCTGTGATTGTGATATTTTCCATTTCTTTATTATTCCATTTCAACGAACAGATAACCATTGTCAAAATTCTAGTTTTATTGATCTCTTTATGACTGCAAAGGTTGAATAAATCTTATGAGGTCAACAAAGACAACAAAGATACTCTCCTAGGTTGGAAAGAAAAAATACACCTTCAGTAGATAGAGGCTGTAACAACTGACCAAAAAAATAAACATTTTCAAAAAGATTCAAACGGAAATGGAAATGACGTGCGTCGGCTGAAGGAGCGGCTGCTTTATCCCTCGGGTCGACGCAGGCGGGCGGGGCTTGTAACGTCAGGCTCCTGGGCCGCACCGCCCGCGCCGGAGGTTCCGTGCAGTGAAACGAGCCGCTCTCTTTAACTCCTCAACCAAAGCTAGCGTTAGCAACGTTAGCAACCGCGACAGCAGCAGCACAATCCAGCGCAGAGCAACACCTGGAGCGGAGACCATGGCCTCCCTGAGCAGCAAAACAGACCAGCAGATCAGTGACCTGCTCGACGAGTACGAGATCAGGCATGGCCCGGTGGTGGGTGAGTGCACGGAGGCTACTTTACCGTGAAGTTCCCGGGCCCCCAGAGTCTGTCTGTGGAGATTTCACACTTTATCCCCCTGGACAAGTCTCCGGTGTCTGTAAACTAGACTCAATGTGTCTGTCTTTCTTTTCTACGTGTCCTGCCCAGACTCCACCAGGAGTCTGTACGAGAAGAAGCTGAAGGAGGCCATGGCCAAGGGAAAGAAAGCGAAACCATCATCTGACAAAACCTACTACAGAGAGGAAGGTGAGACACCTCAAGACAGCAGAGATAACACGGACAGACACTGACACAGATAACTGGGCAGGTCTGATAATGTAGGCAACAGCACAGAATGACCTGACACAGACGATGACAGGACAGACCTCCCTAATTACAGCCTACTTGTGTCTTCATTGCAGAGGAGGAGGTCACCTATGTTTACAGGACACCTGTAAGTAACTATCTATTACATCAAAACTGGTGAATGGAATGTGGGTGGAACAGTCTCCTTTGTGTCAGTGAATGATGGCCAGTGAAATAAAGAGCCTATGGGAAAATGCCTGTGAGTACAGAACCTGTTGGCCCTCCCTAATCTTCCTGGCTTAGTGCTCTGGGAACAGGGCGTGTGTTCTAGTCTAGATTTCACGCTGTGTGTTGCACCATGCTTTATGTTCAACGTGGGCGGCCTCCACCCCGACTGAGGCTTTTTTTAAATGTACATCACTTGTGTCAGCTCCTTGTTGCCGTGACAAACTACAAATGAAGTGCTGCCTAATCTGCTTTGCATTGTAGTCGTTGTGCTAGAGTAAAGTGTCCTGACCACGTCATCATGTCACTTTGCAGGTGAGGAGTGAGGCTGCAGGAGACAGGTCAGCCCCGTAGTAACCGCAGTAACAAACAACAATCATTTAGCCTGAAGAAATGAAATGAGCATAGACGCATCGGTCTGAACCCTGTTGTTTGGGTCTGTCTAGTGGGAACTACCTGAGGTCGAGACAAGAGTGGAGTCCCAGGGAGTTTGAACACGAGTAAGTTGTGATTACACTGGAGCCAGGAGCTGTGGAGAGTAGAGCTGAGGCGTCACGTCTTGTTTTCCTGTCACCTCTGCAGGCCGACGTACGCCAGCTACTCCAGGCCACAGAGCGCGTACAGAGAGAGGGACGTTGTCAATGAGTGAGTACATTCATGTTGGGCCATCAGATGTCACTGTTCTCTACGAGTCCTGTCCCAGTCCTGCAGGAGGCCTGAGATGCAGATCATCAGATAGTCCTTTACCTGCATCCACAGGGTCCACACTTCCAGTCAACACGCTATCAAGCAGCTTCACATACAATCATGTTTTTATTGACATAACCTATTTTTCATCTTATTATCGCATTCAAATGCAGCTAAGATTACACTTTGTTCACTTCATCTACTTCTTTGCAATATTGTCAACATCTATGTAATACTGTGTATTTGTCTCCTAATATAGAGGTGTATAGTATTCATAGCTTGCATGGCTTTTATTTCATTTTACTCTTATACTTATGTTTAACATTTGTGTAGATTTACTTCTGTTTAATATTAGTTTCTTTGTATGCGAGCTGCTGGAAATGTGTAATTTTCTTATACAGAGTCAAGCTACTTCTCGTTAGGCGTTTCCTTTACATGGTACTTTAAGGAATTGTATTGAAACTCCATGTAAAATGTATCATTTAGCTGCTTTTAGTCGATCCACAGCTGTGGACGAGCTCAGTCTAACCCTTCTCTCCTCTCTCTCAGGCCCCACATGTACGACTCGCCGTCCACCTACAGGAGCACGTATCTGAAGTCTCCTCCGGCCTCGTCTGCTCCCGACGCCTCCAAGGCGCAGAAGCCGTCCCGCCTCATCCCGCTCTGGGTGCAGTTCGTCTTCTTCCTGGCCGTGGCCGTCTTCCTCTACATCGTCTTCTCCACCATGGAGACGAACAAGTCGCTCCAGGGGATCGAATGATTCTCCTTCTCCGTGCTGTTTTTAACGGGAGTCGTAGGTCTTTTTATACCTAATTCTTCTTTTTCATGTGTGGAATGTATTTTACTTATGGCCTCCATTTTAGGCATTCACACTGCACTGTATTTGCAGTATTTTTGCTTGCTTGTGCTTACTGGTAAAGTTCATGATTCTCACCAGCCGTAAGGAGTCACTAAACATCTAAGGGTGTAAGTCTAAAGGCGTCTAAACCTCGTTTACCTGGAGGCTGCTTTTTTTTTTTTTACAGTGTGACGATCACACTTGGACACAACGAACAAAAGTGTCTCTCGTCAGCACAACCGTCTCAGACGGCGTCGAGAGAAGCTGCACCTCAACTCATTCACCAGATCTGAAGCAACTTTTATTTTGCGTAGCAATAAAACGTCATTGAACAGAATGTGGGCACATCCTCGAGTCAAGCATCTACACCCAAGCTTTAGGTGACAGTGTGTCCATCTGCAGTCGAGTCTCTACTGCGCTGATCCAAATCTGTGTCGTGTTTGTCTTTCAGCGTCACAGCTCACTGGCGTTTCAACACTAGTTTACCGTGTTTGTTGTTATTCTATGAAGATTCACGTGTTTGTAATTTATAGACTTTGGTCACAGCAATGCTTCCTTTTCTGTCACTTGTCTGAAGTAATTCTATTAAAGTGCAGCTGGGACAGTTCGGACCAGCTGTAATGCAAGTGCCTCGGCATGTTTCAGCAGTGATCGGGATGTAATCCTTCCAATTTTCTATATTTGCTGTATTGCTTTATGTGTATTACACAGTTATTGGGGTAAAAGAAAAGAATTTGCACTGTTTATACAAGCTGTAATGCCACATCTATGCCGTGTTTTGTGTTGCCACTCCTGTAATAGCTTGCACATGTAAACAATTGGAGCTCCAAGTGCAACGAACAAAATAAATTGGAAATGCTTCTGTAATGGTGGCTATAAAAAAAGAAATGGTGTGCGACATTCTGCAAAAAGCCTTTCCCTCCGGTGTGGTTTGATCTAATGCTAGAAGCAGGCTACAGCACAAAGTAACACTGATACACTGTTAAACAGCTGAGCCAAGAAGCTCCCGACACCAGCAGCACTTTAATCAACTACAGCCTCTAACGTACATCATAAAGTGCAGTAATGGACATACTGAAGTTAGATGCATAGATGAGTTAGACCTAAAATACAAAACAATCTCGGGGTCCTTTTAAGGATGTTTGATCGGGAGAAGCAAGTGCATGATATAATGCAGCCTGTAGTAATAAATACAAAACAAAATGTTCTTTTCTTTAAAACGTATATATGTACAAAGACCTGAGGAAGCTACGTCACAGTTTCCCCAGTTCAGCTTCTAGTCGCAGTTTTCCACTCCGTACTTGTGGTGTCATGGCAGTAGCAAAGTCAGAGAGGTCTACTTTGTACCAATAGTCTCAGATAGGTCCATCTTCAAATAGGGGGAAGGCAATATGGCAAAAATCTATCATGGTATGTGTCATTTATGGCATGGTAAAGGTACACAGCATGATACAGCTAGTGTTTGAATCTAGGGATGAAGAGAGCGTAACATGTTGGATTGAAAGTCCAGACCGTGCCCAGAGGACGGAGGTCACACCTTCTCCCTCACGTGTGAACACCTCAGTCTCATCCTCTCCCTCACTCTGTTCTCTGAGCCTTACGCTCACCTCACGAGAGAACGTGACCAGGTTCTACACATCCAAACACATGAGTGGATGAGGGAGCTGGAGTCTCCAGATCGGGCAGATGCATCCTCCTCTTCCTCCTCTTCCTCCTCTTCCTCCTCCCCCTCTGGTGAGGACACTTCTACTGTCAGGTAGTGAATGTCTGCATGTCGCCTTACCCTACGAACAGAGTGGAGAGTTAGGTCTGTCTCACTGACAGTAAATGAAGAATGTCCAGAGGTCAGGAGTTCTCATTTTATACTATTTAAACACCAATTACCTTAATCATGCCTATTGAAAGGAGCCCACGGTACCAAAACAAAATATGCAGTGACATTAATACTTATTCCATTGAATATTTAGTACATGCTTAAAATCATCCCTACTGGTTATTTTTCAAAGGCACAAAATGAGTAAAACTGGAGGTAAGTGATGTGTGCTCTAGGCCGTCTATGTGGCTAGAATACATACACACTGTGAGCTTACGGGTTAAACTACCCTATGAAAATGAAAGGAAAGCTCAAGGCAAGGCAAACTAGAGGTAAAAGCACAAATATTGTTAAAATATTTTACAAGGGGGATGAGCTGCTGTTTGCACAGTTAACATATCACTACTCACCTGCTGCCCGCAGCCTGTCATAGCTTGTTAATTGATAAGGCAACATAAGTGTTGTCCACACCTGCAGAGAGAGAAACACATCTGTTGCTATGGAAACACCCGAGGCGTGTTCAGATAATCACGTCTGTCGAGGCTTTTAACTCACAGGTTCTGGTCTCTCGCTCCAGCTCCGAGGGCTTCTTCTCCTTGTTGCACAGCACCTTGGCCACGATGATTATCACGATGACAGCGACCACAAACGTCAGGCCGGACACCAGCCAGCTGATCACCATCGGGCTCAGCACGGGGTCAGGGTCTGAGGGAGAGAGCAGTCGTCTGCTGGTGGTGCTGATGGGAACGTCTGCATTTAGAAAAACCTGCAAAATACGCTGCAACAATACGGCTGCAACAAACTGTTCAGTTGATCAATCTGTCGATTACGAAGATTGATTGACTTGTGTCAAATAAAACATCAGCAGGTAGCTGAGGAAAGCTGTAATAGAAACCCCTACTGAGGACTGTCACATCTATAGCCATAAACATTGTTTTTCCTTTCATTGCACCTGAAAAGTAAAACATTCTAGACGTGGTTTATTCAGACTTCTGAAGGGGACCTAGAATGAACCCCCAGGACACCTTGCATTCAGGCAGTACTGGAGATAGGAGGAGTGTGTGTACCTCTGATGGCTATAGGCAGGGGCTGGCTCTCCCTGGAGACGAAGGTGCGCCCCCCCAGCTGCACGCGGTACAGGCAGTAGTAGTAGCCCTCGTTGGAGCTCTGGGCGCTGGGGAAGGAGAAGGTGACGGCGGGCGTGAGGGCGGGCAGGGACTGGCGCACGGTGCCGTTGGAGCGGACCAGGCGCAGCTGGAAGGAGCCCCCGGGGTACTGCTGCGGGGTGGAGCAGGTGATGTTGAAGCTGTGGCCCTTCAGGACGGAGCCGGCCGGGGCCTCGGCCGAGGTGTTGTACCAGTGGTGAGGAGTCAGGATCTCCACTGTGATCAGACACAGACAGACTCAGTGGGTGCCGGGGGAACTGTGTTGCACAGTGGCGTCAGGTAACCCGTCCTATCAGTGGAGCCTTGCAGGGCACATGCAGTAAGGTTCGGGCTCTTCCTCGCTGTAATTTGAGCTCAGCAGCCCTGGAAGCTGCAGATACGCTGCAGCAGCAGCACGTCTGCTGTGACTGCCTGTTCTCTCCTCTAACACAGGTGCAGCTCACACTGCACCCGCCCGCCCCCTCACACCCACACAGCTTCATCAGTACGCTCAGATGAAGGGCAGGTTGGCTCCTAAACAGTCGCCTCTGTATGTTCAATCTGTGTTAAATTAAATCTTCAGGGTCCTGAGACAACAGCGGTACGACCTGGCAGTTTAAATAAAACTGAATTAACTTGACACTATTCAATTTGGAGTTTACCTCTATATATTCTGGACTTAATTTTACACAGAAGAGCAGAAATTGCAGTTATTCATCAGAAAGCTATAATGAAGAATAACAACACAGACATGGAAGGAAAAAAAAAGTTTTGGGTCGTTTCCTTTTTTTTTTCCCCACCACACAAAACCAAGTGATTCCAATAGGGACAAAATGTGATGAGGTGATATTAGACCTGGCGACTGTGGTTCAGATCCCTGGGCGAGATACTGAACCCAGAGTTGCTTCTGATCCCAGTCATCAGGTGGGAATGTGTGTGAATGCTTAAAGCAGACAGAGATGTAGTGTAACCTCACACACACACACAGACACACACACAGCTTCGAGTGGTCATGAAGAATAGAAAAGCGCTATGTAAGGACCAATCCATTTACAATATACCATAAACTTCATTTGAAAGAAACAGAAACGAACCCCAAAGACTCAGAGTCGACATCGGATGCCGATTAGGTCAGTGAGTCAGGTGCTGTGGGAGGACCAGGGGAGGACCTGGGGAGGACCTGGGGAGGTACTCACCGACTGTGATGTTGATGGAGTTGCTGGGTGGAGAGCTGAGCAGCTGGGAGGGGAAGCGGCCCCTGATCCGGTACCTGCAGCTGTAGCTGCCCTGGTGAAAGGCCTCCAGGTCGGACAGCGTCAGGTCCACCCTGGTCTGCGTCTGGTCCGCCCTCTGAGTGACCAGCGGCGTGGACACGCCGTGCTTGTACAGGTGGAAGTCGCTGAGGTGGTGGCCCAGGGGAACGCTGCAGCCGAAGCGGACCGCCTCCCCGGGCGAGAACACAGTGTGGGGCGAGTGCAGGGTGAGGATGGGGATGAGGAGGCTACCTGGAGGCGGAGAAACAGCTTCATCAGTAAAAGTGATGTCACAAAGTGTAACAGACACTCCTGGTTCATCACACAACAGGTGATGGACGTCATCACTCAAGTTCAACTCTAACCAAGCCCTGAGAAACTGAAGGTTAACAAGGCTACACCAGGATCAGTGTCCCACATCACATCAGGTCAATCCTCAGGTTGTTCTACACAGGCTTTACTGCTACATGCAGAGGGAAGCTATCCTGATGGGCCTGACCAGAGGGGAATCTCACCTGAGCATTTCACTCCTGCGTCGTTGGCATGGCTGCAGTTTGGATTGCTGTGGAGCACCACAGCACAGCGGATCAGACTGGACTCGTGTCCAGAGCACTGGACGTGTCGCAGCCAGATCTCTCCCCTGCCTTGACCGTACTGCGCCCTGCGCGGGGCGGACTGGGCCAGACCACAGCCCAGCTCCAGACACACCACGTCTGCATCCCGCAGGTCCCAGCCGTGGTCACAGACCGTGCCCCACACATTGTACCTGAGCACCTCGACTCTGCCCGAACACTGGTCCTCCCCATCCACCAGCCGGACGCCGCCTGTCAATCAGAGACAAATCCACTCAGAGACCAGAGTCTGAGAGCGGCTGGAGAGTCAACAGGTCTGCCAGTCCCACGCTTACCAGAAGCTGCAACTCCGTCCCACAGAACACCCAGCAGGCCTGTAACCAAATCACACAGTTAGTAGAGTGATTATCTGGAAAATTCAATAGGAAAATTCTAATCCATCACAGTGTCAATATGAGCAGGTATTTAGCCTCAGAGCGTCAGGCAGTCGGGCAGACCTGCACGTTAACTAGGTCAGTGATGCCGTCAGCAGGCTGGCTTGTGCTGCATTAAGCTGAGGTGTGTCTTCGATCAAGTTCAAACCTTCACCAAACAACTCCAGTCAAAGAACTTCATTTGTCCCTTTCAAAAGGAACAAAAGCAGATGTATGCACTCATAAAACAAGGCTGAGAACTAAATAAAATTGCTTAAAATTACTTGTCATGTCTTTTTTTTCGTGCTCTTTACCTTGCTTGTTTTGCACATAGTGGCAAAACACATTCATCCTATCTGTAAAACTACGTCTGGTTAGAATTCTGATGCTGATAAGGTGCAAATCATCACCAACTAAGTTCTTCAGCGATGAAGAACTTGTTTTGGTGGTAGGTGCAGAAAACAGATACAAGTTTGCAGTATGTGTTAGTTTTAGCACTAGAAATGATAATAGCAAGCGTTTTTCATCAGAGGCAGAAAACTGAACTATACTACATACAAGCAGAAGTGTTTTATTCACCATTTAGGAATTGGAGGTGGGAGGGATGTGAGGACAGCAGCATGGCTGGTGCAATGTCAATCAACAGGTTGTCAATCAGACAAACATGCATGCGTGTGTGAGTGAGTTCACATACGTTAAATAAACGTAATTTAAATCGAGAAATGAGAGTTGTACTGATCACAAACTGTCCACTCTAGCCAGACTGCTTTAGCTTGTGGTGGGTGGACTCAATAAACTGGTAACTTGGTGAACTCTGGTGGGATATTAGATGAAACACAAGGTCACCGGAGCAGCCTCAGACTCGGACACACTGGGTCAACTCCTGTCGGTGAACTTATCCCGTTAGATCCCGTTATATAACCACCGGAGACCGAGCTCTGCTTCCTGCTCCTGCCCGGTAAATGCGCAGCTGAGCCGGTTAGCAGACAAACGAGCTTAGCTCCACCTGTAGATCCTGACCTCCATTCCTCACAGCCTTTACCCAGCCTCTGACTCACCTGTTAGAAGAATGTGGAGGAATGTGAGCATCGTGTCCAGCAGCAGCCTCCCATCCCCGGGGACCGGAGCCCGGACCCGTTGTCGTGGTGACGATGCTAAGCTAGACAGGCTAACAACACGGCTAACGGCTAACACACGTTCTCTGCAGACAGGCTGGGAGCTAGCGGCGTTAGCGGCATCCTAGTCTGCTACTGTCCGCTACCGGTGCTGATGAGTGTTCGGCTGGAGGGTCCTGCTGGAGTCTGGCGGTGTCTCCGGGACCAGGCGGGACACCGTGGAGATGGTCCCCGGGCTGAGCTGTTCTCCCTGCGGCAGACAGAGGTCACCACAAGCCGCAGAGCTAAACCCATTAGCTTGTCCTGCTGTGACGTCACAGCCCCCGCACCGAGGGGGCGTCGCTCCGGGGTCCTACGGAAGTCAGGGTTTGACCTTAGTCTGATTAAGACCATAATTCGATTACTGTGTTTACATTAGTGGCTGTCGTATGTTTATGGTTTGCTTCCCACTTACCCGAGGGATCAATAAAGTATGGATGTAAGTATCTTTCTATTTATCTATCTTTACACTGAGTCATTTTCTTTTTGTCCAAATAAAATGATTCAAACTAATTCACAAGTGATGATAGATTGTGCAGGAGTCCCTGAGCTGAAATGTCCAGTGTTGATTTACAACTCCTTGGATTCTTGAAGACGTGTCACCTTCACTGAAGAGGCTTCTCCAGTTCTGACTGGCTGGTGGGGATGCCTAGGATTTAACATCTGTGATCTGTTATTTTAGCCATTTTAACGGGCTATGATAATGATAATGATAATGATAATGCATGTTGTTCATTTCCATTGAGGGGATTTGTAACTTCTAGGAAGGGGATACTAGGACAGCCTTGTATGTTGATGCTAGTTCAGAGATGGTTTTTCTATCTTGACTTCTCATACCTCTAAGATGAGGTGAAATATCCTTGAGAATCTACAGAAACCCAGTTGCTGTGACTCTACAACTCACTGGATGTATCCGTCTTGTTATGGATATCGACCGAGACGTTTGGCAAAATGCTGCAGTTTCTGCTAGGATAAGAGGTTTACATGCATGATGTCTATATAACCAGAATATTCCACGTCTTTTTCGCATCACTGGTTATTCCACATATGACCGTATTTGGGTAAATGCAATGAAACAAAAGTTTACAGCCCTATTCAGACTGGTCCTATTCCAATGAAAATCAAAATATAGCAGTTTGTGTAAACATGCACTATTTCAGGAATATGTCATTTGGCTTCCTGTGTCTCATCGTCACACCCTAACATGGGCTTGTGTCTGTAATAAATATGAAACCGTGCCTCAGGTTTCTTTCTTGCTCCAGTTATGTGTTTAATTAGGTTAACACACCAGCAAATCTTATGGCAGTTCATGTTTGAGCCCAGAAAAACACTGCAGCCTCCGACCGTCTCCCAAGTCAGCCTGATGCCTTTCTTTTTTGATAATGGTTAATGAATCATTTACCAGTGTTACAAAGTGCAACTACATCCCCCGAGTCCACATTAAAACAAGAGTCCATGGTAATGATTGCTCCTGGCTACACAGACATCATTAACTGTGCAACAGATATTGTCAATGTTTATTTTATGTCCACTGGAACAAATTTAGAGTTAGCCTGGCTTTAAATATAACTTTTCTGTGTTGATTTGATCTAACAACAGTCATATGCCCCCCCCCTTTTCTTTTTTTTGCTCTGTGGGACTTTAAAAAAAGCAAAGGTTGTGATGCTTTCTTATCGCCTTCAGCCAACTCATGTTGACTAAGGCTAACTGCTGATTGATGACGCATTTAAACTTTTACCTCCAGTTCCCTTTACTAATGAGGAAGAGAAACGGGGAAAGGGGTTTTATTCTTTCCCTACATCCTTGGGGCTTTACGACTGTTATTGTGGCTTGCTTATAGGTTGTATATAGAGCATGTAGTACAAGCGAATGATTCTGTAGCTGCAATAAAACCATCCAAAGCAACTTTTGTAGCAGCTGTTGGTGGTTTGGATATTATGGTGCACTAGAGGAACATCTCTAGGGCATAGTATGCTTTGAGTGTATACGAAGAGACAGACACGGTTCCTCCTCACGGTCCTCTCAGGCCATGGTCACGAGTCGTCCTCCCGCTTACTGATGTCTGCGTGGATGAATCAACCAGAGCCACGAGAAGAAGAAGAAGCCGAGTCTGCCGACTCATGTCTCAAATTGCTTCATCCAGCAGATGACTAATGGCCCAAAGTTTCTTTCCTCCTTTCTAATTGATCGTTTTTCTGCCGTGACTCATTTCCCCTGTAGGCTAGATCTCATTACATTGCAACCACATGCGATGGCATTTCAATTTTATGTCTCATTTTATGTCTGTGCGTGGAAAGCTTGTGTGGGCCGCGAGACAAATGAAAGCCAACGGAGAATCTGCCTCCGTCTGAGCGGGATCTACGGCTGGCCAGAGAATTTACAACCCGGATTCCACAGTGTGGAATATAATTAAAAACAGGCTCCCAAACATGCCAGCAAGCTGTTTACTGAAAACACTGTTTTCACACAGAGTTCCAGAGCAGATGCAGTCATATCCCTATTAAAGGTTTGTTTTTAGGCTTTAGCATGCAAATGTTCTTTGGCTATTGCTTTTTCTATGCTCCGGAACAACAATGTTGAAAAGGGCCAAATCTGTGTTTGTAGTGGGACTTCATACAGTTGGTTGAAGAGAATACCTTTTCATTTCATTTTCGTACAGACAAATGTGGAGAAGTGTCGCCGGCCCTGTGAGACTGAAGTGGCAGAGGTCTGACAGGAAAGTTTCTTCCACACTTTCCGTGCGCGGAGGAGGAAAATGGAAATGAATCACGATGCTGGGAACTTGAAACTCCGGACAAAAGCCTCCGTCTGAGGACGCTTCTCGCCCGCCCTAGTTCCTTCCAGGCGTGGCTTGGGGTAAATCCTGACCAGGATCAGCAGACACAACGTCTCAGTTGACATTGATCCAGACTGGAGAAGCATCTGAGATTCAGCCGCCAGAGTGCAAGCACCCAGCATCACGGAGCTCCACTGTCATTCAGCTTTGGTCAACGACTCACTGCTTTAGTCTCGATGCGTTTTATTGAACCACTGGTCAAATAAGCATCTGAATTCTCTGTCGATTGTAAAAGAGGACCATCTTTTCACAAAGAAAACATACAGATAACCCTGTATAGGTATACTTTTTTTTTCTTATATTAAGGAAAAATATGATAAATCTCTGTAATTCAAACTTCAAAACCAGAACATTGTATTCGAAAAAAACAAATCTGAAAATGATCCGTGTGGTCGTTACATGGCCAGGAACAGCATCTTCATCTGAATTCTTCCCATCATGAACAGCCTGCGCAGCCGTGTGCACCTGGTACATTTACCACTGATAAAAGGAGACATACGCATAATACAACGAAACATAAAATAATTTAGTTAACTTAACACTAGTCCTCTAAGAAGATGACCTTTTTTTTTCACAGGTTTGGAGTTTGGTAAATAGTACCATGACTTCTCGAGTAGTTTGGATAAACTAAAGACAAGCTTGCGGTAAAATGATGAGTATAGCTCTTTGGATAACAGTACAAACTGCTTCAGTTCCATCACCAAGTCTCTGCAGCACCACGTTACAAACATAATGATGTGCTGCGCGTTTTCAATAGTCTCTGGGCCAGCGTCTCGGGCCGTCGTCTGTCAGGGACACCCTCACTTGGAGTCTCCCAGCAGATGGACGATGAGTTCGTACGTGGAGAGGACGATGGCTGTGTTGGGGATCTGTCTGATGAGCTGTGGAATGAGTCCTCTATAAAAAGCTGCATAGCCCTCTTCCACCGCTATCAACCTCCCGGTCTGGAAGAAATACTTGTACTTGCTGCCTTCCTCGCGCAGCCTCGTCCGAATGACCTCTGCGGGGACAGATAGTGTGCCAGTCAGTTACACGTCCACTTCAACCCAGTTATATAATACTACTGAGGATAGGCTGTGGCTCCTGGCCTGCGGGCGCTCACCGTGTGGGTAGGCTATGCAGGACGCACAGCCCTTTGAAAAAGCAGCTGCCATCATCAGACTCAGGAAATCGGCGGCGCCTTTCTCGTTCTCACTGCTCGGGGAGGTGAACTGGCTCTTGGCGAGGTTTTTCTTCAGTGTCTCGTAGATGAGGAAGCAGATCATGGTCTCGGAGATGCCGGCGTACGACGCGGTCAGGCCCCGGTAGAAGCCCCGGATCCCCTCCGTCCTGTAAACATAGCGGGCGCACTGCAGTGCGTTCATCTTCTTCTCTCCTCGCGCTCTGGGGAGGACAGACAGGCCAGAGTGATTAGCCGAGACACCGGTGCTGCTTACCAGAAACCACAAACATCACCTGCTCATAAGTTCCCTTCTAACGTACAGAGCCTTGACATAACCTTATCAGTAGCCACTGTGAGGCTGAATTCAAGTTGAGTCCAGCATCCTACAGCATCCTGCTTGGTTAATAATCAAAGCAGGAAGTTAAAATGTCAGTTCCTTCACTGAACAACGAGAAGAGACTCTCTTCCAGGCCGTAAGGAAGCACGAAACTCTCCAGGAGTTTCCTCATTGTGCACAATGAGTAACCAGTCAAACTTAAAGACAATTGGGTGTCTTATTCGAAGAGCCACCGCGGCGGTTGCTGCTCAAACATGGGAAGAAAAGACTGTGACCTCACATGATACTACTGGCCTGTACTGGTCCGTGTAAATATAGACTCTCCTCCTGCACGCAGACCAGTGCGTCAGCACTGTATTTATGGCGCCAGGTCACAAGCTCCGTCTCACACACTGCATGTCCAAGCGCGGCTGCTAGGCTCTGTGCTAAAAGGTTTCTTCTAAAGGTCACTTTATATGGAGGACATTCCCCATTCCCAAGCCCCGAAAATAAGCCAGATTGTTTTACACAGGCGCTGAACAGAACGCCGCGATCAGTCTGGCGGCTCGTTACATAAAGGTGCAGGTGAGTATCAGAGTGTACGCACTTCTTCTCCAGCTGCATCCTGGTCTTCACCATCCAGATGGGGTTCATCAGGGAGTTGGTGACGAAAGCTGAGGATGGGGGGGGGAGAATAGGAGCACATTGAGTTTTACATTGCGAGGTAGCATGGCACTTTCTGCACCTCCTCAGTGTTGCTCGTAACAGGCAGGGATAACAGAGGAGCGTTGGGTTTCAGAAACGACCCTTGTGAAGCGCAACATTTCCAATTTCACATTCTGGAAGTTTCGAGCTGGCAGCAAGCGGCAGAAATATTTTTGCCGTGCCTTATTTGCCCATTATTACATTTATTACTTCTTCTAAACTTAATTTGTGTGCTTTACTGGAGGTAAAATAAACAGGAATTGGTTAAAAGTGGATTCAGGTGGAACCAGAACAGACTGTCTAAGCAAAGTGTGTTTTAAGCGGGAGCTTGAAAGGTGACACCGCCTTAGACTTTGACAGCCTTACTTTCGCAGGCCCCTTGTGTGTGCGAAGGCTCTGCCTCCTGGGTCTCTGACAGACAAAACACCTCAAGCTAGGCGAGGGCGCTCATGTGGATGAAAGCTCTAGAATCTATTCGGGGAACAGGCCTTACAGGGATGTAGAAGTAATGAATGAAATCTATCCTAAAACAAACAGATTAACAGCCAATGGCTCCAAAGAGATGGTCTGTTCTATTATAGTAACCAAAGCTCAAAGACATAAAAGCATCTCTGGGCTTTAAAACGAGTCTTCACTTGGCCACGTCTCTCACCTGCGACACCAGCAGAGGACATGTGCACTGGTCCACTGTTGGGGACGAACAGCCCGTTGAACAGGTCTTTAGATTTCGAGTACGCAGCAAAGTAGATGGCTCTGAAAGAGAGGAAGCACCTGGTGAGACCTTCAATCTAAGATTCACAGACCCTGCTTCACTATGAATGCGGTTTTATGACAGCAGGGCAATTATGCCAAAGGACTCCATTTGGACTTGTGTGTGTATGTGTATAGGGGTGGGGGGTGGGTTTGACAGGGGGCATCCAGAGCAGTCTGTCCCCCTCCCAGTGCCTGCTCTCTCTGCTTGGCTTCTGGAACACACTGTCACTGCACCAGAATGGGCTGAATAAGCACTGGGCAGCGCAGACAGATGCCCACAGAGCTGCTCTCTCAAAGCGATCGGGTCCAAGTTGGCCCCCGGAGCGGCCGGAGGCGCAGTGGAACTACTGAGCAGAGGACGGGCCTGGAGCTTTACTCATTAACCGCAGGGAGAGTGCTGCGGACGCACACGCCGACCTTTCCCTCAGTTCAAGCGTCTCAAAGTCTAGGCCCCGGTTTGGGGGTGAGCCCGCCGCGATGTTCTTCTCTTTTCTCTCTTTTTTTTTTTACTACTCGACTGTTGTTTGTCGAGAGTCCACCTACGACATCATCAGCCCTGAGGGGACGGGGCAAAGTACTCTGACATTTGTTGACAGTATAAATGGACCAAAGGTGATGGTGAAACTTCACAAGGTGTACAAACCTTAAACGGAGTTGTCTTTATGAGTTTAGGTAAAGGAGGCCGTGCAGACACACAGACACTAGAACCACATTAAAAACTAGGCCAACCACGTCTGAGCTGGTTCAGCTTCCGCCGTTCAGCCTCTGTGTTTGTTCCTGATCTGACTTGTAAAATCATTTCAACCCAGCACTCTGCTCACAGCGCCTGATGATGCGGCCTTCACACACACACACACACACACTGCGCTGAGAACTGCGGCTCTGCCCCAGTGGAGGACTCGGAAGCTGTTGCCATGGCGACAGCTTCCTGTTTACGCCTCCCACCAATAAAGATTAGAAGTATGTAAACACGGCCGTGGTCTTGTTTTGCTTTGCAGTGATTAGAAGCTCGCACAACAACAGGTCTGATGACAGTCCCCAACCCCAGGGCTGAGGACCAGCACCGGACCTCACAGACGGAACAGGGACTATTTCTAAAAAACATTTAGGTTTACATCGTGACCATTGCAGCCTGTAGGGTGAAAATGGCTGCACTTGTCTGAGTTTATTCCATGCATGGGAAAATTAAACCCAGTAGCTAAACTAAAGTATAGGTGTTGCGAGCAGAGCTTAAAACAAGTGAGTGTGGACTTTTTTAAAGCAAACTAAAGATAATGGAAATATTGAAGTCATCGTCATCTGTAAATGAGTAAAGCTTTTTGTGCTACATTTTAACATATGAACATATGCATAAACAAAGTCTGCCTGATGAGGTGATACTGGGATATCGGTGCGGGCTAGCACGTCCCAGCCCACCTCCTAGCACCTTTGTTTTCAGCTGTTGGTCTTACTCTAGTCTGTGTTGCTGTTGTGTGTAAACACTAACATACACACAGCAGGCACGTATTCTTAACGGTGACGCACGCTCTCAGGAGTGTGCCCGGGGCACAGAACATGCAGCTCATGGGCTGCAGTTTGGTAACACATCATTAAAAGGTTGACGCTTTCTTCCAAGCTCGGCGGCACCAGGAGTTCACGTTACACAATCCGGGTGTACCACCCGCAGCCCTCACGCTCCCCTCTCTGCTCTGCTATTGGCTGAGGGCTACACACCCACTCTGCAAAGGTTAAATAAGTGAACAGAGACAAGAGGGTGGAGTCTCTGCAGACAGACCACCAACCACCAACCACCACCACCACCGCACAGTTCCAGGGAAGTGACTTTGTCTTCTGGGATTACTTAAGGGATTCTGTTTGTAATACATCAACACCGAAGGGGGAACTTCCAGCTCATTCGCCCACAAAACAAACACCTCTGATGGGTACAGAGATGGAAAACCCATGGCCAAGTGATGCAGGCGCTGCTATGACTGTACCTTGAAGGGGCCACGCCCACCAGGTTGGGCCCCAGGCCCCGGAACAGTGATCTTGGTCCCTCTTTTTCTAGGATCGACCTGAAATAAGATAGGAAACAAGCAAACGTGAGAATGTGTTGATTCATTAGATAGCAGCACTGCGTGAGCTGGCTGCAGAAGCAGAGGCCGGTGTCTGTTCATCCCCGGTTCTATTAAGGGAAGGAGTGTGATAGCTCTGTCCGGCAGTCGGCCCAGGTGCGATGCCAGCCCAGCTCACTTGAGCTGGCTTTGCATAAGTTTGTGCGCTGAACCCGGTCCCCTTGGCAGCTTGTCACGTCAGCCATTTTTTTAACCCTGTACTGGCAGAGACATTTATTCTCCAGATGGCAGCCTAATCTGGGGAGAGGGCGCAGCTGCACTTTACGTGGCTTTCTGCACTCCAGCAGCCTTCATGCATTCCACTCTGTTCTCACTGACACCTCTCCTGAAACAATGCACTGACCCACAAAATAGTAATCTCCTCATAACTCAAAACATGGGCAAATGTGAATGTTTCAGATCAGCTTCGTGGATTCTTCCTCACAAGTGTGACTTCAATGCATATGGGGTGTTTGAAAAGGCCTGGACTGCATAACAGTGTCAGTGTGGAGATAAAGCAGACACCAGTCTAGACCGGTTCAGTTTGTGGCTGTGGTCATCTGAGTGTAACACAACACTGACACGACACCCTGGTTGAATTCTTCCCTCCTTCCTCTTAGCCGATTGGGGCCGCCTCTAATCTTCCCCCAGTCACACTCACGCTACAGGTCTATGCTCAGAGACACAACATATTTCCAACAAATGAGTGGAAAAACAAGTTCTGAATGGAGCTAAACAGCTGGTTAGAAAGACTAAATAGGAGCAGGTTGATGTGAGCTTAATCCCTGCTTGATGTGGAGCAGGATTACAGGCCTTCATTTTCAGACCACGAGAGCAGAAGTAGAAAGGACTGCATGTACAGTGTGTTTCCACGGACTAAACTGCAGACGACTCTGCAGAATAATCCCAAACAATCTCTGTGTTTCGATATATTTATGACCTCAGCGCCTCAGACAGGCAGACAGGTCGGAGCAGGGTAACATCCGCCACGACACAACCGCTGCAAAACGCTGCCAGCTAGCAATTATGCCAGCCCCAACAAGAGCTCCTCTGGTAAACAGCGAAGTGTCCCAGCTGCGAGCCGGGAACACTTTGTTCCTCTGTTTGGAAGTAGAAAAATACAGGCGGGCCACGGGGACCGCCAACACAGCACGCTCGCCTGACAACCACACACACACACACACACACAAACACGCACGTACATACGTACCGTAGGACCTGGAGCAGCCCTGGTGTAACAGTGCCCGGGCGGATGACCCCGGTGCCGCTCAGGGTGCCCAGCTGCACCTGGAAGACGGGTCTGAGGGTGAGGCCTGACGACTGCAACCGCGTCTTGAGCACCTCCAGGGGGCAGGTCACGATGGCTCCCACCGTGCCACTACATCTGTGGGAGCAAGGGGACGGGATTGAGAACTGGACGTCCTGGACGGCTTTGAAGTGAGAAAACAACAAAGGAAAAGAAAGTGTGACAGCGTAATAAAATGCTGGGCCTGACTGAAGTACAGTCCCATTATCAGTGTCGACTGAGGATAGAAGTTTCCATTATAGCGCAAGAGGAGCAAAGGGTCGAGAGCGATGAACAGTTATGGTCAAAGACTCTTGCTCTGCAGTAAAAATACCCAGCACATCTGGCGCACAGGGAGTTCCACTAACTGCACAGCAGTATTGTAAATTCAGCCTTAAAACAGTTCATTTCTCTCCAAGATGCTCTCACTGGTGCACCATTTATTTGGCGCATGGATAAACGTATCAGTGACGAGCTTAGAAGTCTGGGACAGATTAGACTAAGCCTCTGTGGTGTCTTGTGTCTGAAGGACAGAGTCAAACATCTTAGGCTAAGCAACACCTGACCCATTTGTCCTTTTCACTGATTATCAGTTACGCGTCTAATTCTGGAAGTTACAAAAGCAATGCAATGTGTCGAAACAAATGCATATACCGGGAAGTTATCATGCGCCGGGGGAGATGGCGTGACCACTGACCACGGGGATGAGAAATGCAGAACAGGCGTGAGAGAGAACACCCTCCCCTCCACCAAAGGACACGCATTCTCCCAAAAGAGTCACATCGTGTACATGATGTGTGGTGCTTCTTACAGTGGAGGTTTTGAAACCGAGCAAAGGCTGACTCGCATGTTTGGCTGGGTTCCACTGACTGGAAACCTTACATACGTACATCCTTTTCACCCCTGCAGGCTCATATTGCATATCTAAGCAAGCCTGTTTTACGACAACCAAAAACAGACGAAGCAGCTTTGACATATTTTATATAGCAAGCCATTTATTTTGTGAACTACAGCAGACTTATTTGTACTTTTGTTCCTTGCTACCATCTTTTGTCATCCACTTGTAAATGTAGCTGTAAAACTTAGATGTTTAACTACTTGGCACTAACTGTGATTCTGCTTTGAGATGAACTTCATTTGATGTTCATGTTAAACCTTTCTTAACTATAAAGCTGCTGTGTTTAAATGTATTCATGACTTTCACCCATACTGCAAAAAGCATGGATCTTTTAGCAAATATATAGTTATACTGTTAAAGTAGATGATAACCAGCTCAGAAATACACTTGTTATTTACCCTTAGTTTCCAAAAGCCTGTTTTCCATTGTTCACAGGCATAAAATTAAAACTACTCTGCACTCCATTCTGACCTTCATTTTCCTTTTTATTCTCCATTTTTGACAGATGTAGTATGACCGTGCATTGCATGCACCCTGTATTGTTTACAGTCAGCCCTCGGCACCAATTTGCACCTTATGTAAATACCCCCAGCGCCTTATTTCACTCTATTAACATGTTGATAGTCATTCATTTGCCTTCTCACAAAAAGCAGAGTTGTTTTGAGCACACAGAGCATTTGAATTCCTCTCACCCCAGGACAAAGAGCATTTCAGGAACACTCTAAAGAGAGAGCGCATCTCCTTGCAGCAAAAAGCATGAGACAAACACCCAACATGCAGCTTGAACATGTGCAGTGGCAGATCAATAACTGTAGAGATGAAGTGAAAAATCGATTCAAATCCAGAATTTCCCAAAGGAAATCTTCCCAAAGGAACCAATAAAGATTCCCTCTCTCCGGCACATATGTTATTGCACACCCAACAGCATATGCGCAGAAGCGCACATACGTACATGTACGAGTGTGCGCATTGGAGTTATGTAATCCCTGCAGCACATGTAGGGATCACATTAAAGCGAGAACGATGAAGACTGTGTACAACAAATACAGCTGTTTTGATTCCGTTTCTTATGGTAATCCCAGATCATGATTATAAGAATACAATTATAGGTAAATTATCCTTTAACTTCGAAATGTAGGTTTTCAATTAGAGTTATTTTTGAAAGCTTCATCTTGATAGTTGAAGGGTAAACATTTTGTAGTCTAAACACACACACAGGTCTTCTACCAATCACATGAAAATGCACTGAAGGTCATCCAGGTCGTGCTTCCGTTTCACCGCTGCAGGCTCATGACCCTAGCCGGAGACAGAGGGCCGTCCCCGGGTACAATTCGTATCGGCACCGCGCAGACCCAGTTGTCGGTAAACTACCATGTATATTTATATGTATATGAACACGTATATTGAAGATATAGGCTCTGTGTATTGTCACAGCGAAGACTGCGCCACGTTAAAAACGTGACTACCAGGGACATTAAGCACATCACTACGTCACGGTACAAACGAACGTGTTTTTTTTTTAAAGGACGGAAGCTAGGCTAAGCTAAGCTAAAGCTAACGGCTACTCTATGGTGAAATCAAATCATTCAGACGATAGTGAAAGCGGAGCCCACGCTCCTCAGATCACAAACCGCGATCGTTCGGTTAAACATTGACATTTTTGTGGGTGCCAGTGTTCTATTAGTGAGCTTACAGAGTCAATGAGTGAGTTAGTGACAGGAAAAACTGATGTTAGAGGAAAACCCACCGTATGCTAATGCTAATGCTACTTGTGAGTCCGTTAGTAATGGGGCTCATGGCATCTTTAACAGATGCAATACGTCCATTATGGACGTTGGCACATAATGTTACTGAAACACAGACATGAATCAGATAAGCTTTAAGGATAAGTCTCCGGGGCTCCTCGGAGCTGCTGGTATGCGGCGATGTTAGCTCCACTCACCCCCCGGCGAACAGATGCAGCAGGGTGTCTCTCTGTGCCATTTCTGCGTCCTTCACACAGCCTCCATCATCTGTCTCCGAGTGTAAGAAGTCGAGTTAAAACCAAGCGGAGACCCGCAGAGCTGTTGTGGTCCCGGTGCTGGGCCGAGCTGCTCCTCATATAACCTCCTCCTCCTCCTCCTCTCGATACCGGCTGCTCCTGGGGCTGCTGACAGCACACAGCGGGGGAGGGGCTAGCGGCCGTGACGTCAGAGGGGACGGGCGGGGGCGTTGTCTGTGACGACGGAACACGTGCTCATCACCTTATGTTCTCACTGGGCCGTTGCACAATTAACAAAGATCCCAAAACAACTTTGAACTCGAGTATGACCTTAGTTATCTATTTTATCTATTCTATTATGCTTTATTGCTTAATGTAATTACATTAATATCTGGCTGTGGACGTTGTCAGGATGGCCAGTTAAGTACACCCAGGATGAACAGTGTTGCATGTAAACTGGAGAATTCTGTGGAATGATCATAGTGATGCCAAGACTTTGTCAGCTGCTTGGCTGAATGATCACTGATATCGTTCCTAGCTCCTTCAGCAGCCTGCAGCTGAAGGGGCTTCTAAGGGCAGCTACGTCTTATGTAATAATACATTTATTTATAGCTCACCTTTCGAAGAAATAAAACTCACAACGTGCTTCGCTACAAAAAGGGAGAGAAAATACAACCAGAGGTTGAAGTGTGGAGAATAAGCCCCATTAAAAAGAATGAACAGATTAAATCAGATATAATAAAACTCCACCAGATAAAAAAAGTATGAAAAGGTTACAAAATGCAAACTAAAAAACACAACCAAGGACTACAAAGGAACACTACAAGGCAGAGGCTGTGATCATTTTACACTGAGCTAAAAGCAAGATGAAATGGTAACCCTCCTAACCCTCATGATAGATAGATAGATAGATAGATAGATAGATAGATAGATAGATACATACATACATACATACATACATACATACATACATACATACATACATACATACATACATACATACATACATACATACATACATACATACAAACATACATAAATGCATGAAATCAAGAAATCTATCAAGCTGTATAATATCAAAGTACAAAATAAACAGGAATTGGAATAAGAATAGAGAAATACACTTGGTGAATCACCTGCTGTTTTGAAAGCCTAGTTCCTCAGAGGTGTTGACAAGTTTTCTGTCATGTTTTTACAACAGCATTCCACAGTTGTACATTTAGATCTGTACACTTATCTCGAACCAGCCATAAAACATGTGTGAACCTTCACTTTTACACACACTCTGACCAGACACAGAGATATGATGATAAAAAAAATGCTGAAAAACATCCTGTTTTCCAGCTGGAAGATTACGGAATAGCAACAAAAGACCTTGGTTTCACTTGGAGGAACTATGCCTCTGTGTCCTTCTGACAATGCCACAGAGCCCATGTGATGTTATGGTATGTGTGTCGGGAATAAAAGCAGGAATGTGACCGTGGTGTCTTCGGAGGACGACGAGGCTTCGGACCTGCAGGAAAGTCACTGCCATCAACTGAGCAGCGAGTGTCTGCACAATAACATCTGTGCCACTGTGTCAAAACAGGCTCCACAAACTAGCTCGACTCGCTTTGTGTGCCAATTATAGCGCCGTCAAACTGTCTGCGGTGTACCAGCAAACAAAACATGCAGCACCACAGATGATTCTTAATGGCTTCCAAAACTGTGCTGCAAAGCGAGATATTTGTAAACAGTTTGCATTGAAAGCAAGTACCGGTCTTCAATGTAACTTTGATATACTGTACTCTGGATACCGTGTTCCGGTCCATTTCTCATGTTTTTCACTGGCATCTTGATCAATCTTCAAGGTTCAATGACAGTTTGTTGTTGTAGCCACGATGGAGAGGCTAGATATAGAGATAATTAGCGCCACATTCATCCTGATGTAGATTTAAAGACAACTTTTGGAGTAATTCACAGCATTTAGACGAGTTAAAGTACATTGATTAATCTGGCAGAATATGTCAGATTAATCATTGTTAGGTTTCTGTAATCTGTAACTGCCTGTACTTTAGCCAAGTGTATTTCTAGATTGCACTTCAGAGGGAAATAGTTTTACATTGTATGCCACTGCATTGATTTCCACCACAGCTCTGGTGGAAATGATAAATAATAAAACAAAAACATCACAGATTATAAAATGTAATTTATTGTTAACAAAGTTGGAATCCTGGCCATTTACGTGAGCATTTACTGCATAAATCATCTGCTCTTTATGCTTTTGTAGGCCGCAAGAAAAAGTTCTCTCAACTCTACAAAAGGTTTTGTTTTTCATTTGTTTTAAACAATTGAGTAAAGCCTGGAGAACCTTTCTCTTCATTCATGCCTTGTCAGTGCTGTGAGCACTTCCGTACACATTACTGAGTTCAGATTTGTATGTCATATAGCGTTTTCAGTTATGAGCACAACTTTTGCTGCTTTACTTTTTTCTCAGATCTGCCTTTAATAGAGTATATCTGAACTGTTGTCAGTACTTCCAGGATTTCCTCTGGTCTTGATCGGTTCAGATGGATGTGTATGGAGTTGGAAATGCTGACACCAAGTGACCAAACCTGCAGCACACAGCTGGAGGAGCTCGACTATAGGTTGATTTCTCTGGAGGAGGTTTTGTCTGTTCTCGGTGCAAGTATTCCTTCTGATCTTACTGAGGTTAGTTTGATCAAAGACACCCTGTTTCTCAGAGAGCCTTTAAATCAGTGTGTGTGTGTGTGTGTGTGTGTGTGCGCTCAAATGGCTGCATCTGAACCTAATCCTGTGTCTTATATAAAAAGCTGAACTATCACAGGGATTAGAGAGTCTCAGTTTCCGTATCAGTGAAACCGTCTCAGTGTTCAACACTGATGCGACTCCAAATCCCCTCTCTGCCCCTGCCCCCCCCAACCCTCCCCCAACCCCCCCCCTCACACGCACACACACACACACACTCCCAAAACTAGTTTCTCAGTGCTTAGTGCACAACTGCTGAACCCCATAGTGTATGAGCCCAGTAACACTTTAAAAAAGATGGCTCAGTGCTCAGTGCTATACCCATAATTCACTTTTCATGTATAGAGCATTTCAACTGTCTACATTTTTCATGTTTTATATATGTTTTTTGACTAATTCAGAGTGCACATGCACAAATTGTTTATTGCTTCTAATGCCTTTCATTCATGCTCTTCTGTTGTCTTTGCTATAGCAGTAATGCATTACCCCCCAGAATGGGACAAATGAAGGTTTATCTTGTGTTATATCACACTTGAAGTAAGCTTTGAGTTTACTGAACCCGGTGGATTTAGTTTGCAGGGTTTCATTTTATTTTGTAAAACCGCTCTACACTCTGGGCCCAAATCACTGCAGGGGCAATAAATAAAACAGAGCAGGAAACTCGGTGTGGCGCAGGGTGTTTTGCGTGCAGCCAGAGGCTAAATGAGGCACATTTACTCATTTTAGAACTTTTACCAGGTCTGCAGAGGGAGGTGATCGCGCGGGGCCCTCCTGTCCTAAATTCCAGGCAGCAGCAGATGTATCAGAGCGCGGCACGTTTCCCTGCTGACTTCAACTGTGAGCACACGTACTCACGGCTTCCAGAGAGGAGGGAGCGACCTTCAACCTCAACATTAAAAGAAGCCCTCGGGCTATTTAAGGACACAAAGTTAGGTGTCAAGGATTCAGTTTCTGAAAACTCATGTTCTACATACAGACCGTGTGGCATGACTCGAAGACTCCTCTCCAAGTCTCTTTCATCTCAGATTGCTGCTTTTTAGGATTCAGGATGACTTGCCACCTTCTTTATTTCCTCCTGTTAAATATGATAAACTACCTTGTTAACAGGTTTTTACATAAACTACAGGTTGCCCACTCTCTTCTTGACATCATTTTCTAGGACACCTTCAGTTGCTACAGCCCAGCATCACAAGTTACTCTCACCATGCTATAAAGATGTCATTTTCTACAGTATGTTGCATTTTGTACATTTACCCAGATTACCTTCATGATTACTGCTCTCCCTAAATCAGAAGTCTGATTAAAAAGACAGTCTATGACTTAAACTTATCTAAGAAACGATTTCTCACAGTTCCTTCGAAATTCCGACTAATTTACTGAAGTTTGTGTTTACGCTCAGGGAAGAGGGAAGCATAGGAGAGGTTGTTTTCTAGTATTTCCAGGACATATGACGTTAAAATTGCTCACTAGCTTCCCATGTTTTCCCAGAAACATGGGAATCTCTGTTCAGCCGTCCACATCCTGACGTTTTTACTAAGTTAGGGCTGATTAGACTTCTGATTAGGTTGCATGAGACCAGACCTGACATCCAGGCTTCCTGTCTGCCAAGGTACAATTCATCCTCCGCTAATTGACTTTCTCCTCGGGCAGACACGTTGATGTGTCGCAGTTGGAGAAGTGCAGGTGTTTCTAATAACATCAGCGTTGGTTCTGCTCTCGCTAATGTTCCCGTAAGCCAGCGTACACAACCACCAGGCCCCTGAAACCAGATTCAGCCATCGCTCCTTTGGTTGTTTACATCTCTCAGGCTCGTCTGAGCCCCGGTGAACGCTTTAAAAACTCACGTCGGAGCCACACAAAATCCACCGCACACAGAGGATACTTGGAAATAAACTTTAATAGATACTTACAAACAAATCTACAACAAGGAATACAAATAAAATGGAAGCTGCAAGCAAGGAAAGGTAAGCTGTGGCACAGTGTGTCCACACCAGGCCAGAGGTGAACATGGACCACACCCGCATATTTAAAAACACTAGAGTCGACAGGTCTGTGATATGGCATCGGACAGTACGTTGGCAATAGGACCTCCTTTAGTCACGTTGTGCAGCACTTTGTGGATTGTCGTCTTCTGTCTTTTTAATGCCTTAAACTGGAAGTTTGCTGATTCAGGCACAACGCCATTCACAAACTGTTCCCCAAACCCCCCCAAACATACCCCCCCCCCCACCACTTTACATGTCATAAAACACAAACACTACATCAATGGTTCTTAGCTATGTGCCAGTGAATCCATGGAGTCTCAGGTTTCCCCAATTCCAACAAACCACTTCAAGTGTCAGTTTCACTGGTCGCCGAAAACCAGCGAAACCAGCTCAGGAAGAGACTGGTTGCATTGATAAAACCAGCAGCACTCTCAGGCCCCACAATGGCGTGTGGTTGAAACCTACTGCACTACAAAAACAGGAGTGACAAAAGATTAAAAAAAAAAAAACACGTTTTTGTGATTGTATTGAGAGGATTTTCCTGCAGATGCATGCTACAAATAATCACAGTGACATGATCCTTCTCTTAAAACTGCTGCTGATGGCGTTCCTGTGGGACGCCTGGGTGCTGTGAGCCAACGTCGGTGCAGCAGAGAGGCCTGGAGCTGCAGCAGGGAGGCCTGGAGGTGCAGCAGGGAGGCCTGGAGGTGCAGCAGGGAGGCCTGGAGGTGCAGCAGGGAGGCCTGGAGGTGCAGCAGGGAGGCCTGGAGGTGCAGCAGGGAGGCCTGGAGGTGCAGCAGGGAGGCCTGGAGCTGCAGCAGGGAGGCCTGGAGCTGCAGCAGGGAGGCCTGGAGCTGCAGCAGGGAGGCCTGGAGCTGCAGCAGGGAGGCCTGGAGCTGCAGCAGGGAGGCCTGGAGCTGCAGCAGGGAGGCCTGGAGCTGCAGCAGGGAGGCCTGGAGCTGCAGCAGGGAGGCCTGGAGCTGCAGCAGGGAGGCCTGGAGCTGCAGCAGGGAGGCCTGGAGCTGCAGCAGGGAGGCCTGGAGCTGCAGCAGGGAGGCCTGGAGCTGCAGCGCGAGCTCGGAGCTGCTCTCCAGCTGCCTCACAGTGACATGGCTGCACCCCAGGCTGCCCTGCACAGCGCTCAGCATCTGCCGTCTCTGCATGGACCGCCATGTCCCATCTACCACTTACTTTAAAAAGGTTCACTTCCAGAAAGAAAAGAGTTTGACTCCTTAACGGGAGGAGACACAGGTTGACTGCTTGTCTGCTGCCCCCCTGTGGCCAGATACACACAGTGCAGTTTTTGTGCCAGCACTCGAACGTTACATTCCAGCACAAGTTTCTTTCTTTCTTTTTTTACTACAACCAATTCTATTTCAATTTAAAAGGCTATGAGATAGAAATTCACAATCATAAGAGTATGGAGGTCACAGCAGAGATACCAACCACATCACCGCGGAAACTTTTGGAGGAAGAGGAGGAGGTACACCAACGTGGTGACTGTCCGGGCATCAGCATGTGCATAGTGCTCAGTGATTCCTGATTTCATAAGGTTAGACAGTACAGTTGCAAAGAGTCATAAAAACTGGATAAGAAACTCAAAGGAGTCCAGCCACTGACACAGAGGAGCATACTTGGAGAAGAGCTGAGTCTTTGAGGCTTTGAGCAATGCTGTCAGACGGGTTCAACCCCAGTTTGATCCCAGAGAAGCACGAGAGAGTGAGCGAGAGGCGAGGCCGTGCCGAGTGCCTGCGGGGACCGTCGTCATTGGTAGAGCAGGTAGTTCTTGAGAGAGGCCGGCAGCGGCAGTCTATGGATTTCACTCAGACGGTCTCTTCCTAACGCCACCCTCACCGAGCGCCTGCACAGGTCCATCAGGGAGAGAGGCTCAGCTGGGGGGGGGGGGGGGGGGGGGGGCAAGAGGGGGGAGACAAGGGTTAATACAATACAACCTGAGACGTGGAAAAGGATCACACTAAAAGGGCTAGGGCTGCAACGAGCAATCATTTCTGTGGTCCACTGATCTGTGCATTAGCGTACTGATTGTCCTTGAATGGATTGGGTGTTTGGCTTATTAACCAAACATTTCTCAATTCATTTCCTTTTACGCTCACTTCAGCACTGAGATTTCTGTCCTAGACGACAAAACAAACCAGGAAATATTCACATTAAAGAGGCGGAGATTAGATTAGAACATTTTGACCTTATATTTTAACCTCTCTCATATTTTATTAGTCAAATAACTGATCAGTAGTTTTTACAGCTCTAACAAGGATAGTGAAGAAAGAGGTTCAAAGTGCGTAACAGTAGCATCCACGTCTTTAAAATGTCAACGTAGTGCACATTATTTCATGATTAGACATGTGCTGGGTGCCAAGTAAAGGCACTAAACATTCACTCTATAGTATTTAGATATTATTATTATAATACCATGAGCATTCAGATATCTACTCTGAGTATTTCACACCAGTTGGATTTTATGTGGATGTATAAACTGGGCCAGAAAAAGGATCAATAAATTGTTAATCAATTGGACCTGCAGCCACATCATTAATCTGCGCCGTCAACAGCATATGACCAATGGGCCGCATGTCTTTGAACATCAGTGTGTGAAGATCGGGGAGTTCCCCTCTCCATATCGAAATGAGAGGGGCTTTTATACATTTCATCTGAAGCTGCTTCTTCTTCTTCTTATCCTCCTCCTCCTCAGGCCTAAAGTAGGTCGAGGGATCCGAACATAAAAATGTAATGAGCACAGAGCACTTGGGACGTGTGGGGAGTACAACATGTGTTGATAAGAACCCATGTTCCCTCCGTTTCAGCACATGACCCTCTCACAATGGAGCACTTCCAGTAATCCAACAGGAAGAGATCTGTCCAGTATATATATTTATATATCTTACACACATATATTTTTAAGGACCCTAACATGCACTAATGAGACGCCACAGTTCTGTGTAAAGTCCAGCGGGGAGATGCAGTTAAAGATTAATTCATATGTAATCTGGACTGCAAGGCTAGAATACAAATAAAAGAGTGGTTATCACTCCTATAACTTTGCATAAAGGTCAGAGTGGTGAGGTAAGTGGAAGACAGCGAGGCTGCTCTGTAGTAACCCCGTCGTAACGCCTCGTGCTCAGAGCGTCTCAGAGAGGCCGAGCGGTCACACCTGTGTTTATTAGATCAATAAAACTGGTTTTTGTAGGAGCTGCACACATAACGCCTCCACAGAGGCCACACCGAAGCTGCACCGGCTTCACAGTGGAACAATCCATCAGTCGATGTGAACATTTTAAATACTTTAATTTTGAGTATGCGGGTCTTTGTAACAGATGTAGGAAGTGACACGACCAGTTTGAATAAAATTAGAAGGCGCCGCATGGAACTGAGCTTTTTCTAAACCCAATACTCTAAATCTAAAAGTGTGGAAACGAAACATTTCCAAGGCCCGTCTTCCTCAAAGTGGAGTCTCGCTGAAGATGAGACTGTATGAAAATTATGATGTGATGCTGCTACAAGACTTAGGAGATGCAGCTCGTGTGCATAACACCCTATGGAAAGATTTACTTGCTTTTATTTTAATGAAAAACTGAAATGGAAATTCAAAGTGCAAAGCTGCCTAGATGAACATTTTATAGAGCAAACCGCTAACTGGTTCAGGTGAATGGTGTTCACATAAATCGATCACAGGTATAATGGTTAGTTGCAGCCCTGGGAACAGAAATAAGAACAAAGGGTTGTTTTGTGTTGGGGTTTTGTTTTGTGTTGGGGTTTTCTTATACTTACGATCAAGTCCGTTTATGTACCGGATCCGTATTTCACAGTGTCCCCACACGGCGCTCACCACCGGGTACAGCTTCCTGCCTTTAAGTCCTCTGAAGGCCACTCCGAGATAATGTCCGTCCACTATGTATCCCAGCGTTCCCTCGTCCATGTCCAGGACCACGAGCAGGGAGTCCGGGATGATGAAGGTGTCGTCGGGCTCCAGGAAGGCCGGGTAGCTCTTCCCGGGGTGGTTCTTGCCGTCGTGGTAGAGTTTGCTGCGGCACAGGTCCCAGCCCCAGGACTCGGCGTTGCTCCCCACGAGAGCCGTGTAGCCCACAGAGTGCAGCGGGGCGTCGCTGGTGGCCACGCCCACCACGGCGTGCGTGCCCCGCTGGCGCATGGCCCAGCTGATCTCCCACACGTGCAGTCCCCGGGTGTAGCCCACGCGGCCCCGGATGGCGTCCGTGCTCTGCGCCACGGGGTGCCGGTGGAACACCAGCTTGTTGTCGTCCTTGACGAAGATGTTGAGGGAGCGGTCGTCGTTGTTCCAGGAGTTCTGCACCTGGACGTCCTGGCCGGCGGGCGGCATGTCGAGCAGCAGGTCCAGACGAGACGGCTTGGTGTGACTCAGGGCCTGGAGCTCCAGCTTCAGGGGGCTGAACGCCGGATCCCGCATATCAATTGTTTTAATGCCGCCAGGGACCTTCTGCCCCATGCTCCGAGTAGTAATCGCAGCACCTTCTTCCTCCTCCTCCTCCTCCTACTACTACTACTCCTCCTCCACCCCCGCCTCCTCCTCCCCCCTCCTCCTCAAAGACCAATGGGGGGAGTAAGTCAGCCTCAGACCGTCTCCTCCACTGTGGTCGTGCAACCCAAGAAGCAGCTTTGTGCTCCTGTGTCAGCAGATGCAGATCGTCACGGCCAGGCCAGCAGCTCAAAGCCTACCTGAGGAGATAAGAAGACAAATGATCTATTATTAACTTATCCAGTGGGCCATCTCTCTGTCTGGATGAGCATCAGGCCCTGCAACACAACACAAAGTCAACAAGGTTCTTCTGTTTGCTCAAATATGACCATATATCAATGTCAAGATCCTTCAGGGTGCAAGTATGAGAAACATCTCCAAGAACCTACGAGTGTAGGTGCCAGACAGTCTTCAGACAGCTTCATTGTTGGACACTAGTCCTGGGTAGATTTTATATAGATATAGAAACTGGGTGAGAACAAGTTTGATGGAAAATGGGATTTGGCTCTAAGTCATATAATGAACCCACAGAGTCACTGTCTAGAAGACGCCATGTACTGACACACAAAGCCATCAACGTACTTTTTTTTTGCCTTTGTGAGATGAGTGTGATTAGAGTCCCATGACCCACAAAAATCTAACATGTAAACTTAACATACCAAGCAATGCTGATAACATTATCATTACACAACAGCAAGAAAAACAGGCATCTGCTGACCATGCCCTACTTTCACAGAGCCTTCAAGATGGCAAAAATACCATTGTGCTGTAATGACCCATAACCATATGAGGTCAATTTGCAGGAATGAAACAAATTAGCAGATTACATAATGTACAGTAGCTGAGGGAGCAGATTATGACTTTATATCCGACAGGTTCCAGCTAAGCACACACACACACACACACACACACACACACACACACACACACACACACACACACACACACACACACACACACACACACACACACACACACACACACACACACACACACACACACACACACACACACACACACACACACACACACACACACACACACAGGGCTACCTCAGCCTGTGACTGTCACAGTCACTGCACCGTTCGAGCTGACAGAAGTCATTTTACATAACTGTTGGTCTCCACTGAGCTGAGTGGAACCAGCTGGGCGAGACAGAGATGTCATATTTCCATCAGTGTTTCCACATCACTTTCACAGCTTGAAGTCTGACTGCCGCCCTGTTAATGATGTCTGCTTCAGTTTAATGGCAGGTGAGCGGCTGCCGTTCAACCTGATGCTGAGACAATTCACTTTGAATATTCACATTTAAGTGCATGATAAAGTGTGTGTGTGACATAACCACCACCTGGACTAACCGCACGCAACGTCAACTACGGATACTGAAGGAGTGGTGGAGGAGTCGTCACGCGAACAACTGAATTTGACAAGATGCTTCTTCAGTTCAGCTTCAAGAGCTGAAGAAGCCTCTCGAAAGAAGGTGAAACATCTTCAGAAACCTGTAACAAGTCCAGTTGCCATGACACTACAACTGTTTGGATGTCTGGAGAGTCTCATTTGTCCAGGTTATTGTAATCATTCTAACAGACCCTGGAAATATTGGTATAGGTACTGACTTCCCAGAAAAGGTAAAAACTAAGGTCCCTTTTTAATATGACTTACAGCAGCCATGTCTTCAGTTTTCCTTGAGATCACATGATACCTGACTTCATCCATTCAGTATTGTTGTACATAATGTGCCTATTTACTTAGCTGGCAAACATTTTAAAGCGAAGATAGAAGGAGGTCAGTAAACACATCCTGTATTATGCTTTTAACTGCATCCTCGTTATTTTCAATTGACAATTCAAAAAATAGATTATCCAATGGGGCGCATAAAGCATTTTTCAATAAGCTGCTAAGATTGTGCTTAGCAGCATTTTGTTTGGATCAATTGCATTTCCAAGTAAGGCAACTCTAGGTATTTACAGTTTTGAATAAACAACACATGATCTGACTGTGCTCAGCAGTAATTAACTGGGACAAATTCACTCTGCATGACGACTGTTTCTCAGATGTGTTTTTCTCAACACTTGACCAGATATTGAGTAATCACCTAAAAATAGTTATGGCCAACTTTGCCCAGAGTACACTCACTTTAAGACAGCAACGTCAGCAAGCCACACAAAATTTAATTTATTATACAATGTCTGAGAGGAGCGCAAAAGCCCCACATGTGGAACTGGTAAACACCCGTTATGTCCTCCTGCTATGTGACTCATGTAGGACAAGGGCACAAACAACATGAAAAACTATTTAATCCTTATTTGATTAGTTGTCCTCAATTTTACGCATTACTTCCTGCCCAGCTTTTCTTGATAAGACAGAGGCAATCCTAGAATTTATCATAACATGCTGACGCCAATTTCAAGACTTATGAAGCAAACCGAGACACTATGTACACATGGGGGGGGGGGCACAAGTTGTTTGTAGGATACAGTGAGTGATCCTAATAAACCCTTTTTTCCCCACAAGTGCTAAAGATAAATTGAACCTCTGGGGAGTCAGCAGGTGACTCGGTGTAACTGTGTTTTGACTTTCATTGGTGTTCCAAAAACCGAAGCAGTGCCAAGCTGCAGCCGTAGATTCCTGGCCCTCCACGGCCTGACACGTTACTCAGCTACTATTCCCACAATCTCCAAAAATAGGAAGAGAAAGAGGGGGGAAAAAACTCCAGCCATTCCTTATTATATGGTTGTCTAGTCAGAGGGCAACAGGAAAAGCAGTAATAAAACGTCTGGCTTAAAGAAATAAAAAGTGTTCTGTCGTATTTGAGGGAGACACTGTTGGACCACGGTTCTTTGAGGCTGAAACGGTTTCATGATCGTGGATACTTCTCAATAAAAGCCTGATGAATACCTGCTGTGCTTGATGCCATGGAGCACTAACTGTTGGGCATGAGTTGAACTGTTAAACAACACCTTAAAAAGCTCATTTCTGCATTCAATGGGCCTATCTGGGGTCAGCAGTCAGGCTATTGTCTTGTGTAATCCAACAGCTCATTGTCTGAATCACAGATCAATTTTCCCCCAAAGAAAGATAACATGACTTCTTGTGGCCACAGGTGTAACCACAGCTGCTCTTTGGACTTCTTACTTTTGCCTGCAATACAGCTAAGGCTGCACCAGGCATTGTGTAATGTGGAAAACTGTGCTGCTGGGAAGGCCACTCTAATTGAATTGTAGACAAGAGTTCATTGAGAAGTGCTTTGGCTCTCCTTCTAATGCAAGTAAACAACCATTTAAATGGGTCATGTCTCCTCAGTGATTGGAAAACAGGAGGGGAGAGAAAGCGAGCAGCGGGTGGCCAGCATCTGAATGTAAACAATCTCTTTTTCAATGCCTGTCCAGCATTCAGGGAGAGTTAAACATGTTAATTTGCACAGTCCTTGAGCCAGGAGTTTACCATTCCTTCTCCCATGTGGCAAAGGGCCACTTTACAACACACAACATGCGCAAGTAAATCAGAACCAACAGAACAATAAAAAGGTCTTCCCACATTTACCTTGGACTTCAAAACAAACACAGCCATCAGCAGTATAAAAGGTGGCTTGTGGAGGGATATATTTGGGCTGGATCCTGGCCTGGACTGTTGGGGTTCCTGGGCCCCTGGGCTGGTTTAGAGCTTATTAAAATGCAAGAGGAAAGGCCCACTGGATTTGCTGAGCCAAGGAAACACTTGTCTCTATTGTAAGGCTCAATTTAGACCAGGCCCACCTGAACTTAAGCCCTAGCCTGTTTGTTGACCTGCTGAGTACATAAAGCTCACGATTTACCAAAGACAAGTCATCTATTGTATGTAATACAAAGCTTGAGTGTGTTATGCAAGAAACGTATTGTCGAATAGAACTTCTTTTTAAGTTCTTTGATGAAACCGAGCAATGTTAGTTGACTCTTCTTTGTGGTTTACTTTGTTCAGCTACCTTCACAACTATGGGGATAGACCAAATATTAAACAGTATTCGAGGTGGCAAGCAGCACTAGCCACTGGCAGCACCTGCTACCAAATATATAGTTAGAGTAGTGAACTTATTCTGAATAAGACAATAGTTGTATTACGGTGTTTAATTGTAGATGGTGCTCTCGGAAGAACAGGGTCTTCTAGGAATTCTTCAAGTCAGAGAGGAGATTACCCATTCTGATGGTGTTGGGAAGTTTGTTCTACCATCTGGGGACCACAAAGGAAAACTGTCTGGACTGCGACTGCCTTGTGTGTAGGAACGACAATGCCAGATGGCGTCAGGTAAGTGGGAGAAGACCCAGAGGTCACTCTGTAAGCAAGCACTAGCGACTTCAAATGTTTATGGATTATATGGAAATATAGGAGTGGAGTCAGTGTCTCTAGCATCAATCTGTTTTTTTTAAACAGCTGCTTGAATCCTCTACCGGTTTCCAGCATGTTCAGACAAGCATACGGATCTGACCTCAATGCAGTCGTTTTGAAACCTGCTCACTGAGTTGGAAACCACTGTTAGTTTCTGAGTAGCAGTTTTGTTATGAAAACAGAAAACACTAGTGGCCAGTGTAAAGTGTCATTTCGTTATGACTACACACTTCATCATATTAACTGGAATATGAATGAAGCAGCTTGTGGAAACACCATAATCATATTATTGTCTGACTAAAAATAAAGTCAATGAGGAAATTTTGACGGATAGTATCATCATGAAGGCTTTGGGTGACCACAAGCATGATATGTCTTATTGCAATAACATAAAGGTTATTCCAAATATGACATGTTTTAGTTTAAAAGAAGATAATTGTTTACATGGTGGTGTTACATGGTGGTGTCTTAATCAGACTATTGTCTTATAGCCAGCTCAGGCTAAACATGAACATGTATGACCACTTTTCTCCTTTGTTAATGAGTTTAAACCACTAACACGACTCGTGAACGTAAAACTACTGACACGCTGTCGACAGCAGTGAGTTTTAGGTGTTTTACCCCCTCTGGGAGGTGACTGTTTGTGGCCTAGGCCCTCTGCCTGCGGTAGCTCGATGCTAACTGAGCTGTAATGGCAGTCACTCCGGCTGCACGGAAGCTCTCGCGGGCCAAACGGCCGCTCCATGGTGTACTCGCGGGACCACAGCAAGAGACTGGAGCGCGAGACGAGATGAGCCGACCGCTAAGAAAGACCCGCTGGTTGGGACGCTGGTTCGAATCCGGTTCCCGCTTCACCTGAGGCTCCGGTAACACAGGTAAGACGGTATTACACGACGCGACTGGCGTTAACACACACACACACCGCGAAACAACACTATAAACAACAACAACCCGCTACTCCCTGAGCTGTATCGTGTTGCTCCAGGTAGCGAATGCGTAAAATGTTGTTAAAGGAGAGAAAACCGGGAGATAGGGAGAGCAAGAGAGGTGATCAGACCTGTGTAAAGTTGCTGGGAAGCGGTGAGGACAGCAGCAGAGCACCGGCAGCAGGCCTCGGTCTTCGGCTTACTCCATCGTAGTGCAGAGATGTAGCAGATGTATGTCTCTTCCCATCCCGGGTTAACTGCAGCTGTGCCCCGGGTTTAGCTGGAGATGTGACCGGGTTATGTGTAGCAGTGCTGTGTGCTGCTGCTCTCGAACATCCCTCCGATCATGTGGTGGAAACGATCCCAGCTGCTGCACATTAGCACCTCCCCACAGTCAGACTGATGCAGCCCTGCAGAAGAAGCTGCTCCTGCTCCCGCTGCAGCTTATGCGCTCAGTATGTGCGTGCGTCTGTGCGTGTGCGTGTGTGTGTGTGCGCGCGCGCGCGCGTGTAAATGCATGCATGAAACACGCTAAACTGCAGTGATGTGCACATTTACATTTTGCTCTGTAGGACTGTACAGTTGTCCATTAAAAAGCCTTAAGCAACACATTTTCTCTCTACAAGACACACACATACATTTATATATGAATTATGTTTATTTGGTCAAATATGAACAGTTCATATTTTAGCAGTCGACTGTGATTACAGGTTTTGAACCATTTGTCAGATACATTTAGTCAGTATTCAGCAGCACCCATTTTTCTCCAGTATCTCCTATGCCATTTTCTGTTTTTTAAATTATTTTATACAATGAAATTGTCTAGTAACTGCTGCATGCATGTGTGTCTAATTAAATATATTCTCACATATATTTTTTTCCTTATTTTTTTCCCTGCATCCCCAAAACTAATAAAATCAGGAGGTGTGTGTGTGTGTGCGCGTGCACGCGTGCGTGTGTGTATGTGTATGTAAATGCATTCATGAAATATGGCCAGATGCAGTGATGTGCACAGGTAAGTTTCACTGCTGACCTTGATAAGCTTTCAGCAACACACATGTTCTGTACTAAAGACTTTAACATATATATATATGTATATTTTTGCTACACAAAACTAAAAAACATCACATGTTAATGACAACAGACATTAGATGAGTATCATTTAAGACTTAGAATGATATCAGATAAGATGTGGGTAGATGCTCTGTATTTTTTGCAGATTCTGATTTTAATAGAATACATACACAGAGGGGAAGAGAGGAGGATGGAGATTTGACAAACATACAAGCAGCTAACACAACAGCTAATACAAGTCTTACTGTATAAAATCAGACAAAATGTCCCAGATGGCCTACTGCAGTCCACTCCTCAGTGTAGGACCACTATGAGGTGGAAAATGGATTTCTTCGTCTTTTCCGGCAAATATCAGGAACAGTGTCCTGTGGTGTGCTGGAGTCCTGCGAACATGAGCTGCTAGACAGAACTGTGTTATTGTGGTCAATCCCGAGGGCCGGCTGATGAGGAAGGATAATTGATCATTCACACTCCCGTCAAGTTCAGACACAAACACACGTACCATGTGAGCCGACTTCAGAAGGTGCCTCGCGCCGCCGGCAGTGGCAGTGAACGTGGATTCCTGGCACCGCCGCTACGCTGGAGCCCCGGGCGGCCGGGGTTGACCTTCAAGCCTCACAGCGCCGAGACGAGAGGATTTTAAAGCGCAGGAGCAGGAAATATTGTTCAACACCGAGTCTCTAAACATCAGTCGGTGCTGCTCAGAGGCCTTCAGTCACACCCCACTAGCTGACTTGCTCAGTGCCACTGCCAGTATCCTGATCATAGATGGTAAGTTTGCATGGATGGCAATATTCAGCTTAAACTGGAATAAAAAAGTAACTCTTTATGACTAATCTGAATCAGGTCAGGTCTGGAATAACCATCAACCAGGCCAGGACGTGCTGTATTACGGTCTTAGTCACATTGTGCACACATGTAAACACTGTGACATCCAAAGCAAGAAATGGATGTGTTGGAATGAGGATGAAGCTTGAACATTTGACTGAAAGTTTGAGGCATACGAATATAATGAAGCTTTTAATGCTTTTAATAGATTTTGAAGTAGGTGTCTGGACCAGTGAAGGAGAGGGGATACGTATGCTCGGCTGACCGAGTTGGAAACCGCAGGAAAATTCTGACACAGAACCTAGGAAAAGTTAAGTCAGTGGGTTTTCATTTCATGTCTCCACAGAACGGTCCTCAAATGGTGGACAGTATGGCTCCGTGCACTGTGACCTCTGAGGAGAGTCGGCCGGTGGCTGATGGGAGGCCCTGGCCCGTGGCCTCGACCTTCGTGCCACTCACGTCTGAAGGAAACGCCCCACGGCTTTTGTTCGCATCACAGTTCACTCCCGGAGGCGGTGGAAAGCAGCGCAGGTCATTTCTTCCAGACAGTGACCGGCCGAAGCATTATCACCTCCTGCCGGGTCTTCAGACTCTGACACGAGCTCAGAGTTTCCTCCCGAACACGTGAGTCACAGCAGAGCTCTCTTCAGACTGGGAAAGGCTAGGACAGCGACGCCACCTAGTGGCTCCCCCTGGAACCAGCAGCTCCTGCCTGGGGTCCAGAGCTCAGGCTGAGGCTCTGCTCCATTCATTCATCACTCCTGTCACAATATCAATGGATTTCCTGGCAGAATGAAACGGGACAAGTGGCCGACGGGGGCTCAAGATGCTGAAAACTGAAAGACGAATTCTGCTGATCTCGATATTATTTGTGCAAATTCCTCTCCTCCTGGCACCTGATCCCTCTCTGACTGGGACTGGCATTAATGGGACGTTTTAAAATGACCTTATTTGTCCAGCGTGTGTGTGTGTGCGTGTGTGTGTGTGTGTGTGTGTGTGTGCGTGTGTGTGTGTGTGCGTGTGAGGCGTCTGAAGGTAACGCGGCTCGTTTTACATCCTCGCTGGGGGGAACATAGCTCGGCGACTTGAATTACCTTCCCCTCAGCTCGTCTCCCAGTGAAAATCCCATTTTCCCATGCGGTGCTGGTGCAATGTGCTGAGCCCGGTGATATCTCAGGGCCCCTCCATGGCGGGGGAGGAGGAGCAGGAGGAGGAGGAGGAGGAGGAGGAGGAGGAGGAGAAGTGCAGACATGCTTACTGCCTCCCTTTTAGAAACCATCATTTCGGCAGGATCGATAGTACGTCCCACTCCCGTGGCTGGCAGAGTGCACTGCCTCTATAGGGGGTGTGGGGGGTGTGGGGGATGGGGTGGAGGGGGTGGGGGTGGAGATGGAGGGGGTAATGTGTGGACAGCAGGCACACGCAGCCAAGGTGAATGATGGCATGCTGCGTCAGACACTCTGCTGCTGCTCCGGGATGCAGTTTGTGAGCGGGGCCGGTGGGTGGATGCTGTCCTCAAGTGGTGGCTGCAGTTTGCAGGAAAACTCACAGACGAAGCCAGAGAGGAAGCAGCGCAGCCGTAAGGTACTCCATGTTCTCACACGCACACACACGCACACACACACGCACAGGCACACACACACAGTGCCTGGCATGCAGTACGAACCTGCCTCGCGTAAGACGTCAAATCCAGTCAAATCAAAAACAACACCAACCGAGCAAAGCGCAGATCTATCACCCGGATAAAGGCAACACATCAACAATGGTCCCACATGCCAGTAAAAAGGCGTGTTGTAGACGGCCCGTTTTTTACTGATTCACAGGTGAAGGCTTAACATTTTGAAACCAGTCTTTGAACATACACAGCTGTGTGTTTTTGCTGCATTCTGGACTGATCGTAGGCGTAAAGGAGAGGCACAGACACAAGGTAAAAGCATGTATAGAGCATTAAAAAACCTCCAGAGCCAGACGGAGACCTTAGATCAACACCTTTGTTCAAAGACGGCTTTCACTGCCAAGTTTAGTGTCTGATTTAAAATCACCCACCGCAATCACACCAGCGTTTCTAGCCGTGGGTTTGTACAGGCCGACTCTCGAAATCTCATTAAAAGTTAAAAAGTTTAAGGCCATCTCCCTGATGAGTATGGATCTGCAGCCGCTGCAGCTTGCATAAAATCCTCCTGATGCCTCTCTTTCTCTCTCTCAGCGTCCTACACCTCTGTGCCTGGACTGGAGGTTGAGCACTGGAATAGATTCGTGCTGTAGGTGAGGAGACGTCTCATGTTTCCGTGGACGGCGTGCAACATTAGAGCCGCGCGGCTCGCTAAAGCAGAGACGTTTGGACAGCAATAAAATCAACGATATATATAGTTATTAGAGCACACGGTGCATGGTGAGGTTCAGGAAATCGCTCACTGTGGGAACACTGACCTCCTGTTAGGTATTTATAGTAACTCGCCTGCTCTGTACATTGTTCACGAGGCCCAGAAACATTTAACCGCCGGCTTTGTCTTTGCAGCCTGGTTTCTCTTCTGTGTTTTTCTCGTCATGGATTCACCGCAAACAACCAAAAAAAAATGATTTTATTGATCCGTTAATTAACCTCGCACGCCCTCGAACACTGCATAAGTGTAGAAAGTCTGAAATACTGAGGCATGTGGGTGTCGCACTTTCCTACAACGAAGCGTGATGCAGGGAGACTTTCCAAACCTCCTCGCCAGAGAAAAGACTTTTGTTTTCTCCTCTCCGCTTCAAACATGGATTCCAACCTCAAACATCTCAATTCAGTTAATCCGCTCGTTGCTTCTTTCACAAGTTTTACGATCACTCGGACTGTGGACCGTTCACATCCGACGTAAAGCGCAGAAATGATTGGACCAGAGAAGAAGCTGCAGCAGCAGCAGTGGCGATGTTCAGGCTTTTAGCTACACGTGTGTGTGTGTGTGTGCGTGCAGACGTCTGCAGATGTGTGTGTGTGTGTGTGTGTGTGTGTGTGTGTGTGTGCGTGCTGCACCGGCGTGACTTTGAGTGCAGGGAGGAGAGGTGCAGCGCTGCGGGCCGGGCGGCGGTGGCTGGGACAGGATGTGTGCTGCAGTACCAGCATCCCCGCTCACACCGCTGCTCATTCGTCAGGCCGCCTGCAGACTTGAATGGTGCATTGCTGCTAAAACACAGAGAGGCAATCAGCAGAGCCACTGGGGGGGGGTCCCAGGTGGAGCCGAGCCTCCTCCTCCTCCTCCTCCTCCTCCTCCAGACTGAGGGGTCTGCTCCTAAAATGCCCCGCTAAGCGCCCGAGGGTCGTGCTGAAGATGGCTCTGTTTGGGACCGAGGGGCAGTCTTTTTATAAACCAGCGCTAGCATATTCATGAAATCCACCCTGCGGCCACGTAAAAACCTGTTATTCCTGAGTTTGTTCTACTTGCTCGTTTGCTGTGAGAAACAGAATAAATTGTCTAAAGTGAAGTGAAGCCGGGAGCGCCGTATGGAAACAGAAATCACAGAACACTGAGTCACTTTTTTTGTTGTTTTTTTTTTTTTCCAGTTTTTCCCTCTTCTTCTTTTTTTAACAATAAAACATAATTTTTCCAGTGTGGTTTCAATTATCTGACAGACGTTATTGTCATTAGTTTGGCTTCCCCGGGCTCTGCTCTCACACACACACACACACACACACACACACACACACACACACACACAGCAGAGGCAGCACTGAGATGTTCTCCATACCGGGACAGGTCACCTGTGAAGGTCACGCTCTCACCCATAGAGTCAAACGTCCTCAGGCACAAAGGTTCAGAAGGTGTTCCCAAGTGACCAAATATCCAGTCCTGGAAAGCGAGAGGAAGTCAAAGTTATTTTTCCCCTCTCTCTGCTCTTCTCCACCATGTGAGTAAACTAACAGAGTTTAGAAGGTGCAGTCTGTAAATCAGTCCACATTTTCATAGATATAAGTCACTACAAATTCTTTGGTTTCTTACCAAGATTAAATAAAACAAGCTTTGATTTAGAATTATTAGATAATTCATCTTATTTTAAGAGTTCATGTCTTATTTTAAGTGCTCCACTTCACACTATAATCTTGAATTAAACAACAAATCAAATTATTTCAAGAAATCTTCTCTAGTGAAGTTACACACACACACAAGATGATTTCACATGTTTTGAGCCATTTTTCCCTCAGATTTAATGTGTTTTATTTTGGTCCAGACAAACCTTTTTTTTGCCAAGGCCAGGAGAGGAATAGGAATAAGAACAATCTGGGTAGATCATGAAACGATGCATCGTTGAGGCTCTGAGGGGCTGGGGTGGTGGCTCGTCCTGGCTCCCTCTCGCCCCGGACTCTCCCGGACGCCTCGGTCAGGCGAGCCGCGCGCGTCCACCAGCTCAGCCTGCAACTCGCCAAGAGTGGAAACTGGCAGCCGGCACGTTTTCCTCGGCCTGCGGAGAGAGCTGAGAAAGGATGAACGAGAGCCAGAGAAAAGAAGATCACACAAGAAGAGCTGATCGACACGCTGCCACACCGACATGCTAAATGTCCTCATTGTGGTTCAGTTTTATTAGATATATAGACCTTTCATGTGTTCATTTACAAGCACGTCACGAGCTGACACAAAGTCCTCCTGAGCACCTTTACGTATAGAATTAGAGTTGTTGGTGATTGTAGTTTTAATCTGGATGGTAGTAGTAATTTTGCCGAGCCTGAGTGTTGTAAGATGTTCCAGGAAGATACCAGTGGATCCGAGGAACGTCGAGGATCATTAAGCAGTCGCTGGAACACGCTGATTAATTACTGTGGGAGCAGATTAGACCTTATAGATGAAAAGATGGAGGGTATGGATGAAAAGCAGGCAATGCATATCTCCTCTCGCTGGTAAGGGTGTATTTTATGTGTTTTAGATCATCTCTACCTCATTTCCATACCCTCCCTACCTCAGAGTTTCACTGGTGACTGTGTGCTGACTCTACTTTATGATGCTGCACTGTTGGAACTTTACACCCAGAGCAAATCTGCACCTTGTGCACATCCTGTCTGTACCCTTTTCTTGTTCTTATTCTTTTTTTTATTCTTATTTTATTCCGACTCTCGTGTCGATGTGCAACTGCTCAGCGCGCCTTGAATCGCCGCCCGGGGACAGATGAACTGAGACGAACATCCGTCTACGTCCTGAACCATTAGTTGCAGAGAGGAGCATGAGTAAACTCCTCAAACTTCGCTCCTGGCTGTCCTGCTCATAGTGGCCGGGGGGGGAGGTGAAGGAGGCGCTATGACCCCCGTGTGTTGTTGAGGCCGGCTCGGCCTCCTCTGTCAGAGGCACAAACGAAAAGGTGGCAATTAGTTTCAGTTTAGCTTCAGCTGCACAGCAGGCGATGAGAGACAGATTCTTTATTTCCCAATTACATATAGACACCGATACCCTGACACGTCTGGAAACGAGACACCAGAGCTTTGTTCAATCCAAAAATTAACATCTATACTCCACGCTGCACACGACTCACGTTTGAGAGGCGTAAAGACTGATAGCAGAGACACAAATGTTTAATAAAGACAGAGCCACAGAGAGGAGACGGTCATGTCGTGACCGACACCTGATCCTCTGTATCAAGGTGAGTGTCAGCATCGATATCATTTCATTTATCTAACCCATGCATCGCTAATGAGACTGCTGCACAGCAACAACCTGGCCGGAGAGCATTAATGCATCCCTGAGCTGCTCGGGACAGCCAGTCGCTGCCTGCGGATGTATCACTGCATTTGCTCTGGTATTAAATGAACTGTTCATTACACTGACCCACATTTTAATTCATATCAATACCGGACGGTCTATGCTCTGATTGCAGCTCACGGGTTTTGCGTGGAGTGTTTTACGAGTTGGATGTTCAAAACAAAACCCCAACAATAACTCGATCTTACCAACAAGTCCTTCCCCTGCATCCAAATCCTGCACGTGGTCCAGGAGCTATTCACATCACATCAGAGCGGCGCACTGTTGCGCTCGCTGGGCACGGAGCTTTATTTTGAGCCAATCCCACATATCGGTGGTGGAAAACATTCCCCCGGACGGTGTTATAATTACCGCTGCTTCATTAATGCCTGAAATCTACAATAGCCGGTTATTTTTAGGTGATTACGGAGCCTCTTTTTTTTTCAAATAAAAAAAGTCAAGATATTCATTTATAGTAAATGTATCACGGAGCCAACTAGCCTGGGCTATAAATGAGCCTGGCAGCAGCAGAGGAAGGGATCTCTCCAGTTTGGTTAAGTTCTCGTAGTCCACACAAATACTGTGCTGTACTGTGGATCTTTCAGATACGGCTCTCGTTAAGTGTCTGCAGGTGATCCCACACACCTCTGCAGGTGTGTGGGATCGCCTCAGAGACGCCTCAGGGGCGGACACAGACGTCAGCAGGCCGTAGCCGCGTGCCACAGCCGTTTCTGACGGGAGCGAATGTGGGCCAGGAGTCAACGCTCATCTCCAGACGACCGGAGCTGTTGTGGAGGGGAGACAGCAACGCTCCTCCTAGAACCTGGAGCGCACCATGCAGCACGACGTGGGGGAGAGGAAAACTGAAAAAAAAAGGAAAAAGACCGAAATAAACAAGCTGTTCGCCATCCCTGCAGATGAGAACGGCACACAAAATAACAGCGGAGACTATATTCAGAGCAGGAGGATCAGGTTTCTGTTCCTTGTGCTTTTCTGTCACACAGATATTAATGCTCCATCCGGAAACAGAGCGACGCCACGGTGATGGAGTGTGGCAGTTCCCTGTGAGGGATATTTTTCATTAAGCCGAGGACCCGGAGCACCTTCGTCATGGTCATTCTGACCAAAATCTGCTTCGATCTTCACTGTGTAGAGACGCGTGATTTAGCCAGGAAAACACCATCACTGGTTTCCAGCTTAATAGGCATATCCATCCTACAAGCACAGACGAGATACGCGTTTGCTTCCCCTGCCCGACGTCCTGTGCACGTTTGACCTCGGTCACCTCTAGAAAAAGAGGAAGACACAACGACACGGGTCTGCGATGACCTAACGGAGGCCTCCCACAGCGGTCGCCCTCGGGTGAGGCTGATCTGAGAACAGTTCGGCCCCTCGCCTCAACCTCAGTCCGTCCCGACCCGACCCGTCTCGTGCAGACTGAGAGATGGCTGCACACGCTTCATATCTCTCACGTATTGAGCTCCGTCTTTCAAAGCAGCATCTCTAAGACCAGACTGCGCAATGCAGCGTGTGACTATGATGGAATGGGATTTCCTTGTCGCTGAAATGAGAGATATCTCCTATGAATGATAAACGGCTTGCACCGGTCTGTGTGTGCATGTGTGTGTGTGTGTGTGTGCGTGTTCGCCGTCCTCTCCGTCTACAACCACTTTTGACCTGTTTTGTCGTCGACAGCGGGCCGGCCTCTCTTTTTTTCCCTCCACTTGGCCTTGGGAGGAATCTGCTCAGCTTTACAAAATGAGGTCAACAGAGAAGCACTGGCGCAGTGAAACACACCACGTACCTTTTCCTCCCTTACTCAAAATCTCATCGTTAGGCCCGTCTCTGACTGAAACCAGCGGAGGGGTGGGGGGGGGGGGAGGGGGGTAGGGGGAGATTTTTGCGAAGTAAATTTATCGCCAGCCGGCCTCAATTACCTCCCATCTGACTCCATTTTTCATTGGCGATGTCAGATTTCCCCAGAGGATGTCCCCTGTAAACCCCTAATCACCCAAATCCTCTTCATTTTATTTCACTTCTTGTCAAGATCTTCAGTGTGAGATTTTTTTAATTTTCTTTGCCACAGTGCGTGACAGATCCCGGAGTCAAGCATCAGCCCGGACATCTGACGTCTCCTCCTCCCCCTCCTCCTCCTCCTCCTCCTCCTCCCCCTCCTCCTCCTCCTCCTCCTACGAGCACGACTGAGAATTAGTCAGAATTGACGAGGGAACCAACCAAGCTGCTGAGCTTGTAAATCAATGTGTCTATTATCTTTGCCGGACAGATCAATGGAGTGCAGGAATGAGCTGTGAATGGCAAAAAAAAAAACACTAAACAAAACACGCAGACTCACCAGACAGAAGAATTCTTGGACTGGACTCCATTATCTGTGTCTGCTCAGGACATCCATACCAGACTGGGTGTGATACCTGCTCTCCAGCCTCAGACGTGCATTCATTACGAGCCTTTTTGTCTCCAGCCGGCTGAGATGCTCTGCTCCCCGGAGCACAGTGTACAAGATTCAGAAACGAACAATAATCAATCTTGGATTTCACCTCAGTCCTTGAATATGAGCAGGATGTCGGATCGAGGCAGAAAACACGACGCAGTTTTAATTCAGATTTGTAAACATTGCGTAAGTTATTTAGGTGTAATATTTAATAGTAGTACTAAAACACAATATTTCATTCAATTTGGGTATTGAATACAAACAGAATGTAAACAATAGGGTCAATGGACCCGCAACAATGCACATTAAAAGTACCGTTCATGAGATCCAAATTGTTACATTTCTGCTCCATTTTTACGAGTTTCCACAATTAGAAATGAGCTAAAACGACAAACTGCCGGACGTCACTGTGACTCAAATCAAAACAGTGTGACTCGTTATTCGACATGTAGGGACAATTGGGGATAATTTCCGAAATGAAATGATATGATTATTTATATTTTGAAGCGAAACCCGCACAGTTTAATACATTCTTTGAATTGCGAGGACTTTAATTCCTCCTCGCTGTCATTGCAATATACATTCCGATTCATCATCCTGTGGGTGGAGCCCATTCAGTGCAAATTCCTACTCATCAACTGAATGGAGGCCAACTCTAAAATTAACAATCTGGTGTTAAGTGAGTTTCACAGTGGACGGTCAGGCAGTCTTCCAGTATGTGAATGCCAATCATAAACAAGCATGTACTGTATATATATATGTGTGTGTGTGTGTGTGTGTTTAGACATTCAGATGACTCAACTGTGAATCCGTGCGATCTATGCACCTCAACACACACATTTACACACTCTGCCCTTGGCCACGCTAACAAGAGGGAATATTAAGAAGAGTGGGGAGCCAGAGGCGAGGAGGTGACAGTAGCCAGGTAAAGCATGGCGCGGTAATCTAATAGGACGTGTAAAAGGGCCCCTCCTCATGGCTTATTCATCACAGGGGATGCCATTACTGAGAATGGGCTATGTGAGGGATCTGCTGGCGGGGGCAGTTTCCCCCGGTGTCACAGAGTACAGAGAGAAGGACGGATGCTGCGAGGCTCTGCAGACCAGCGCTGCAGCAGCAGCAGCTGCTTGCTGCCTGCTGCTTCCTGCTTCCTGCTTCCTGCCCGCCTGCATGCGACGCTCCGCTCGGGGCCGACGGCTAACGCTCGCCACACGACGCACGTCTGTGATTCATACGGACGCTGATTGATATGGACGGCTTCATACGGCAGCAGCTCCCCCAACAGTCCGGGATGCTCCGTTATGTGTGTTTTACTGAATCAGCAATCTGCTCCATCAGTGGTGGCGCTCCTCACAAGGGCAGAGATGCTCTGTAATCAGGGAGAAGCCTTGATTTAATACACAAACTCTAATATGCTTAAAAAAAAAAAAAAAGAGGCGAGCAAACACCTTGACTTGATTGGCTCGGGTTTTAGTATGAGAGGCGTGCAGCTTCCTGATGCTTTTGCACCACCAGAGGATAAAAGATCACAGGGTTCAACTGGGGTGGGATGGGGGGTGAGGGGGGGAGGGGAAGGGTTGGGGGGGGGGGCCCAGGTAGAACAAAGTCATGCAAGAATACTGATAATGAAAGAGCTCTTCCTCCTGCAGTGAGAGGGGCAGCGAGGGAGCGCTGCACTGCTGCAGAGAGCAAGACGCTGATGCTTAAAACGCAGAGAATTTATAATGGAGCCACCACCTCCTGCTCCACCACCTCCTCCACCTCCTCCACCATCAACACCAGCGGGTCCACACAGCACAGTGCAAACGTCATCAGAGAGAGCTGGCGAGGCGCGCTCCTCGCCGAGCGTGGAGCAAAGACATTGCAGAAAGAAGTTCAACCTTATTGGCTGACTAAATGATGGATGATCTCACTCCCCGCAGTTGTGCAACACGCAAAAGGGAAATTTGGTTGGTCAAGATATTTCTATATTCTAGCGCAGTGCAGGAGAGCTCCAGTGCAGCGGTGCATTGTGGGCAGGTGGCGGGGGGTGCAGATTGAGGGGTGCGTTTGACTTTCCTGAAGGGGTCGGGTTTTCGTCGTACCTGTGAGAGAGCGGTGAAACTTTGAGCAAGTGTTGAGGTAGCAGCTTCAAAGTAACGGACGCATAATTATCGCTCGTTTGTCAAAACGTTGGTGTTATCTGGACGCGATACTCCGCCGGTGTTTTTCCACTTTGTTGAGGTACTTTTCTTTTTTGCAGAGTGTAATAAATCAATGACGGGATCTTTATCAGGCATCATTTTGATGCGTGGAGTCGGTGACCACGTCTTGTGAGCGCCCTCTCCTAAGCACTAAGCACATTTCATTTTCTTAAATGAATAGTTTTTATTTTGCAACAAGCAGAGGAAGTAAATAGAAAAGAGAGAGAAATCCCTCTGAGGGATTTTCAGAAAGACCAAAAATTAGATTTCAGAGGCATTTTGACAAGTTTTGAATCACACCAGAGGAGACGGCCCGGGGCCTCTCTGTGGACCCGAGTCTTCTTCATTGAGGTTTTTTTTTTTTTTTTTGAGCGCACTCATCTCTCACAGCAGATTTGCTGTAGTGTGAAAATGAATAAAGGGGGCTGGGGAGTTGCAGTTTGTGCGCATGGAGAGGGTCTCCTTTACACTGATGATTCTCAGGGGTGTCATGGGGGTGGAGGGGGGGAGCAGAGGAGGGCAGGCCGAGGATGTACGCACACACACACACACACACACACACACACACTGACCCTGGAGGTTGCGTTCCCCTTTAAAAGTCCCATCCCACTCAGATACGCAGAGCTCATGCAGGATCTGCTGCGGCAGTGGGGGAACACTGCTGAGCTGTGCAGTTTGTGCTGCCAGCGAGCGTGCAAAGAAGAGGAGGGGGAGCGAGCGCGTACGGGAGGAGGAGGAGGAGGAGAGAGAGAGAGAGAGAGAGAGAGAGAGAGGAGGAGGAGGAGGAGGAGGAGAGAGAGTGCAAACAATGTCATTCTGTTCAGGAGGCAATGCTGCAGTCAACTTTGCCGCGCCATGAAGGCACATCACCAGCGACCATGAGGCTCAGAGTGAGTGCAGAGAAGTTTTTCCTCCTCGTCCAGCCCCGGCGTGACGTCCGTCCGCCACTCATCTGCAGGTATTACATCCATTTCCTCCTCTTGTGCTCTTATTTACCCTGCATGCTCGTCTCCTTCCATCCACTGGCACAGGACGGTGTAGTTCCGAAACGAGCCCCGCAGGAGCAGAGTTGCTGCTGGCATGTCTGTGCCGAGCGAGGCTGCAGTGCCGGCTGCTGCTGTCTCATCAGTGTCAGCCTCCTCTGCACCAGTAATAACCAGGCAGCAGCCCGTCGGTTAGCAGTCAGGCTCCGCTGCTCCCTCATCCATGTTTAACGCATGGTACGGGCTGGAAATAGCAAGCCGGCGTGTCAGATAGCGGCTGGTGGAGAGGACTCACCCTCTGACACAAGGACAAAAGAAAATATTTGTTACATTTTTTTTCCTGTTAAATCCCACCATGATGCAAAGAGTTTGCTCTGCCAGAGGAGACTTATCTTTGCTGACTTAGCTTTTAGAGAGAGAGAGAGAGAGAGCACAGAACAGTCCCATGGCTCTCTCTACTTTTTTTTCTCTGCTAGTTGTGGGTTTTATACTTAGCAGAATGTGTGTCTGTGTGTGTGTGCGAGTTGTGGATGTGATGCTGGAAACCGCTGTGAGGGCTCTATTGTGTGGGCCGGTGGTCCTGTGCTGTCAGTGTGTGAGAGCCGTGGCCTGCATGGGACAGGGGAGCAGTGCTGCAGTCATGAAGTTGTGCTGCAGCTACTGGGACTTTTCCAGCCGTCCTAAAAGTGGATTCCAGGCCAGAGGGCAGTTCTTTGTCATTCTTTTTTTGGACAGTTTGGCAAAAACTGCGATAGAGATGTCCACTGTGGTGTTTTTACATTGTACATGTTTTTCTTTATTATTATTATTTTGCTACCAAGTCAGAGATCCACGGGTCGCCTCAGAGCAGAGACCCGGTTATGTCTCTGCAGCAGCATCTCAGCGACCTCTTCTCCCTCCTCTCCAAAGCCACCGAGCTGCTACTTTTTGCCTTTTATCTCGCGCCATCTGTGCCCGACGCTTTTGACGGACCCTCTCCAAAATGCAGCGTTAAAATAGTTTAAGGCCACAAAACAGCATCGTCTGGACGTGAACCTGCCGTTCCAGGGACCGTGTGTGAGGTCTGGGTGATGGATGCAGGCGGTTTACGTGGGCCGGGTTCACCTCAGGTAACTGTGCTAAGACCTTGACGAGGCGGCCCTGCGTCTGTGTGAGGCCGAGGTCCGGAGCATCTCTGCGGCCTCTGGATTCCTCCCGGATGACTGAGGGAGGGGGGGGGGGGTGGGACGTGGGGGTTGGGTGGGGGGTTGGGTGGGGGGACGCAGAGCAATAGTGAAACTGCACATGAGGCCTGACATCATCCTGGAACATCTGCAGTTCTGTTCTGTGGCTGCTGCACTGCCAGCAGAGGAAATTGCCGCACTCACCTGATGTTCCTTGCGCCTCACTTCTGCCCCCCTCCTCCTCCTCCTCCTCCCTCCTCCTCCCCCTCCTCCCTTCCCTCCCTCCTCCATCCTCGTCTCCAATTTCTCTACTGTAGTCTCTCTCTGAGGTACAGTTGCCCGGTGCAGCTCTTCTCTGGCATGCTTTGCACCTCTGTGATTCTGACCCCCCCCAACCCCCACCCCCTTCCTCCTCCTCCTCCCCCTCCCCCTCCTCCTCCACTCACCCCCACCCTACTGAAAAAGTATGCAGCACATGCTCTCACCAGCCTCCTTGAGCAATTTGCCTGAATAGAGAGCAAGGGAGAGAGAGATAGAGATAGAGAGAGAGCTAGAGGGAGAGAGAGGGAGAGAGAGAGAGGGAGGGGGGAGCAAGAGCCAGTGAGCCAGCAGCAGAACAGCAATCCTGCAGTGTCCTGCAGCAGCTGAGTTCCTGCAGTGCTGGCCTCTAATAGCACACATCCCCACACACACACACTCACACACACACTGCTGTGCACACACAGGCAGACAAGGATGCACATCGAGGCTTTCTCTCTCTCTCTTCTCTCTCTCCTCTCTCTCAGACACAGGCAGACTCGTTCATGTGACACAGTAGAGGTAAATGTGAGGGAGAGCAGCCTATCACACACACACACACACACACACACACACACACACACACACACACACACACACATGCTCTGCTCATGGGGCTCCACAGGGAGGCAATGGTGAGATTAGCCAGTTGAACCCCCACCCCCACCCCCCTCCTACCCCCACCACCACCACCAAGATGGTGCATTGTCCCGTTCCAGCTCTCTCCACTTCCAATGATGTAATCTATGCAGCAAGCTTTGAACTTGCTGGGCTGGGGGTTTCTCCTCCTCTTCCTCCTCCTCCTCCTCCTCCTCCTGCACCCCCCCACGCCCCCACAACACACACACACACACACTTTCACCCCCCCCCCCCAACTCAGATGCAAGTGTGAGGCCTCAACTGCAGTCTGTGTCCCAGGTAGGAAGCCGAATAATTCACAGATTCGAGTGATGATTTAGTTAATAAAGTACAGAAAAATAATTTCCTCCGAGTGGTTTGGACCATATTTCACTCCCGTGCAAAAGTTTCAAGCTGCCATAAATAAAAAAAACTACGAGCCAGGCACACAAAAATGCTGCTGTGCAGTGCCGTGCCGCATCACCACTTCTAATAAATTAACTATCTGCGGGCAAACGCGCCTCTGACGCCGATTCCTGCTTTTTTTCTCCTCACAAAGTCGCTCTGAGAGGCGGGAGGAAAAAGACGAGGCCGCGGCACGTAGCTCTGGATGTACTTTGAGTACTTTTCCGGGCGTCACATCATAGTGACTTTGCTCTTTCATTGATAAGGTCATCGGTGTGTTGCAGCAGAGCAGAGCGCTCCGGCTCCAGAGATTTTCAGCCCCGGCGGCCGGATCGAGACCATATTGTAACAGGCCGCTTTGTGCTGAGCTGGTTCCTGCCACTGCACCCAGAATCTGCCTAGTGATCAACTTCCACTACAGCAGTGATGAACCGGCATCACCCCTCCTCTAGTAACAAGGAGAGAAAAAAAAAAAAAAAAAGGCCGAGCTGGCACCCGAGCCGCTCTGCATAATTAGCACTCGTGGATGGTGATGATTCTGCACATTTGATCCAGTTCAATGTTTCATGTGTCAGCAAGTGAACAGATTGAAATGTTGATTTTTATTCCTCTCTGATCCCCCATCTGATCCATCTCCGCTGCATTAATACATTACTTTATTAAAACATCACAGATCATGGAAAATATCAGTTTTGCATGTCGTTGCGCTCGCATTCCTTGAGATTTTCACAGTCCTATAATTCGAGCTGAAGGCCTTGTAATCCGTAATTGATGTGACCCACTGAGGGTTACAGTGGAAGACGATTTGATGAATCAGCAGCTTTCTTTAGCGTGCTGCCGCTGCTCCAGCCATCAACTGTTCATCCTGCAGGTTTACAGATAAAAACAGGACAGCTTGCTAATTATAAGAACGCTGCAGAAGAGACATTAATTTTACTCGCATCTGTCGACTTGGAGCAAGGGGAGGATTTGGGTTTCTGAGCCTCATCCAGGAGAGACAGACAACGCCGAGAAGCTGCTGCAAAGATAGAGAAGTCGCTGCCTGCGGGCCAACTGTGTTTTGTTTTTTTTCTGTTTTTTTTTCTGATGATCTATGACGTAACACAGATGACCTGACAAGTCAAAAAAACTGCTCTTCTTCTTCTTCTTCTTCTTCTCCTTCCTTTTTGCACTTTTTCAGCCGGCTGCTGTCGTCACCTCGCATCAGCTCCTCTCGTCTGCCTCGCCGCCTCACCCACGGACTCGGCCCCCGACCTACCTGCAAACAATCACTCCTTCGTGCATTCAAAGTGAAAGCTGTGAGTGCTGCTAACCAAGTGAAGCAGGCTGAGTCATGCTGGCTCTTTTTCTTTTTTTTTCCCTTTCCTTCTGGGTTTCCCCCCTCTCTCTCTCTCTCTCTCTCTCTCTCTCTCTATCTCGCTCCCTCTCTGATCCTCTGCTCCTCCCCCCCTCTGGTCTAGGGAGCAGGCTCATACACCAGGTCCGGCTGCTGGAACATGCCTTGACTTGTTGTGCTGCCTGAGTGGAGCCCTGACTGAGAGACATCCACAGAGACTGAGCGAGAGAGAGAGAGAGACTGGGTGAGAGAGAGAGAGTTTGTGGTCAACAGTTTTACAGAGTGAAGTGACCCACACGGTGGACGGACTCCTGCTGAAGTTTGGTGGATGGAGGAGAGCTGCACCTCTGCACGGTGAGTGAACGAGATCTAGATGATATAGAGCAGCACACAGCATTACATTGAATTTACACTGTAGCCGTTTAGCGGATGCTTTTATTCAAAGTGAGTCGCATCGGAGGGAAAACGCTCGAGCTACGCTCCAATAAAGACCTTAGTGTTGCATTAAATACCGCTCTGAATTCTGCGAGACCAGCAAAGGATGAGAGAGCGGCGGTCCCAAGTGCGAGCACAGTTTAGGAACAAGTGAACGGGGGTAGGAGGAGAGGGAGGAATGAGTCTGTGTGAAAGTTTGGAGAGGAGATGCTCCGGGAAGAGTCGAGAGAGAGAGAGGGAGAAAGAGAGGGATGCCCCGGCTCGGCTGGTGTTTGGTAGCTCGTCCGAGCCAGAACCTTCTAATCCGGACTTTTCTCACATCAAAGTAAGGTCCCGAGCCCCGAGAGGAGCGCTGAGGTAGGGAGGAGCACAGCCGCCGACCACTCACTTCTTCTTCTGTGGCGTTAGAGAGCAGCGTGGCGCAATGTGGAACGTCAGAAACCAGTGTGAGGAAATCAGCAGTTTGGTGGGCAGCGCTGTCAACAAAGACCCGGGTCAAACTCCAGGGGGAACCTTTCCGCGTGTAGCTTGCATGGTTTTTCATCCCTCCCTCCTTTTTTTTGTGCCGGTTCAGGTCAAACAACTTAGGACTCGACAAAAGTGTGACAAAGAATGAATGAATCGGTTCATAGCGGGCCCTTTGATGTCTAACAACAAGGCCTCTATGACGATTCTGGTATGAGTGATGAAGCCAGGTCCGGGTCCGGCTGTTTTGACCCCCCCCACCCCCCCCCCTCGATGCCAACGTGTAGCCATGGCGACCGTGTCCGGGCCGAGGGGAATGCGGGGGATTCGGCCGAGAACACAGTGGCACAGTAACCTCCTCGCAGACGCAGCAGCTCCACCGGTGACCCTTTCACCGGGCCGCGGGGACTCGGCGGTCATTGTCTGGCCACAGTTTGATGCTCACAGAGCGGGACAGCTGTTTTTGTTATTGTTTTCTGCTCTGTTCCTGAATTGAAAGCCAGTTTCCATCAGGAGACCCAGCGGGTCGCCGGGGACCAGGGAGATACAGGCTCCAGAGTCGCTCACGTCTCCCACAACCGATTCGTCCCGGTTAAACACAGTGTGATGGGCCATTATGGGGGGAAAAAAATAGGCTGGGTTTTCATGTGTTTTGAGTCTGGAAGTGTCATATGATGACACTGAGTGTGCAGGCAGACGCGGATAAAGACGAGCTGCGCTCCAGCCGTCCTCGCCGTCACACTTGGAGGCTGCGTGTTATCGATTCCTCAGAGGCGCAGGGACGCTCTGACTGCATCGGGGTTTCGACTCTGATGCATTAATCACTCAAACGATAATGATCTCGCTGTCTTGTGGACTATGATATTTTGTTTCTGCGCGGTCAGGCCCTGCAGATATAGTCACTGGGGCAACTGTGTTTTCTGGTTACCAAGGGTTGTGCACACTGTGGGCAGGACTCAAAACCGCCGAATTACGAACACACTGCAGCTTGACATCCAATACTGATAAATGACTGGAGTCGACTCAGAAGGTCACAGCACGGGAGACAGAGCGGACCCTCGAACTCCTCGAGCCTGCGTCCGGGGGTCCGTTCGGAGCGAGGACATCCGGTAATGAGGCTAATGTGTGCTGTTATGCTGCGTAAACATGGGGAGAGGCTAAGCTGCGGCACCAGGCATGCCATCATGTGTAGCATTGTTCAGAGACGTGGCTCTACAGTAAAGACTAGTGTCATTGTTGGCTATAAGATGATTAGTTAGCGCGCCGGGAGCGGAGCAGGGAAGCATGACTGCCGGAGCGTTGTTAGCTGGAACAACTCAGAGAGGCAGAGGCGCTGCATGTAGCCGTGTAGCCCCGGGTGAGTGGGCTTTTTTCTTTTCCTTTTTGCTTTAGATCGGCTGATTATTAATTAATCAGCGCCTATAGAGTGTGTTACCCTCCACAGATGGAACGTCCGCGGGTTATGTTTTTCACAACGACTCCAGAGTTGAAACAGAGTTGGAGCAGTGAAAAGTCAAACCGAGACGTGTCGACTTTTGTCCTGTCACATCGAGTTGGAACGTGGCGCGTTTGTGAGGTGAACGTCTCCGCCTCTTGGTGGTTTCGAGGCGAGTGATCCAGGTTGAAGACTTCTGATTTCTCTTCTTTCTTTGTCTCAGTGGAAATTCGTTCCATATTTGCCGCCACCGAGACGAACAATCGCAGGGCTCGTCATGGCCAAAAAAACAACAAAAAAACACTTTTAGAAGATGGACACTGGCGGCACACGATTGGAAAGAGATAAGATTGCAGTGTGTTTCACGGCTTCTGGCTGTGCTGCACCCGTTCAATACTGGACTCATTTCAGAAACTGCTGTCGCCCCATTAGTCACATAGACACAAAAACAAGAGGAAATAAGGTCCGGCTTGGAAATATCTATGCTTCTCTTTGAGGTGTATTTAACATTTTAACCCAAAAAAACTCTCATCAATATGAATGTTCTTCCCGGTTCCCTGCAAAATCAATTCATGCAATATTCACCCTGTCCTCGCACTAATAATTCATAATAATTCAAGAACAACCTCCCAGCTCCCACCTACACTCCCCTCTCTTTTCTTTCCTCTTTGTTATTACTCTTATTTGACCGGTGAGAGTGGAGGGCGGCTCTGCGGCGCTGCAGCCTGAGGCCTGGAGCGTGGACGGGCCTGCGAGCGGAGGCTCGTGCTGCGCCCGCCGCTTCATTCGCTTAGCAAGCAGGGCGTCGTTTTCACTGGCATTCCTCAATCCTGTATTAGGGATTACACCGAGCCCTGAGCAGGAAGGAATTCCTGTCATCATGTGCTCGGCAAAGGCAGCGCTCGGGCCGGCCACACGGAGACACGGATGCAGGACAGAAAGCGGGTCAAGGCGGAGGTGTTCCTCGGAGGCGGGCTCGACCGGCCAGATGAACATTTAGTGTCCCCCTCGCATCCCAAGCATCGCTAACCGCTTTCCTAGAAGCATCTGATTCCTCCGTCTCTGACGACAGATAGGATCGAAACGCCTCAATGCCGGCGATTGAGCGAGGAATTTCCAGTTATACAACAAAATAATGCGTCACGAAATTCTCCAAAAGCAGGCGATGGGGAGCCACAAATAGCCGCGCTGCAGATTTCCACAGCGGAGATACACCAGATAGAGGACATCCATTCATCTGTGGCTTTGCTTTCTATCTTTCTTTCTTTCTTTTCTCCGAGCATCCCTCCCTTAAGACACCTCTCGGCCTCCTTCGTGATCCTGTGCGCTCCTTGGTTTGCTGCAGATTGCTCTCTAGTATCCGTGTTGTCCTGTCAGCAAAGCAGAGTCCGTGGGGAGAGGACAGTATGGAGCGGTCAGCCGGCCCCAAAAATAGCACTGCAGCTAGCCAACGCAACTGACAGCGAAGAGTAGGGGGGGGGGGGGTTAGTTGTTGTTGTTGTTGTTGTTGTTGTTGTTGGTGTTGTTGTTGTTCCTGAGGTAAAGAACACACAGGAACTTGCATTGTACGGAGCTCATGTGAACAGCACACACACACACACACGCACACACACATGGATAGGAGCGGGATCAAACTGAGCTTTTTGTTGCAAAATCATGAGTCATGCTACGTCTATTCTTAGTTCGGGGGTGTTTGTTTTTGCCCAAGTTGTGTGCACTTAAAGGGATGCTGCACAGAAGGCTGGAGGAGCATCAGGAAGCTGCTCGGGAGCAGGCTCTCGGTCACTTTGGGCAGCGGAGCGGAGTCTCATCAATGCCCCGCAGTTATATAAAGCCCGAGTCGCACCGCAGAGAAATAAATAAAGAGAGAGAGGGAGAGAGAGAGAGAGAGAGAGAGAGAGAGAGGCTGTACATCCTGGGTTTTCAAGGAATGAAAGTGAGTGTTGTTGTGATTTTACAATTGCAAAAGGTTTCTTCAATTAACTGTTATTCTGTCTTTCTCTTGCAGAGTTCCTGGCTCTTCTGGCCCGAGTCCACCTGCTCAGAGTGGCGGGGTGTGTGTGTGTGTGTGAGGGGGGGGAGGGTGATCTGAGGGTGGGGGTGTGAGGCTGAAGCCGGGCACGGGAAGTGTGAGCGCGCTCCGTGCCAGACTCACCGGTGGAAGTGACGCAGCTCGGAGCGGCCGGGGCCCTGAGGACGGGACGGGGCGGGACGAGGCTGCTGTGGGTGTTTCTCTGGCAGTGTCTTAGCTGGTTGTTGTGAGGAGTGAGAACGAAGCAATCAGCAAGTATACTGCCGCAGAAATTCTTCGCAATAAGAGGCCCTGGGATCCCAGCTGCTGCTACGAAGACAGGACAGGGGAAACATTCAATCAGCGGTTTTTAAAACGCACACGTGGACCCGGCTGGAGCGGACCGGAGACGAGGAGCTGACAGAGCGAACTAGACATGGACAAAGCTGAGAGCATGAACCTCCATGATGTTCTCCACCGGATCAAACTTCTGCAGCTGCTACAGTCCAGTGTTGTGTGTTTACGATCCTCTGCTGCCATCTTGTGACTGGAGGCGATCTCCTCGCATGTTTCGCTTCATGGCAAAGCTGCAGCTATGTGGAGAACGTCCCTCTGTTCTTTACTGTAGAACCTGGTTTACTATTACGACTCATGTACGGCTTTGATTCCTTAATTTGCATGTTTCACGTCTCGTCTGGCTTCTTATGTTTTCTAACATATTGCTAATTTATCAGCCACACCTTGATAACTTATTCATGTGATGAATTATTAAATAAAAGTTGCATTAAGTCCAACCCATCCGTCCGCTTTGTTCGTTCTCTGAGCTCTTGCGGTTTTTTGTTTTCTTGCAATTATGGAAAACGCTCTTCGAGATGTTTCAGCTGTTTCAGAAAACATGACGATCGCAGACGAGTCAGAACAACCTGGAGCCCAGGTGCACGTCAGAAAACGCATGCAGCAAATGGGAGCAGAGCGTCCTCACCTGAGAGCCTGTGGGACGGCCTGAGGCTGCTCCTGCTGCAGGAGTGGGAGCTGCTGCAGCGGCTCAGGTGGCCCTGCAGCGCTGCATTGCTGCACACACACTAACAGCAGGTTGCAGGGGGGGGGGGGGGGGGGGGGGGGGGGGGGGGTTCTGCACTGGCTGCAGCAATGCAGATGCTCTGAGAAATCCTCCCGCTCCTCGCACAAGGTCACTGTTTTTACGGCTGGGAGTCTTCTCCATACGTCAGCTCTGAAAGAAAGAAAGGAGAAGAAAACCCATAATAATCGCAAGGTCGGCAAAGAATTACCAGCACAAAGCTCAGCATTCCTCACAAGATGTCACAAACGCTTTGCTTTATTACCACACCGAGCCCGCGAGATTCCCAAACTGAGGCGGGCGGCACATTTTTAATTAAATCTGTATCATAATTACATTTAAGAATCATTTCACATGCCCCAAAAAAGAGTGACGTGACCTCGAAGCACAATCTCAGGTTGTCAGAGGAAGGAACCCCCCCCCCCCCTCTGGGCCCCGCTGTCAAAATGAAATATGCTCTTCATCTGCACTGCGGTCCGGTCGCTCGGATCCCAGCTTTCCACCGGGATTCAGGAGAGGAGCAATGAATACGATTCAACACCACGTAATCCCTGCTGAGCCCAACACCTCATTGGTTATTAAACATCTCACAGTATTCTGAGCTGAGCTTTTGCACTTCCTGGTCAGAGTGAAGGTGTTTCTGAGAGGTTTGCATGTTGTACTGGACTGGAGACATGTCCTCTCAGCATCACCTGTCTTCACCTGGTATGAGCTGCAGACACCAGCAGACCCTGCCCACCTACAGCTGTGACACAAAGCAGGTAAGATAATAAATGGATGGATAGATGGATGGATGGAATGATCTTTAGAGCAGAAATGAAAGGCCCAGTTCCTACTTTTATCTGCTTTAGAGAACTGTGGCTCTAATGAGCCGAAATAGAGACTGGCAGGTAAAACATGGAGTAGATCAGTTCTATAATTCTGAGCAGGCAGTGAACTCCTGAATGAAACTGCATTAAACACGAGTTAAATACTACATAAGTGTAGTGCAGGAGGTATTTGGAGGGACTTTACACACATATTTATCTTCAAATATATACATATATATATATATATTTAGAGTTTATGTGAATACAAAGACATACCCAAATATTACAATAACAATAGTAAATGTCTAAATGTTGACAATATCCACCTGATATCCATGGAGACCATGCGTCTATATAAAAGTCCGTGTTTTAACTGTTTTCATTTCGATGATAGACACCTTGTCGACCCTTTGTTGACACTGTTTTATGTTTGTTTGTTTTTATTATTCAGATCTGTTTCCTTCTTCACACCCTCCCTGCACGTAAACATTTTCATTTCATGAGGCAAATGAGTTTCAAGAGTTCCAATAAAGAAAAGGAGTTCAGTCATAATGATTAGATTATCTTAACTTCATCACGAGACATCTCTGTACAGTACGCCTCCTGTTACTGCTGCTGCTGGTTTCCTTGATGATGTGACAGCTGTTCTGCAACAGTCCAGAACAATAACGCGCGGTAGAGACATCAAACTTCCTCTTTGACCACTGTCAGCTGACAGTTTGGGTTCCCTGGGTGATGTAAAATAACAGCTTGACTTCTATTCTTATCTGACAAACTCGCAAAAGCTCCGCAGGAGTCGCAGCGCAAAGAGCATTAGAGCCGAAAATAGACGCTCATGAGTCCAGCCCTCGGCAGCTGACCCGCTTCTGCTTTTGGTTCCGGGTGCTCCTGCAACGAGGGGGAGAAAGGAGAAGGAGGAGGAGGAGGAGAAACAACAACGAGAGTAGGAGGAGGAGGAGGAGGGGGAGGAGGCGCTGCAGCTGCGAGCGGAGCAGAGGAGGGAGTTAAAGCGTGACCAGAAGTTGGTTTGGAGCCGCACAGAGATGTTGTAGCCTGGACGGAGGAGGAGGAGGAGGAGTGGAGGAGCTGAACTTCACTCCGCACCATGGTCCCGGGCAACGAGACGGAGGTGCAGCTCTCCCAGCAGGTGCTGGTCAGCGCCTCCTGCTGCCTGTCCCTGCTGGGCTCCTCCCTGGTGCTCCTGACCTTCCTCCTGTGGTCGGACCTGAGGACCACCCCCAGGAGGCTGCTGGTCTTCCTGTCCGTGTCCGACTGGTTCTCCTCGCTGTCCTACGGCCTCGGGGTGTGGGGACACTTCAGCTCCTCGTCTCCTCTGTGCGTGGCCCAGGGAGCCGTGTCCACCTTCTTCAACACCAGCTCCTTCTTCTGGACCGTGGCCATCGCCGTCTACCTGTACGTGCTGATCGTCAGGTCGGACCAGAGGGCTGCAGACTGCCTGGTGCTGCCCTTCCACCTGCTCAGGTACACGCAGCTCACGCAGCTCGGTTTCCCTTCAGAAAGTTAGGAAAAAACAAAAAGTTTGCAGCTCTTAAGGTGGAAACGTGGAGTAGGAGGCGTGTCCACATTGGTACATACTACTCAAATGAAACACCTTGAACTTTAAAACTGTAAATATAGTTCAGTTTCTTTCCCTCTAAGAAGAAGTTGCGGTCTTTCTTACCTCTACTTGTTTAGTGGAATCTCCAGCAAAGTGCCTCCTAGATTTCTTGATTTCATGCATTTATGTATATACATACATATCTATCTATCTATCTATCTATCTATCTATCTATCTATCTATCTATCTATCTATCTATCTATCTATCTATCTATCTATCTATCTATCTATCTATCTAAGATCTATTTTCTAAAGTAAACAGACACTTTCTTGCTTCCTCTTGTCTGCTGCGGGATCTGGCCGAGTGCCTGTCCAATATCTATTTATACATTTGTGCAAGACTGTGAAAAGCAGCTGCTATGTCGTTATGAAGCAGCCCAGACACCAGTGTCCTCACTCCGTCTACCGCCTCATATTTCCATATATCGGATGATGACGCAATGACGATGATAACATACGTGTGAATCTGAATATTCCATAAGCAATTTATACAAACACCATAATCCAATTACTGTCTTACTCAGCATAAGTTGGAGGAAGTAGTGGACGACCAGTAACAGGGAAACTTGAGGTTTTAAGTCTTTTCTGGTCCTCTAAGTCCTTTATGAAACATGTTGTGACTGAATGGCACATGTTTGGTGTGCAGCACAGGTATAAATAGGGCGAAGTCACCTGTGATCTTTTTTCAGTTTTCCAACCTTGCAAAGACATAATTATTCACAAAATACTCTGAATATAAGACGTAAACAGGAGGACAGACACAAAAGGATGCAGTGAAGTTGCAAATGCTGCATGCCCTCCTGTGTTTGGGGGAAAGTTGTTCTCTGCTGTTTTCCTTTTCTGGCACTTCTGCTCTCAGCAAACATCCAGTTTTAGCTGTTTTTATTTCTGTTGGGCTCTCTGACTCGGCTGATGAAATTAGGCGGGCGACAAGGTCTCGGCTCAAAATCAACTTAGAGACGTCTGGTTCATTGACAGGAAGTAGCGACGGCCTGAACCGGTCCGTGGAAATGTTTCTCACTAGGGGCGACCGCAGAGAAAACACTCGTTCCTCGGGAGGAATGTGAGCTCTAATCACCTGACGTAAACACAGGAGGTATTTGTGACATCCATTTTGCTATTTGATGATATTTTCATTTCAAAAACCAACTTCCTACAACTTCTTTAGTCCAGTATTGGGCGTATATTAGATGCATGTTTTGAGCAGCTACTTGCAATGAGCTGTTCAACTCTTCTTTAGGATCAAAATCGTCTCCAAACAATCTTCCTTCCTGTGGATGACCAGTGTCTGTGTGAAGGTTGTCAAAGGCCAAAGAGAACCGCTTGTTTCACCGCGGTCTGGCCTCCGCTCTCAGTGCTCGGGAGCCGGCACAAAGGTTTCATCTTTTGTTGTCACATAGATGAGCTGAGGGGATTCATGCGCCCGTATAATTGATCTATTTTTGGACACGGGAGGGGAGAGATATTGTAATGTTGCTCCTCTGAATTCTCAAACGCTCCACTGACCTGAAGATCAGAACAGAGCCACTGTCCACATACTCAGGTCTCGAGGCGTCGAGGCGTTTATGATAAATCAGCCATTGAAATGAATAGATAAGTAAATAAACAGATTCTCTCAGAGAAGATGCTTCCTGTGAAACTGCAGCGGGCGTTATTTCTAAAGTGCTGAAATCATCATGTGGTTTCACGACAAGCAGAACTGACCCTTCGCTCTGAGCCGCGCGGTGCAAAACGAGCCCCGAGCGCCGATAAGCCGCCGCATGCGGTCACGTGTCTGTGAACCCCTCGGGGCGTTCTCTGGACGTGCGGGCTCCCTGGAGATGTTTTTGCAGAGGAGAGTCGTGTAAACCTGTGATGTGGAACCCCTCCGCAGCTGGGGCGTCCCCCTGGCCGTCACTGCCACGGCCGTGGCGCTGCAGAAGATCGGCTACGACGCCTCGGAGGTGACTGTGGGCTGGTGCTGGGTCCGCATCCAGGCCTCGGACCACGTCCTGTGGATGCTGCTGACCGGGAAGATCTGGGAGTTCCTGGCCTACCTCACGCTGCCCGTCCTCTACATCCTGATCAAGAGGCACATCCACACCGCGGTGAGACACCACAGCAGGACAACCTCCCTAATTACTCCATTTGGTTCATGAAATGCAGCAAAAACACTTTAAAAACCTTTATTTATTCTCATTCCAATCTGCACTAGTTACTAGAAGTGAAATAAATGGTCACTCAGGTCCTGGTAGCAGCCAATAAGTAAACATATCAAAGAACAATATTGTTATCAATCATATTAAGGTAAGAAACATAAGAAAGGAAGAGCCAACAAGAAGCAGACAATATGAATGATGTGCAAATATGTCAAATGGGACCACTGGTTGGCAAATATGGGACTTGAAACATGTGCAAAATGACATGTAAAGCTACATATATACAGATATCAGATTACAAAATAGATTATTATATTTATTAGTAGATAAATAATCAATTAGCCTGGATACTGTAGATGCACATCCTGGATGCTTTTCCCTATCATTCTCCTCTATGAATGTCAGTACCAGGGGAATAATCTTCTAATATTTGAGATTTAAAAAAAAAATGATCAAAGGACCAGATTGATAACTCTAAATCTGGGTGCTTTCACATCTGAAAATCTGAATAATTAAGAAATCCTCTCAACAGGATGATCTGCGAGCTGTTCTCCAGATATATTAAGACGGTTTTGAGGAAACCGCCCACCAGCTGACATTTAACCAGCAGCACATCCTCCCTCTTCATGTTTCCATGCACATGTTCATCCTCCCAGAAACACACCACCTCCTCCTCCTCCTCTTCCTCCTCCTTCATCCTCCTCTTTTTTCCCCCCCTCATGTTAAAACGCCTCTTCAGCACGCCGCCCTGTCCGAGTACCGTCCCATCCTGGCCGGCCGGCCTCAGTCCCACTCCTTCTCCTCCATGGCCGACATGAAGCTGACCCTCATCCCCATCATCTTCATCGCCCTGCGCATCTGGAGCACCGTGCGCTTCATCCTGTACCTGGTCGGCTCCTCGGCCCGACAGAACCCGGTGCTGGTCGCCCTGCACGTGAGTCCAGAGACCGCCCTCGTCTGAGGCTCTCAACTCTCAACTTTTAGTGTAGCGTCTGCTTGTCCTTGTTAGAGGCAGCTTCCTGATGATCGTGTGTGTGTGTGTGTGTGTGTGTGTGTGTGTGTGTGTGTGTGTGTGTGAGTGCTGTCATTAGCTGACGTGGTTTTGAACATGTGATGTGTGAATGTGTGAAGTTCCTGTGTGAGCCACAGTCTTTGAAGGCAGTTTGAGTTAAAACTTTCATATCAGGGCTGCGACTGTTCACTCTTCTAGGTGATTGATCTGTCGTTTCATCTCCGGACTAATCGATTAGTTGTTTGGCTCATAAAATGACTCTAAATTGCTTACTAATGCCTGTTTCACATTAGGTCAATAAATGCCTTTTTTCTCTTTGTTCTCACCTCAGTGAGAGAGACGGAACACAGAGACTAAAGAAACCAGAAAATATTCACATTTTAGAAGCTGAGACCAGATAATTTTGACTTCATATCTCTATAACTAATGGATTATTAGAATACTTTAAAACTTTTTTCTGTCCTCAACTCAAGAACCCTAACCCTTCTACTAAAGCATTTTGACAAAAACAAAACAGAAAATGTTTTCTAAGAAGCTCAAATCTGAGAATTTTCTAACCTGATTTCTGAAAATCCTTCTAGAAATATTTCTTAAATCAACTCGTCAGTTATTAAGACTTTTATTAGCTTAGCAATCAATGCATGGTTGCAGCTCCACCTCATATCTACTATCAATCCTCACAGTCGTTATCTCTTAGCAAAACTGATCAAACAACCAGACCCTGAAGCCGGGCGCATTCACAGCTCAACATCTGTGTCTCGTTATGTTCGTTTAGAAATCGTCTCAGGAAGATGATCTGAAAGCTGCTCTTCAGATCTGTCAGGAGGTTTTTGGAGATATGATGAGCTTCATCAGGTTATAATGGTGCGTCCCGGGTAAAACCATAACTGTGAGGCACAGTTTTACAGTTTTAGGCTTATTGCTCAAAATGGATGAGGCAAGACAGCGCTTGATGCCACAAAGCCGCAACATCTTTAACTTACGTTATCACTCTTTTATCAAGCATAGTGTAGCGACCCTGCAGAAATGTTCTGGTTATGATGTTTAGAGTGCTGAGTGGGATCCAGGAGTCCGTCCCCTCACCACGGCTCTTCCTGCTGCATGCACTGTTTCTACTATGGACTCATTAGGCCTCTAGACTAAAATCTGCCATCAGTCCTTATATCTCTGCTTCTACTCTGGGTCCTGGGTGAGGATCCCCTCCTCCGTCTCTGTCTCTCTGAGGTCTCTCTCTTTGCTTGGGAGTCGTTCCTCAGCCTTTGCGAGGGTCTCGTGGCCCCTATGTCACTTCTCTGTACATATCGTTGCTCGCTTTTCAAAAGTGCCTTGAGATAACGTCTGTTATGAACTGGCAAATACTGTAAGGTTGCTGTACTGATCTGGTCCGAGTTCAGAGTGGGAAGTTACTGGTTTGCCTGCACTATTCATGTGTGGCAGGTTGGAAAAACACCAGTCACAGGTTGCCTGGAACACACTATGATATGAACAGATTGTATGCCATTAAAAACGAGCTCTCAATCGATTGTTTTCGGGCCCTACAGGGAATCGGCAACACGGCTCAGGGGGCGGCAAACTGCATCATGTTCGTGCTGCTGACTCAGCCGATCCGGGCGCGTCTCTGCTCCACGTTCTGCTGCTGCTGCTGGTCCAGGTGTGGAGCTGGGACTGGGACTGGGACTGGGACTGGGACTGGGGCCGACCATCAGGACGTCTCCACCATGAGGGAGGAGGACAGATGATACGAGGAGGTCTGAGGACGTGGTAACGACTGAGGACTGTCTCACTCCTGGACACTCTTAGGACAACACAGGAGCGACTCCACTCATCCCGCTGTGTCCTGATCCTCTCACCTGCCGACATGAACACTGTGAAACAAATGTTCTGTTCTCATTCATTTTCTGTCACTGAGTGTTCCAGTGTTGTATTTATGGAGGGAGTCTGCGTGTGTGTGTGTGTGTGGGGTGGGGGGGGGGGGGGTGTTAAACGTTCTCACTTGAAGTGATAAACTCTGTGATTTCGCTGTTTCTTGTCACCGTTGCTGATCTTTCACGGAGCCAGAGCAGCACTGAGTCTCTGGAGAGTTTGTTTTGGTTCAGTTTGTTTTGGTTCAGTTCGCTTCATGCGAATCATTGGTGGGAATAACGACAAACACGGTCAGTCCGTCTCACGTTTAATGGGAGCGGAGTCCAGTGTGAGTGGCAGGAAAACAGCTGCTGCTGTTGAAGCTTTTTTTTCTAATTTGTTTTTGTAATTTTGATGAGATAATCGCTTTAATTTATTCTTCAAATGAACTTCAATACTGTGCCGTTTTCCAGGTTAATTATGAGTTTTGGGCGTTTTTAAACGAGGTCACTTGATCACATCTGAGGTATTTTTCTATCACTGTGGAGCCACATTAAAGAGCAACACACCTCTCTGTCCGTTCTCGCCTCTTCTCATCCTCCCCTCGCTCGCTCGTTGCGACATCTCTCCCGTGTCTCGGTTGCGAAAACGTCGTTGGTCGCTGTCATCGTGGGCAGGATGTGTGACCCAGCATCGTCATCGCCACCACCATCCTCATCATCCTCATCACATGCCCTCCTTCCTCCTCCAAAACCCACTTCTCCTTTGACCCCACACGTTATGGCCACAGGCCCAGCCTCAACCTGCAGGGAATATCAACCAGAGGCCACAAGGGGGGCGGAGCTTCCTCTAAAGATGCTGGAGAACATCCCTTACTGAACCACTGTATAGTACTTAACTGTAGCAGACTTTCTAACACTGATATTTCAGTTTTCAATGATTTGCAATTTCCAAAGAATTCCAGAACAACGCGATCCAGTCCAGCCTCACTGGACTTCAACGACATTTGGAAATGTTAGCTTTCTGTAGCAAAAAAGCTACTAGCTTTTAAGCTAGCCGCTTATTGGACAAATGCAGGGGAAAAAAATCATAAATTGTGAGAGCTCTGATTGCAGTTCATTGCATACTATCTCCCAGTTTCTTTGTACATGTTCTTTTAAATGAATAAGCAAACACTCAGACAACACAGACACACATCAGATTTACAGTGAGAGCCAGATTTAAGCAAAAAAACAGCCAATAAATGGAGCCATTTCTTGTTTGGGGACCCAGCCAACAACGGTCCAGCTCAGAGGCAAGGATGTGGACCACACCACATGTTTTTCATTTTGCTATCTGGAAATATCGTAACTGACCTGCCGCCCCTGATATGACCCCCCCACCCACCCCACCACCCCCGACCTGGCTGACCTGCGTTTCTTTAGGTGTGAAGGAGCTGGTTGTAGCGATGATGAACTGCAGTCACATAATATTCATTACCGCTGTGATTACTGGGGGGAAAAGGTGGCGAGGAGGCAGAAATTCCTCCGCGTTGACAGCCAATTTTCTCCTTTCCCCGAGCGATTATTGTTTGACTCCTGCAAAGGGCAAGTGCTCATTTGTGTGTTCGCGTACGGTCTCCGCTGCTGCCTCTGATGAATTAGCCGGCGAGGAAGAGGAGGATGAGGGAACCGGCCTCTACGTCGGCTCGGACCAGCTTTTCATCACGCCGCACTCTCTCTCCGGTTCTCAGACGTTATTTCCAGAACACAGGGGAGTTTATGTTGTTTGTACTGGAAATATTAAAACCTTTTTTTTTTACAAGTGATGAATAGTTTCCACGAGGTCTTACTTCATTTCTGGTCCGTATTTATGTGACACGGTGAGGAGTTCAGCTGGGTCCCTGAGGTCAGTGGCAGAGCTCAGGGGACCACGTCTGGGAGAGCAGAGGGAGCAGGAGGCTGTTCATACTGACGAAGATGATGATGATGAAGATGATGATGACATCCAAGATGGCGATTGGGCAGTTTTCTGTCCTTGAGGACCACAGAGGCCGCCCCCCGGGGACCAACACTTACCGTATTTCCTGCAGGACTTAATCCATTGTGTGGGCCGGCAGATTTGGCTGACTTTGAGGAAACCGGAGCCTCGTCAGGAAGTGTTGCGCTCGCAGGGCCGCTGGCTCGCTGCCCGACTCATTCATTACGCTAAAGAGGAGCAGAACGCTGCAGCACGCTGCAGCACGCTCACAGGTCCACCGAGGTTTTTCATTGATGTATTTTTCACACACTGGCTCTTCAGGGCAGTTCTCTGACCAAAGGTAATGAGGTCAGGACACGTTCCTCAGTCAGGACAGAGTTAATCGTCTCAGAAAATAGTGATAGTGTACCTCCAAAATCATCATCATGTTCGCATTCTTACAAAGATTTCACATGCAAATGGATGTTGAAAAAAGCAGCTGAATAAGAACAGAGACAGGATGGGACGTAATATTCAGTCCCCCACGCCTGCCAACATTCAATGAGGTAATGAAGGCACAAGACTGTGAGTGTGCAGCAGTTTTTTGGTGCATTTTCTGGTGAAATGTCAGTATCTCCGCTTCAGGTTCTTCCTCAGTATCAGGCTGGATGTGGACACATCCCTCCATCAAAGCGTCAAAGCTCCAACTACCACTGACAAGCTAGTTAGCGAGGAACCTAACATCACGTGATGGTTCATCTCACTAGCAGCCAAGACGGGTTTTATTCCCACACCTCAACATAATTAACTAGCAGCACTTATAGATGTGTCTGTGAGGTTGCTTTGGTTTGGCAGTGAAGTCGACCTGGGTGGGTGGGAGGAGGCGTATTGACGAACAGATTCCCTGTCAGAGATAACAGGCTTCTCTGCACGTGAGCAGCTGAAGTCAGAGCAGAGGTAAAAAGCGGAGGTTTGTTGTGGCGTGCTGGAAAACACGCGTTTGGAGATAACGGCGGTGAGGTAACAGAGATCGCGTCCGATCACGTTGACGATAACGAAACGCCAATCTCTAATGACGGCTGCAGATTTCATCAATTGGGCCAATTAAGCGGAGGCTGAGGGTGCCATAAAAACGCAGGTATCGCACGTATCGCTCAGCGTTTAATAACAGTTTACAGCGTTTAATTAGCGTGTTCACCTCGGCGAGGCCCGAGCACGCAGTCAGCAGCACGACAGCCCAGGCCGAGCTGTAAAAACCCTGATCCCGCGTCCAAAGGGCGGCCGGGCTGCAGCGCTGCAGTAAACACAGAGCGAGCTGCTCGCAGCAGAGACAGACCAGCCCAAACACAGCCATGGAGAAGCACCAGGACCGGGGGCTGCCCAAGGAGAGGAGAGGGGTGAGTGAACCCGTGGAAACAGGGGGGATGGTGTCAGGGTTGTGATCCATAGCAGAGATCCTGCTGTTTTCCTTATCTGTGTTCACTAATCAATACCATGTGCAGCATTACACTTGAACTAGACTGCCCAGTCAATGCACACATCTCCTGTTATCTATTTTAAGTGGATACATTTGAAACATGTGTTAATCATGTTGTTTATGTATTAGATCCTCATTCATTTCATACTTGAATTGTTCAACTTTATGCAATAGTCTCACTTCAAGAACCTCTGATGTTGAAATAAACCAGATAATTTCACTTTTTTAATCATGCTGTACATGCTGCAATGCAGTGATGTGTATATTTTCCTATATTTGTAGTCGTACTACAGTACTCACATTACTAGCCTCTCCTCCCTTGAGGAGTCTCTTATGCAACGGTTTAATAATCTACTTCATGTGTACGTTGTTTGTGATTAAAGCTAAATATCTAAATGTAATGTTTGTATTTATCACATTATTGTCTTTGATCTGTTGTCTTTGATTGGCAGAGGCTGACCGTGGTCCTGGCTCTGGCCACGCTCATATCCGCCTTCGGCTCGTCCTTCCAGTACGGATACAACGTGGCCGTCGTCAACTCTCCGGCTCCGGTAACCAGAGCAGACGAGTGTTTCCTGTGATATCAGAGTCACGTCAGGTTCAGCCTACGGCGTTTGTGTCTGTGTTTGATACAAGAGTTACAAAAGTGAAGATAAGAGCTTCCAGTTTGGCACCTGATTACAGGATGGTGCTACAGACAGAAACCAGATCGATGATCAAGATCAAAACCTCCAAAAACATGATAAACGTGTCATAATAAACAAAGGGAAGAATGAGAAGAATGTGAATGAAATCACGTAGAAATATCAAATTAATCAAATTAAAAACAAAAAGTATCAAATCCACAACACCACGGTAAGTCTAAAACCCTCACGAATAATGCCACTAAATCAAATCAACAGATAATAATTATATTGTTTCAGTTTGGGAACAAAGCCGTTTTTGTGCCACTGTCTTTGTTTTGCACCTCATGACATGACCTCAGTACGGCTTCCTCTCAATCCAGAGTTATGTGAGCATTTACCCGGACGACTTTGTGACCTCCAAAAGGGAAAATCTTTACTTGATATTAGTTTTCTTGAAGCAAAAAGATGTGCAGTCTGTTCATGGACAAAGGATAAACCTTGTAGCACCTCACAATGGGTGACAGGGATGTGTCTTTACCTGACTTAAGGTTTATGTTTATACATACAAATACATTAATTAGAACTGAGCATAAATGATTTCATTTGTGTGTCAGAGACCAAAGGACGGTTTACAATAACACATAAATGATAACACATACACAAAATATGTGTGGCAGATTGAAGGGTATATAAAATGTGAATGTGTAGACATCATTTTTCTCTACTTTTTCTGTTAGTTTCGATATTTTTTTCATCTTTATTATTGCTTTTATTATTGTTCTTTCTGTGCCTCCTTGTTCAATGCTGTTCACAGTTTCTAAAACTAACAAAACGTGCAATAAAACCACGTTTTCATTCCTGCGGGTAGAAGTCGATGAGGAGATGGTGACCTGTGCTCCCGCTGCTCTCCTCCAGTTCATGCAGCAGTTCTACAACAGCACCTACCAGGAGCGCTACGGCAGCCCGATGGAGTCAAACCTGCTGACCCTGCTGTGGTCCCTCTCCGTCTCCATGTACCCTCTGGGAGGTTTCTTCGGCTCGCTCATGGTGGCGCCTCTGGTCAACAAGCTGGGCAGGTACAGTCGCCACCAGCACACACCAGCACACACCACGTCAAAGACGGATGTGAAGGAGAAGGTCTGGTGTCTCCTCTGTGAACCGGCAGGAAGGGAACCCTCCTCTTCAACAACATCTTCTCCATCGTCCCCGCCGTCATGATGGGCGTCAGCGAGATCGCCAAGTCCTACGAGATCATCATCGTGGCCAGGTTCATCGTGGGCATCTGCGCAGGTCAGATATCGAGGTTCACACCCGCAGAGTCATTCTCGTAACGGTTGGATCTTCAGCACCTTCATCCTCTGGTGTTAGCGAGAGTACGAGAGTGATTTCTGAACCTGTGTCAACATCCAGAAAAGCTGAGCTGCAAAAATGTTTTATCTAAAAACAAGATAAAAAATTGTAAATCCAAGAAAAAAAGTACTCAAAACAGGTTTTCTCAAGATAATGACAGAGACAAGATTTCTTGCAATAAGATGAGCGACGCTTGATTTAAGATTACAGTGTAAAGTTCAACATTTATAATAAGAAAAATGTGTCTCTGAGTTTCTGAGTGTGATGTAAAGAGTGGTTTTCAACCAATATAAGGAGGATTAAAAAAGCCAGATGGTGGAGATATTTGGAGTTATGCTGAAAATCATCTAGTCTAAAATGGTTCACAACTCATATTACATGAAGTGGAAATAATATTTGGTGAGGACTTTAAAGCGTTTGGGCCTCTCAGACTCAACATGTAGAACTACTATTCTTACTTTTGCTATTTGGAAAAATGTTTTGTCACAAAGATGAGGGTTCTCATGAAGGATCTACTTCATCTTGTTCCTTTTGATATATTCCAAGTCTACAAGTCTGGCATTTTAACTATACTGGACCTGATTTTGCTGTGAATTTCAGATTCTTTGCTCTGTGGTCTCTATAACATAAACTACATCTATTAATGTCCCATATACTTTTGTTAATTCTAGATAAGGTTATCTTGTTTTTGTCTTTATCGATCTTGCCAACAATAAGGAAACTTATCTGGAGGTACTGTCTGCAGGTCTCTCCTCTAACGTGGTGCCCATGTATCTTGGAGAACTCTCTCCCAAAAACCTGAGAGGAGCGATCGGCATCGTGCCACAGCTCTTCATCACCATCGGCATCCTGAGCGCACAGGTGCTGGGCATCAGGAACATCCTGGGCAACAGCTCAGGTGAGTGGGAAGCACATCTGTTATAGTTTATCACATGTGACGGATGTGAGTCTGCTCTCTGATACATGTCTCTCTCCTCCCTCTCCTCGCACCATGTCCAGGCTGGCCTATCATGCTGGGTCTGACTGCTATTCCTGCTGTGATAGAGCTGCTGCTGCTTCCCTTTTTCCCAGAGAGTCCCAGGTACATGCTCATCCAGAGAGGAGATGAGAAGACTGCCAGGAAAAGTAAGGAAACACCCTGTTCTCCATCCTCCCCACCTTCTCCCACTGTTATCTCCTTTTAGGCCCTAACCTCAGAAAGACTTTAAAATGTTACGTCAAGTGGGTTAAAGAGACATTGTGTGGGAATTACTCCCATCTAGTGGTGGAATCGTGTATTGCATTCAAACGCATCACTGGTTCCTCCCGGTTTCAAACAGGCATTGCAACTACGGTGGCCTCCATGCATCAAAAAGCCTCTGTCGCTGATTTCTCCTCCAAGTTTCAAGATGCTGTTATTGTGCTGTTCTACAAACTTTAATAAACTTAGAATACTTTGTTTACAAGAACATGTCAGATTATTAGTGGAGGTCATAATATACCAATGACAACATATAGACAAATACTGTCATCGATTTTGGGAAGTAAAAAACACATTGTGAAACTGTGTAAGTAGCTCCTCAGTACTCTTAGTATTGAATCAATGGCATCAGATACATTTTAAATAAGTGAGCTGAGTATATGCCACTAGTTAATCTCAATCTTTGAATGTACTCAAAGTACAAAACTGTGTATCTGAACCACTTGACAGAACATTTTACAGTAATTCACAGGATTTATCTTTGGAGTGTACACTTACACCGCTGCAGAGCGTAGAGCAGGATTACCTGTCACTCTCACCTGGAGCTTTGGAACGTCTTTCTCCGGGTAAGAGACCCGTGAAGAGAGCGTGGAGACGTGCAGACTGAGACAGAGGTCTGTGCCGTGTCGCCCCCAGCGCTGCAGCGTCTGCGCGGCTGGGACGACGTGGACGGCGAGCTGTCGGAGATGCATGTGGAGGACCAGTCGGAGAAGGCCGAGGGCCACCTGTCCGTGCTCAGCCTGCTGTCCCAGCGCTCGCTGCGCTGGCAGCTGGTGTCCATCATCGTCCTGAACATGGGCCAGCAGCTGTCAGGGGTCAACGCGGTGAGATGGCCGTCCCATCGTCCTTGCTAGACCCCCCCCCCCCCAGGCCTCAGATTACCATGTCGACTGCATTTACTTAGACCGAAGTATTCTTATCTATACCAGGATAAGACTAAATATACTAGGTATTATATCATTCTGAATCAGGTCGTATTTTGATCAAGTATTATCAGACTAAGGCATGTTTAGTATTCTAGTCTCAGTCACAAAATGCAGACATGTAAACATCTTCTTCACAGAGGAAATGTTGCTTTTCGCCACTTTTGGCCCTGGGACATGTCCAGAGAGAAGAAGAAGCAGAAGTGTAGCTTTTGGGATGAGGCTGAAACTGTGATGCTGTAAATGTTGAGGGGTGTGAAGATACTGAATATTCACTCATAATGGATATTTTGGATGCTGCAGAGATGGGAATGAAGCAGGTGTCTGAACCAGTGAAGGAGGTGAGACAGGTAGACTTGTCTGAACAAGCTGGAAAAGACTGCTGTGTTAAAAAAAAACAGAATTGGACTAGTAGCCATGTTCTTTCTGCTGTGTGGTGTCAGGAATGTAATGTGACATTAGCTATTAATCCTCTGCAGCATATGAACAGGAATATGAAGGTAATAATCAATGGGACACTACTGTAAACATGACAATACAGTTATCATCTTAAGTAAGTTGAATAGTGAGAATATCACTATTTCAACGCAGTCAGATCAGAGTCATACATCCGAGGCAGCAGCTTTACTATACTCCTGTCGATTAGACCTACAAACACCTCTCACACCTTCTCTCCTCCCTCTGTGCAGATCTACTACTACGCAGACGTCATCTACGGCAGCGCGGGGGTCAACCAGAACGACATCCAGTACGCCACCGTGGGGACGGGGGCGGTGAACGTCTTCATGACCGTCGCTGCTGTAAGGCGTCCCAGGAGGGTGTAGGGGTCACAGTAGAGAGCAGAGAACGAGCTGAGATCTCCTCTTTGTCCCCTCATTGTGCCTGTGTTGTGTGGCAGGTCTTCATCGTCGAGGCCTCGGGGCGGAGGCTCCTCCTCCTCTGTGGTTTTGGGATCTGCTGCGTGTCCTGTGTGCTGCTCACGGTGGCCCTCAACCTTCAGGTACCACCACGTCGCTCTGCTGCCCTCCAGTGTTACACACCATGAAAAACAAACAGGGTTTTATGTCTGGTTTTCCTAAAAAAAACCCTGAGGTCTGGGTTTGTGAGGCGACCGCTCCGTGGCAGGTTTATAAGACGTTTAATCTGCACGTATTTTGACATTAATCAATACAGTGAATGTGTTGTTGGAGCGTCTGAGCCCAGCCTGTAATCAAAGCCAGACAGACAGTGATGTGTGATCTGTAATTAAAGCAGCAACTTTCATCTTTAAATTAAACCACGATTTTACTCCAAGTTTGCAAACCTGCAACACTTTCTGATGCCTGACACGAGACGACACATCGAGTTTGTTATGACACAGAATTAAACAAGTGATATTAAAAACGAAATCTGGGCTGATTTAATAGCTTTAGACTTGGATTAAGGTTAAGTTTGGTTAAGTTTGGGCAATTTAACTCCTGTTAAGCAACTCAGAAACACAGTAACTGACCAGACAAGTCGGTAAAACGAGTCTGAGCTCCTGGTCTGGCAGAAGCGAGCGGCCTTTGAGGCAGAGATGTCAGGATTGCGACAACAATAGTCGAGCGCAGATCATCGCTCTGACTAACGGCGTGCTCACGTCACAGCCGAGCGGTTGTGTCGATACGACAGGTTCCCATGTGTGTGATTACAGAGTTAGTCACACGGTTGATTTGGGCTTCACAGAGCTGTCCTTATTTCTGTCAGGCTCATTAACTGTTCTGGACCGTGGACTATAAAAACCAGTGGCTACAGCCAGAGCAGGAACACAGACGACCTAGATCTGTATTTTGTTTGTAATAAGAAAGTCTGAAGCGGTCAAGTAGACTTTCAAAGTGGTTATTATTAATAGTACTGCTGAAATGTACAAGTAATATATCAAAGAGAAATTAGTTGATATGCACACCTCAGGACATGTTCAAATAGAATCAAACAAACAGTGAATTTGATTTGCAAACACTGAAAGTCTAAAGGTGTTTTCCTCTATTAGAATTGATCTAAAGTTTAGGGATAAATGTATCTGACCCACATTTTACTAAGGGCGTTTCTGCAGCCATTGTAGCTGATATTAGTTTTAAGTTTTAGGTCAGGACAAGATGAGATCAACAGCATCTGAAAAGTTAGAAGAAGAAGAAATAAAGCATCAAAAACGGGGAACGGAATGGTGGAAATGACTACTTTGTTGTCACCGTAGCTCTGAAAACCAAACGTCAGCACTTTACGTCTTCACCGCTGGGTCGTTGCTTCATCGGGAGTCACAACAACATCTCCAGCTCTCCGTCATGTTTCCGAGCTCGGTCTGGAAAGCCCAGCGCTGACGAGACGTCTAGGGGTCAGGAGAAACTTTCACACAGAGTCGCTCGCTGAGGAAGTTTAAAGGAAGAGTGACTATTAGGCCGGACCGCAAACCCAGCACGGCCCCCCGTAAGCCTGTAATCTCACCTGCTCCTAAAATCTTCAGACGGGCGTCACGGTTTGAAAAGTTTAGGGATTAAAGACGCAAGCTGCAGAAGGAGTGGAAGGAGGACTCCCACACTGTGAGACGTCTGGAATTCTGCTTTTAGGGAGAGCAGTGGAGTCCACATCTGCAGAGTCGGTCCGTTCTTGTTTGTCTTCTGCATAAATACACTAAGCTCTGTCGTCTCCATCACTGTCGACTCCCACCTGGGTCACTGGGTCGGTCCTGCAGTTTATCTACTGGAGCATCCTTGTGTAAAGTACTGAGCCCCAAACTTCCCCCGATGCCACGTCATCAGCATGTAAATATGTGTGAATGGTTAAAAATCCTCCTATAAAAGTGTAGAAAAGCACTTCATACAGCAAGAACTAGTTTGTCTACCATCATCTACCAAAACCTGCTTATGAGAGGCCAAAGCAGGTGCCATCTCGAAGCCTGAAACAAAACTTTTAATGTTTGCTTTTAACCATATAAAAACAGAAACACAGAAACAAACTCAACATTTAAAACAAAGGGTTGGTAAATATGTTGTGGTTCCCCCGAAGGGTGAAAGATCGGAACTTAAACATCATCGACCTACTCCTCTAAAACCCAACCAAAGTCACTTCAGAGTATTTCTTTCCTTGTTGTTCTTTGGATCTGTTTGACTTGGAGAAGATCGTAGCGTGATGAGGGAGCTGCAACATTGAGGTAGAAGGCGTCTTGGTTGTTTTTTCCCAAACCAGACGGACTATTTTCGCTTCCTCAAACATCTGTGAAGAAGCTCCTTTCCTGTTTATCAGAGCGTAATCCTTCACGTTTTTGCTTCTTTTTTCTTTCTGAGTTGTTTGTTCAGAGCGGCTGCTTTGTGTTGACAGGCCAGCGTGACGTGGATGCCCTACGTCAGCATCAGCTGTGTCATCATCTATGTCATCGGACACGCCATCGGACCCAGTGAGATGTCTACACACACACACACACACACACACACACACACACACACACACACACACACACACACACACACAAAGGTGCTGCTTGCTCCATTAGCTGGAGGAGTGTTGTTTGGATGTGAGCGGACATGTGATGACAGACGTGTGTGAGACATGAGCGTCCCGGCCCGTCCGGACCCAGCAGACGGTGTTGGGGGTCGGGGTTGGAGGTTGGAGGGTGGAGGTTGGAGGTTGACCTCCTGTCTGCTCCTCAGGTCCCATCCCGTACGTGGTCACCACCGAGATGTTCCGGCACTCTGCCCGGCCCGCCGCCTTCATGGTGGCCGGCTCGGTCCACTGGCTGTCCAACTTCACCGTCGGCCTCGTTTTCCCCTTCATGGAGGTCAGTATCGCGGCTTCTGAGAGCTTTTCCAACAGGAGGGGAAGAAAAAAAGAGTTGATAAATTTGACATGTAGTCGAGCCCCAACCGTCTGTGAAATCACCCACTGGTTTGTGAAGGGTTGCCAATGTCAGAGGAATAGACATACCCATAATAATTCATTTTCTTTAAGCCTTAATATCTTATTTATCGTGGAATTATGTGCAAATTGACCACCAGATCACAACTTTTAGCTGCTGAAGCCGTTATGTGTAGTGGAACAAAAACTGACTGAACGAGTATGTCGAGATTGAAAATGAAAGCGTGATTCATCCCTAGTGGATCTTGGTGATATTGCTGGTAAAGTCACTTCTTTGTTGGCTTCACTTTTCAGACCAGAAGACTACATCCATCTGTTATATACACTCTAAATTTCATATTCTAATGTAAGTTAAAAAGCCTGTGAACCTCAGCATAGACAGACAGGAGAAGTCTAGTACTATACTATAAGATAAATGCATTTAGCAGCCACTGTTCAGGTATGTAGGTCAGTCAAAGCACATGCAGCTTCTTCCTCAGCATCTGACTCCTCCTCTGGTTCTGGATCCAGCTGAGGAGGATGTGTACATGCTGAATAGCTGCATCAAAACTCAGGATTAGCAAGGAACGTGAAGTCACATGATCGTTGATCAACATAATGTCTGGTTGCCAGAAAAGCCTGACACAGACCTGTACAAATATGGAGCGTTTCATGCCCAACCTTAAGAATAATTAAACAGCTTGTAAACTAACGTCCAAGGCATTTGTGATGAAGCCTTATCCCACTGTGTTATTATTGAGGAGGGTGAGAAGGGTGAATACTCAAGCGTCCGAGGTCCCCTTTAGATCATCAATCACTTTCTAGACAGCCCAAACAGCAGGTCTCACTCCCCGATGGGCTGTTTATGTTACATAAAGATGTGAAGTTTCAGACACTGACATCCACTCCATCACTGATTTATCAACACAGTCATCGTGATGACAAGAGCAGAGACTCTAGGTCAAATCTCATACAAATGAAGCAATCAAAACTTGAAATAAAACATGAAAAATGAGACAATAATCTTTGGAAGGCAACAGAAATGATTTTTTCTCACTGTTTCTGCAAGATATTGTCACGTGAAGCCTTTGTAAAACTACAAACTAGTATTTTTTTAATCTGTTCAATTGTACTAAACAAGAAAACACTGATTATTAAGACTCTGAGGCACAGGTAGGACCTGGAAACGACTGCTCGTCATCCATTATTGTTGCCATGAAGAGGCTAATGAAGTCTGCAGCTGTGGGATTATTTGTTGCGGCGGAGGTAAACAGTTGTGAGTCGTCTGCGTAAATAAACTAAGAGGCAGAAACAGGCCGAGGCAGCTGCTTCAGCGCCCAGACACATGATCTCAGACTCGGACTCACATAGAGCTTGTTTGTTTTCAACCACTTAAACAGACGGACGACAAAATGAGTTACTGAGTTCTCATCAAATGCTGCACTTAAGTAAAAGAGAAGAACCGACACAACAGTCTTCAGAGGTTACTGGTCAGGTAACCTCTGAAGACTGACCTCTAATAAGACCTGAGAGGTTCATCCTTTCCAGGATGAAACTCTCAGGTCTTATTAGAGGAGATCTTGGTGAGACGTGAAAGACTGACCTTCAGGGCCAGGTAGAAAGCATCTTGTGTCCAGTGTGTAAACTATTACACTTATTCTAGGAAAAACCACACAGTGTTTCCATGTCCTCAAACATCTGTAGAGTAGAAACATCAGAACCTTCAGTCCCTGTTTATTAGAAACGTTTCTGCCGCTGCCTCTTTCATTTTTTAATGCTTTCCTCTCAAGTCATCGTCTTTAAACCACAAAGCAAACAAAGGAAGAACTTGTTTGAGTTACAGGAACTCCAGAAAACCATGAATCACTCTTCCTTCACCTTGGCAGCCAACTGGGTCACCTCTCTGCTCAACATCTTTACGATGCCGATCACGTTTCCTCTTCTTCTCCCCCTCCTCTGCCGCAGAGAGGCCTGGGCCCCTACAGCTTTATCATCTTCTCCGTCATCTGCCTGTTCACGGTGGTCTACGTCTGGTTCTCGGTCCCGGAGACCAAGGGCAAGACCTTCCTGGAGGTCTGCCAGATGTTCGCCAAGAGGAACAAAGTGGAGATCAAACTGGGCGACGGGGAGCTGCCACTGAAAGAGCGCAAAGACAGTCTGGAGGATGCAGTGAGGGTCACGGCCTTCTGAGGACAAATGAGAGCATTCAGAGGAGAGGAAGTCCTCGCCCGGGGGGGTGGGGGTGGGGGAGGGGGAGGGGGTCGCCGTGGCCTGACTGGGACAGGTTTAATTTAGCCTTTATTTTTTATTTATCGAGGAATTCTTACTCAATCCCTTTGTTGTTTGTGGCTTATCATTGGAAAACAACAAGATCTTTGTTCTATTCATTCACTTCTTATAATAATGTGTACACACACACACACACACACACACAGTCCAGGGCAATGTTGCGAGAGTGCCTGGCTCAAAATGTAATTTGCAGTGTATTCCTCATCATATTGCCTCATCATATTTTTGCTTTAACATGATCTTGGACTTTACAACGGTATGAATCACCCTGCCTGACTCAGAGCTACAGACTCACTGCCCGACCCAAAAAGAAAAGTCATCCTAAAAAAAAAAGAGAAATCACATTTCATTGGACCCCCTTTCGCTTCGATTACTGCATGCACTCACTGTGGCATTGATTCACTTTCACCGCCATCTTGTATTGATTGATTGATGATGCGATGGTCCTCAGTGGGGTTCGGGTCTGGACTCTGTGGTGGCCAGTCCATGTGTGAACATCATGTCTCATGCTCCCTGATTGAATCCTGGCACTGCCGTCCTGGAAGACGCCTGTGGATGTTCCCAGATGGCGGTGCCAAGGCCAACAAGGAAGAGAGAACTCTGGTGATGGAATAACCTGGTCACTCAGTGAATTCAGGGAGCGAGCTGAGCTCAGACTTTGGTTGCTGAACTCAGGCCTGAGCTACTGCAGCAATCCCTGATCATAGCAGGACCTCCTCAGGCCTGCAGAGTAGGCATTTGGCATCATGGGTGCATCAATTTATCTTCTTCTTCTCCTTGGAGAGTTTTTTTGTGATCAGGCTTGTATTACGGAAACAATTTGTGTGATTCCTGCTTTCTAGCTGCACCTTGTTTTGCTTTAGTCGTAAGACAAATGTCTTTTAAACAATGTCACTGTCACTCCAATGAAACTGTACATAGATGCATAATATTTTGTAACTCTGATAAACGTATTCCATTACCACCCAGCACTGTACCTGGGGGGATTTGAGTGTCTCAAATCAACTAAAGATGTTTTTGGAAAGTGGCAAGAAACTGAAATACCTCGATGCTGTTCTCTTCATTGGTGCTAAAAAGGCTGATGAAGAGTGTGAATGAATGGATGGATGGATGGATGGGTGGATGGATGGATGGATGGATGGATGGATGGATGGATGGATGGATGGATGGATGGATGGGTGGGGTCACATAAAAAAGCAAACACAAACATCGCTTTAGGCCTTTATTAATAAAGCAAAGATATGAATACAATACACATCTGGAGCTGTGAGACACAGTTTGCATTAAAACATTGACTCAAATAAGTTTTCATTTCATCCTTCATTGACACATTGTACGACCCATCACCCTTCCCCCATTGTTTTGGTTTCCCTGCAGCTTTGTTTTAAAGAAGCCAGGGACGATCACGACTCGGAGCTGAACCACGACCAACTCTTAAACTGAACCGACTCACATTACAACCTGAGGCACAGACAGGATCGGTTTAGTTTCATTTCCACATCCTATACTCTCTTACAAAACGTTAACGGAGGCCCGAGTCTAAACTCCTCCCACCTCCCCCCGCCCAGCTGGACGCGTGCTCAGCACCTGTACTGACTGTCCAGCTGCACGCCGCCGTACAGGCTGAGCTTGGTGCTGCCCCAGCTGAACACGTTGCCCACCGCCGTGCTGTTCCTCTCGCAGGACATCTGGTCGCGGATGTCGGCCATGCTCAGCACGTAGTCCCACACGTTCACGTCCGTCATCTTCCCCACGAAGGCGTCGGCGTTGGAGATGCCCAGCAGCCCGTCCTGGTCCTTGCCCAGGATGAAGACGCCCCCCTGGCTGACGGTGTAGCCGCTGCGCAGGTAGCGCTGCTCGCCCACCATGCCGTTGATCCAGAGCTCGGCGCCGCCCGTGTGGGACGACCAGGTGATGCAGTAGTTGGCCCAGTCGTGGGAGCGGAAGCCGTGCGGCAGGTTGACGAACTCGTTGCCGATCCAGAGGCCGACCTCGCGGGAGTCCCGGTCCTCGCCGATGGAGATCATGAGCTCGTTGTCGTTGCCGTTGCTGGAGTAGGAGACGACGGTGTGCACGCCCTCCACCTGCGGCAGCACGTGCATGCAGACGGTGAAGGAGTTGAGCTCCATGGGGCGGCTGAGGCGGGCCAGCGCGTAGCTGCCCGAGTTCTTCTCCGGGAAGTCGAGCACGAGGGGGAACAGGCCTCCTCCGTTTTCTGAGGAGGAACCGGAGTCAGCGGAGGAGGAACACACACAAATAGAGAAATGTGAGTCAGGCAAGTTAGAAGTGCCATATTAACATATAAACTAAAAAAAATTTATATATTTTTTTCAGATTAAGTACTAAAAACATGGAAATGATGATCTGCGATCATCAAAAACAAAATGTTCAAGGAATACTTGGAAGATTCAATCAGAAATGAATCTGATAAAAACTCAGCCAGCAAGAAATGAATCCAGGTTATTTTAACCCATGTTGTGCATTAAAACGGTAGCATGCAAAAGCATGCAAAATTCAAGACGAAAAAGTAATATAAAGTAGTGAGATGATCAAAAACAAGTAAATTGAGGAATACCTGAAAATCTATTTGGAGGTAAGTATATAGGAAATAAAAACTTGTGTGCCTTAAAGGGTCAATAACTTTACTTTAGTACAAGTAAATAAATAGTTCCTCTCATCTATAGTATATAGTATATAGTATAGTAAAACTTCTCATCTGATTTTTTCCCTATTTGTAATGTGTTTTTCTCTTAAAATAATCATTTTTTACTTAGTTCATGTTGAGATTGAATCAGGTAAACCTGACAGCCTGATGCATTTTGAAGGTGTGTGAGATATAGAGTAGAACAGTAGTGGAGAAGAAAATACTGATAATTTGCTGCAACATGTAATGAGAACAACTCAAAAGAAGCCAATATTAGTTCTACATGAAAAAATACATTATCAATAAATAAATAAATACTGAAGATCATCGTTCACAACCTTAAACCAACAGGTGAGTCAGGTAACACTCACCATATCTGGTCGGCCTGGGGTTGCGAAGTCCACCTTAAAAAGGATGAAATAAGAAAGAGACAAACACACAAAGGTAAGGCTGAGCTTCTTAATAATAAATAAATAAATAAAAATCAGCCGCATGTTTCACGCCTCACCTGAGTGAATGTTCTTCCCCAGAGACGTGATCAGTCCCTCGATCTTCAGCAGCTTCGACTCGATCTCGTCCTGCCGACAAAACGCTGCGAAGACAAAGACGACAGAGGGGAGGGTTAAGGTGGAGTCTGGGCCTGGTGGCGCTCCGGGACAGTTTTCCGGGTGCACAGACGACGATGATGATGATGAGGAGGAGGAGGAGGGCGATGATGAAGAGGATTGCGTAATCGTGATGAGCCAGCACGTTACGCACTTCCTTTCCCGAGGCGCGGCAGGAAGGAGGACTCCACCACGCGGCCGTTGAGAGGCTGCGCGATGCGGTAGTCATTCCACAGCGTCTTGTTGTCGATGTCCATCAGGGTGCTCTCCAGCTTCCTGATCTGCACACAACACACAAATATAAATGCATGCAACTCAGATATTACATGCTAAATGTGCTGCGAGTACCACTGCTTTTCATTACTACAGACAGAGACCTTTTAGCCTTCAATTCCAAAATGTTCCTTAATTTCTTCCTTCCTCATTTTAACTATTTTACTACAGTCAGAGTAAATGAGGAAAGTTCTTTGCTTGTTCTTCTGGCTTTGACTTGAGGCTTTTTTGGGTTTGCGTAATTACATCTCAAGGAAATAACGCACAGGGTTTAGAACTCAAAAAGTAGATATATTTGTGTAAAGATTTATCCCTGAACATTCTCACATCGCAGATCTAATTATGCTCCATGCACAGCTGCACTCAAAGATATTCTCGCCTCCCATAAACATGACATAAAACTGAACATTTAAGCACAGTGCACTCGGTTAAAAGTTGAGATGCGGATATGATTAAACTGAACCATCATAAGGGAACTTTTGGTGTCTCCAGTCTGATTTTTTTAGCGTTTATTTCTGCTTTCTCTGCCCTCTCCTTTTTGCAGAATCATCACCACAGGACCAATGAAAAGGTCCCGTCTGGTCTCCGCCCTCGTTGTCGTGCCGTACCTGGTTGTGAGAGAGTGTGATGGGCGTGTCGAACACGGTCCACAGGATGCTCTCGTAGCACGGCGGAGTGGTGAGCGAGCCCTGGTACCTGAAGAAGTGGTTCATGTTCTCTGGGAGCATGGAGCGCACGTTGATGCTGGAGATGTTCATGGACTGGCCTGCAGGGACACACACACACATCAGGATATAAACACACACACACACACATCAGGAGAGACTCTCAGCTCAGGCCCGGTTCCACTCACCAGCGTATTTGATCTTGTGGAGGTTGGAGATAAAGTCGCTGTAGTAGGTGTTCTCGAAATGACCGTCCTGAGAAGAAAAGCAAGCGAGTGTGAGACTTCAAAGCTTAGATCCAACTGAGGTCAGCTTCTAGATGAAAACCTACTGGAGGTGAGCTTCTCTCTTGAAGAACATCGGAGAACAGAGAAACAAATAACCCGACACATGCAGGACTCTCAGAGACATTTCAATGCAAATGATCAAAACTGAGCAGCAGTTTGTGTCTCTAGTGTGTGTATGAGACTGATGTTTTGTTTAACAGGTGTCTTCGGTTTACAGTGCTTTTCTTTTTCCCTTGGTCCCAAATCTGTGACATCCTGCCTGCCACATGTGGCCTCTCCTAAATCATGTCGATCCCTCAGATCGCAGATGAAATGAATGCAGCCTTATGTTTCGAGAAAGGAACCAGGATGTCGCAACGAGGAAATGGGACACAGAAATGTGGGTCGATCGCTGGGGAAAGCAGAATTCTCCTCAACGTCACAGTATTCGTCATAAAAATGAGTTTCACAAGAGTGAGCAGAGATGCAGGTGTAGTTATGACCACCTGATAGATAGTGTTGCTCTGCACACATTCAATGAGCTCTGAGTAAAGCAGGCCAACCGTAACACAGACTATCGCACACTTCAAGGCACACAATGGGTTCTTCCCTTTCTGCAGCAGAGCCGGTGGTTAGATATCAGATCGAGTGCAGGCGTCCGGTGTTAGATGATGAACAACCGGAGGGAGGAGGAGGGAGAAAAAGGGAACAGAAGTGTGCGAGGGCCTTCCGTACGTACATCATAGAAAAAGGCGAGCACTGCCAGCCCGTCCGGCTTATCTCTGGCCTCCGTGAAGCTCTTGTACTTGTCAGAGTTGTAATGGACCACATGGAGCTGAAACACAAGGGGTGGAAATGAAGAGAAGGTTAGAGACCAAAACATGACCCTGACCCCTTCTGGCTGAGAGCAGGTCATCAGGCAAAACCAAAAAACAACTTCTGGTCCAGTTCAGGAGACCTAGAACGGTTGAACGGAGCATTTCTCCTTGCTCTCTGGTGCTTACGTAGAAGCTATGGAGCCACTGGTTTCATCAGAATTGGCTCAGATGCTATTTGACAAGTCTATTTTTAGGCGTGGGAACATTACAGTCCGTTAAAGTTCAAAGTTAACTGGCATCCACACGCAGGCTTTACTCTGTTCCAGCATCTAAATGACCAGGGTACTTTAGAGCTCATCAGCTTTCCCCTGGACTGTGCCGTAGATAGAGTGATGCAGTTATATATTGTACTATGTACTTGGCCCACACTTAGATTTTACATTCAGATTCACCTGTTTCTTTTAGCTGCATTTGAAAGTCAGAAATGTATACACGTTTCAGGACGTAATGATGTTTTTTGACTTGCCATACATCTTCAATCTAGACCCTTTAAAATGTAGTTAAGGAATCAAATGTCTCTCATGTGGACTGGTTGAGAGAAGAGGGCCAGGATCAGGTGGAGGACAAACCCTGACGATCTGTTGTGATGATTCACTGGACTGAAGCTCTGGAGCTTCACTCACACTGTGCATTCAAAGCACCGACTGACTGCCCAGGTCTGTGTGACTACGGGCTGTGTGTGTGTGTGTGTGTGTGTGTGTGTGTGTGTGTGTGTGCATGTGTGTGTGCGTGTGTCAGCTGACCTCGGCCATGTAGCGGATGCCGTCCACGGTGTGCTCGGCCCCGCTCGCCTCCAGGTCCCAGCCGCCCCAGTGCAGGTGCATCTGCACCGCCGTGTACTTCCCTGGGAGTCCCTTAGTGATGGCCATGGAGGGCGGGAGGTCGATTTGAACTGGGGGAGACGAGGAAGATCATCATCATCATCATCATCATCATCATCCACACACACACAACACAAACCAAACAGACTCATTACTTAATCACCTATTTATCCAAAACTCACTCAGGGACTTTCAACTCCTTCTACTTTTACATCTCACTCACTCAACTGGACCATTCATCACTCATCTGCTCTAATTGCTTGTGTGTTTTTATGATTTATGGAGCTGCACCTTGGAGACAAATTTTCCCTGAGGAATCAAGTAAATCTCCAATCTATCCACTTTTGTGTTTTATTTATTAGGATAAAAAGGCAGTTTTCCGCCCACAGTTTAAACTGAACTATATGGGAACTGCCCATCTTGAAACTGTGAATTCACCATTGTTACCACCATAAGTTGTGCAATAACCCCACTCAAACTAATCACCCTCTGTACCAAATCAGTACCATACATCATCTTTGGTGCAGGCCTGGTGTTGCAATAGGTTGCACAACTAGAGAAATTCTCTAGAATGAGCTTCTCACACCGTGCAAAATTACTGGAGCAGTGAAGACCGTAAAGCTGTCACAGTCCCAAAATGTTTACGGTGCCAGAGCCTGGACATTAAATCCATCAGCTGTTGTTGTTGTGTCCTTACCGGAGTGTCCGTTGTTGGACATGAGGAAGTTTCCCCTCTGTGTATCGTAGCCACTGAGCTCCAGCTGCAGCATGTCCGGGTTGTGCCGCACGTTGCGCCTCTGGATGTCGATGGGACTCTGCTTCTTTCCTCCGCATGCAGGATATTTATCAGGCCAGTGCATCTGGTCCAGAGCCCCCTCTGTGGGCACAGACACACAGGAACTCATTAGCACATCGCAAAACAGAAATAATCTCCCCACTAAGTGGGAAAAGACACTGGACCGGGACTCCAGGGAAACAGAGATGTGTAAAGCTAGCCAGAGACAGAGATAGAAAGTTATAGAGCTAGATAGAGATATATAGAGAGAGGAGAAAAGTTAGAGATGTATAAGACAGAAAGTTGGAGATGGAGATACGTAGAGAGTGGTACATAGAGATATGTATGTAGATAGCGAGATACAAAGATAGAAAGTTAGATAAAGCTATATAAAGACAAATAAAGAGAGATAGAGATAGATACTTTATTGATCCATTGGGGAGATTCCCCTCAGGAAACACGCTAAGTTAGAAAAGACAAAACACTTTTTACAGAGAGATAGATTAAAATGTAACGGTTGCTGGAGTGCAAAATACAAAAAACATCAATATCTACGTGTACTGGAGCAAGTAAGTTGTTGTCTGTAGCAACAGTTGTGAGAGTAAGAGAGTAAAAAAAAAACCTCAAGTCTGTAAAATGACAGACGGTACAAAGTTTGCAGCAGCGGCTCTGTATCAGTAAATTGAGATGAGTAATAATCCTGCTGAAGTCCCTGAGTGATCCGCGCTGGTTTGTGTTGAGCCAGTCCACATGTTGTTGGTTTCACTGGTTCACACACGTTAGTCACTCGGCGCTCAGGATTGTTGTTCCTCTCCGTGTCCTCTCCAGAATGACTTGAATCTGATAATTTGCGTCTGGTTTCACGGGCTCCTTGGTGCGACCGCAGCTTCTCCGCGGTTTGCCCCAGCTCTTCTCCTGCCTTCCTCCCCTGAACAGCTCTCAGCCAAATACCTCGACTGCCTGTCGGCTGATAATAATAGCCCCCACTAATAACCTGATAAACTTGGAATAAACGCATCACATTTTTTTGGTCTCAAACTAAGACCCTGGAGACGCTGTGACGCACGGTTTTTACGCGTCTTTACGCGCAGAATTTCCCCCCGCTTTTTCCGCCTCATTCCTCTCAAAGTTGGCAGTATTTTACGAGCTTGGTAAAACCTACCTTTGTAAGTCCAGTGTATTCCATCGTGGCGGATCTCGGCAGTGGCAGCAGAGAGCAGGACAGCGCAGACTAACACACACAGAGAGAACTCCATCTCGGCTCCTCTCAGCTCCTCTCACAGGACTGTGACACCTCCGAGGGCTCCTCTCTCTGCATTTAAACAAACCAAGTGAAGGGAGGTGTTGAAACCTCTGCAGAAACCGCCCAGAGCTCTGCCCATCAGCCCCACGCAGACAGCGGCTCCCCTGACTCTCCCCTCTGTGACATGTGGCTCGGAGAGAGGCCTCATTTACATTCACAAACAGGGAAACGCTGTCTGGACGTTGTTCTGCCTAATTAAAGATGCAAATCGCACACCAGGATTCTTTAACTAGACACAGTCTCTAAATATCATCACATACGTGACATCATTTTAGATTATATTGAACTTAATTGATCATATCCCTTCCAACACTCCACACACCTGGTTTGAATGGAACCAATCGGCAACAGCAGCCAACTGGCCAGGTGCCAACAAGGGCTATTCTCGAGGTTCAATCCTGGGCTTTCTCCACTTGTTAGTAACTGGAATAAGCCTCTTAGATGTCAGGAACACGTCAATTGTTGTTGTTCTTCATCATCTCTCAGTGTCAAACATCTTTTAACAATTAACTTTTATTTCATTGCCACTTCTCGAGTACTTTCTTCCTGATTCATCATCTGGGAAGTTTGAGCTACATCATGTGTCGGCTGTTACAGGAATGCCCAGCACAAGTCACTGCAGAAAACACACACACACACACACACACACACACAGCTAAACAAAACACAGATGGCTTACGATAAAACACACACACACACCTGTGATAATAAAGAGCTGAATAAATAGTAAAATGTCACAGTGACATGTATCACCTGATACGTACCAGTCACAACACGTCAAGCACCTGAGCTATACATGCCAGAGCAGTTCAACTCCAGGGTGCAGTTATTCCTGGGAGCGGCGAAAACAAAATCCAGATACAAACAAAGAAATGACAGAAAGCGAAAGATTTGTTTTCCAGGAAAGACGAGGATAAGTTGGACGTTCTGGGAAATGTGCTTTCATGTAAAATGATCTCAATGGGAAACCACTCTCTTATCTGTGATTTTCATCCTTTATCTCACACGCTCTGTATGGAGTAACAGGGTGCTGCTGGGGCTGATCTAAAGCTCACATGGGGTGAAGGCAAGGGAAACACCATGGACAGGTCCCCAGTCCATCACAGGACACACACATATCACAACGCTCTCACCCTCTCATCCAGGGACACTGTGGAGTCTCCAATTGACCTCTATGTGTGTTTTTTTGAATTGTGAAAACTTGGGAAATTGTCGAAAACAGGGAGAGAAAAAGCTCCACACAGATCACTAAATATCCCAGAGTTTTAGGCTTTAATCTAATGTTGTAGCTTTAGACAGGATTATGTGTCATTCCTTAGCAACAAATGTGTGTTCAGCTTGTGAATATATGGAGACTCGAACATGATCAAACACGTTGATTGTCAAACTCTGTTGGCGCAGTCAGGCTGATATTGTTGCCTTCGGACAGAGCTTGGCTAACAGTTTCCCTCCGCTTCCACTCTTTGTGCAAAGCTAAGCTAACTGGCTTTGTGTGTCTGTCTTCCAAATAACTTGATTGGCCAACTCGGTAAACTGTTCCTTTTAGCTTCAAGCTAATAATCATGTTTACGATGGGAATTTGGACTAAGTTTGAAACTAGCACAACAATTTCTGTGTGAAGTTTGCATGTTCTCCCGTTTGGTTTTCTCCAGCCACCTGAGAGCTGGAGATAGACTCTGACACTGTTAAGGTACCAAACATGTGAGATAATGGATGGATTTTGGAACTACATTCAACTAAATGTAGCAACACAAATCCCTTTGTTGTTAACAAAGACGTGATTGAATAACAATTCGATCAAAGGCCTCATTTTGATTTAACGCTCTCATTGTTCCCCTCACGTCCTTCCTGTCGGGACTGCAGGAACTGCGCTGCCTTTGCTTGATTGATACCAGTTGTTGGGTTATCGTTACCTGAAGGCTGATTAAAAAGTGCTCTAAACGAGCCCAGATGGAGAGAACAGAGCTGACCTTTCAGAGGTGAAGAGACAGCACAAGTGTTTTCTACCAGCACCGAGTCTGAGATCATTAAGTCTGAGATCCGTGGATCTGACGCCCCTCGGCACTCGACGTGCATACACCAGCACTTAGAAATGAAGCAGAGCTGTCTTCTGCCTCGGTAAATCACTGGGTTTATCTTTGCCTTGAGGACAATCATAGCTTTTAAGGTCTTTGGTGCTTAATGATGTAATTACCCAAAGCCAAGGTCAAGCCCAGCAATTTAAAGCTTCACATACATGACATATATGATTCAGTGCGTGCAGAAACCGATTGATGCAATAAACAAACTTGGCCCCGTGAAGTAAATCAAAGTGGAGCTTCCTTTGCTCCAGGTGACAGATAAGATATTAGACCTCATCACTGCGATGCAGCATTTCACCTTTACTGTGCCATCTGTGTCTAACTCAATTCCGCTGACTGTCTCTTTTCCTCCTGTTCTCCCACTTATCCGCTAGGGCGAAAAAGCCCCAGAATCGACAACATAATCAGCTACTTTTGGTGATTTGTGATGGCAATTAACAGGCCAACTCAAACCATATGACTGCTTTGACTTTTCACCCAGTCGCCCCTCTGCAGTTTAGTCTGCTCCACACAAAGAGGAAACTCAGGGGGTGGAGGTGACAGTCGGGTGGGATGACAAATGTGGTGAAAGCAGCAGCAATCACCAGACCTGTAAAACGCTGCTAAAATGATTTTTAAAAAGTCGCTGAAACAGAAAATATCTTGGACCTTTCGTAGGCTTATTTGCCTGCATGCATGCATACGTACATGCTTGCCACATGCATGCATTACAATCCATAAATATGTAAACAAACAACTGTGCAACACCTCTTCTATCTGCAATCATCAGCTGTCACAATCAGCCTCTTAACACTCACCATACCACTCATATGAGGTGTCATTTTTGTATTTTTCCATTTGAGTTTATTCCTTTTCTTTAGGTTTATATGTTATATATATATATATATATAGTTATTTATTTTGTTGTTCATAGCTATATATTTAAGTTTAAGCCTCTCATATTTTTTGTAGCTGTGTTGTGCTCTACTGTGTATATTTTGCCTTTCGATTCAGACATTTTTCCAGCTCTCCAATGACTTTGATGAGTGAAGCCTGTCTCATGCCACACTATCTTACCTTGTCTTAACTTATCTCAACTAATCTTTCCATGTTTTATGTTGTCTGTCATCGAAGTGTGGTTTATTGCAATTGCAGGAAATTGCAAAAGGTGGAAATATCATCTCGCATACATGGACTCAGCTTGAGAGTAAATTGTTCCAGTAGCAGGTGAAATAAGGGACATTATCTCAACTTTTCCATGTGTTGTGCTTTATAGTCAGAGTGAGGTTTGCATGTGAACAATCTGAGCGAGCTAGGTTATTCATATTAAGGTGGTAATATATTATAACATACGGAAGCTGGATCGTGGAAGCTGGAGCACCTCAGTGTTGTTCATGAGCTCATATAACAGGATGTAAGTAGGTTTCCTCCTGTGGGTTTTCATGGTAAGAAGTGGCCAAACAAAACGGAGACACAGTTTTTGTGTGAGCGTGTGTGTGTGGGACAATCAGATTACATTTTTTCATGTTGTAAAGTTCGGTGGAAATTGCTGTGATGATGCAATAAATGATTACTGTTTATCTTCTTCTTTATTTACTGGGGCCCAAAAAGTTCCTTTAACCTGTCACACAAGAAATGCAGCTTCCTCACGGCACATCAGCTGTGTCTCACGCACTTTATTTGGTTATTAAAAATGTCTTAAGTCATTTTGAATGCATGAAAACACACAGTTTGCTGTGCATTTCCTTGTAGCAGAAGACATTACAGACTGCAAGGGAAATTTGTTGGGCTCACTCCGGGGTGTGCCGAGTGTGGATGCTCTCCAGGAATGCCGGGGTGTGACACACACACACGTTCACACCTGGAAGCTGCCCAGTCCAACCACAGCCTGAGTGAGACGTTCCACTGGGGCAGAGACAAGCCAGCGTTCAGAGCTGCTGGGCAGCGGCACCTTCCTGCTGACAAACCTCTGCATTAATGACTTCTCAGAGGAGTTAAAGCCGCAGGGTGATGTAAAAAGTGGGGTTATTATAAATCTTTATCATGATTGTGTGACATTACGAGCAAAGATAGAGCAGTCTCTGATAAACATGGCCTAGTATTTCCTCAGTATTTTTCCTAGTTCTCTAATGTTAACATAGAAGCTACCTAACATAGCAATTTATAATCCTAGTCTCTGCTGGGTTAGGGTTAGGTCTGCACAAACTGATGCTTATCTGGCAACCAGAAGTGATTCGATGCAGGTACACAGGCAGCCCATATACGGCAGGGCCGGAATCAGATTTTGAGAAAGATCCAGGAGCAAAGATGTTGACATTTCACCGGAAACTTGACTAAACTGCTACAAAATTGTTAACTGACTTTATTTACTCACATCCCTGAACAAAGGCACGTACACGCCCATTATTCTGGAGGTGGAGTTTTATGTCACATTTTGTCTCTGCTCAGAGTTGTCCAGTTTTTAAACTTCTATTTTACTATCTGATGCGTGCACATGATGATAAATCATATTTTTTATTGAGCTGAAAAAGTTCTTTCACTGTTTCAGAAATAATAAATCCCACTGTGACACTGTGTTTACCCTCTGCTGTCATCTTGACCCACTTCTCCCTCCTTTTTGTTCCCTCCGTCCTTTGTTTTTGTGGCTCCTCATGCCTGATCTTTGGCATCATTATTGGATAAACACACAGAGTCAATAAATTCCTCTGCCCTTGTGTTGACAATTATCTCCCTCCCAAACATGGACACGTCTGCTGCAGGCACTTGTTGCTCCGACATCTCACTGAGAGCATGTGGGCAGCAGATGGCGCAGTTGGATTTTCGACGCCGACTGCGGAGTCTCAAGGTCACTGCAGCAGCGTCTCATCTCCGAGGCGGACATGGATGCTGCGCCGTCTGCACTGCGCAGCCGCGGAAAACCCGCAGACGTCACGTCAGAGGAGCGATGGGGGAAACCCACTACTCACACATGTCGTGATTCAGAGTTACAGCATACACACGGATTCCTGCTGCAAACATGCTCTGAACAGAGGAACAAGTGCAGGTTCTCGTACAGATGAAGGTAGATTTCATCTGCTGAGGTGACAAAATACACACAAGAGACATCCACCTCGATCAGAGTCAGGATGATATTTATTGACAGATAGTTCTACAAGATAGTTATACAGCGACTAAGGATTTGTTTTAGTGCATAGGTGAAAAATAAGCAGAGGACAATCATTCAGAGCAGCACAGTGTACAAATGTATCAATATCTAAATACAAACGTGGGTCAAGATGATGGAAATTGACCTCATGAAGAGAAGAAACACTTTTAAAAGGTTCAATCTGATGCTCGAGTGCTTTACATAAGTACATACATTTAATTATATATTTACGTGGATGTATGTTATGCAATGCGTCATGAATCAATAGTGAGATTGTGTTCGGATTTCAACAGGTTTTACTCTAGATGTCTAGACATCAGTGCTTCTCTTTCTTGCCCGGCTTCACACCTTCTCTCCACCTCTCTCACACATACTCATACTCACGCACGCTCTCTGTGTATTTGGTGATGGGAAAGGACAGTCAGAGGCAGGAAACGTGACCAGTAGTGTGGTCACATGTGAGCAGCGATGAACCACTGCGTCGAGCCCCTGCCTGCCTCCCTGCACGTACACACACTGCGTCACATTTCCGCAGACAGACAGCGCATCCCCACACGGAAAAAGACTATAGTCCCCACAATGCAGCAGGATTTAACACATCCCTCGTCCACCTGTCCCCATGTCCGTGTAAATGTCTTTGTAAAAGGTCAAAATGGAAACTAAAACAGAAACATGCGCTCTCCTCGCCATCACTACGGAATGTCAGGGTGCGTCTTTATTTATAGGGTATATTTCACACAACGGGATCATTCAAAGAGTTTAACGGGTAAAACAATATACAACGAGGGTTTGGTATGAAATATAGACGTGAAAATATATAAGAATGATCTAAAATGTGTAGAAAAGCTGCAGGATGTCCTGCTCCACCTCCATAGTGACTCTGCCTCCTGACTGTGAACGTGCGTCCCTCCTCGCGCTCGCAGCCTCGTGAGCCGCCCTCAGCCAATAGCGAGGCTTCGTGCGTGCGCGACTTCCGGACTCCACGCGCTTTATGAGCGAGACCAGAGCGTCACGAGCGCCTTCTCCGCCCGCCCGCACGAGACGCACAGACTGCACCGTCCTCGCACACAGGTAGGCCGGACAGGTAACTTCTAACCTCCCCATTTCCGCTTATTCTATCATAGATTAAACCCCGTAGATAAGCCAGGGCTTTGTGACAGGGTTATTTTAACAAGACTGTGCTGAGACAAACGACTTTTACCTGTGTCATAACTAAGGATACGTTGATCCGCATCCTCCTCTACAAACCTCTGAGGGTATTTTTTTCCTTTCTTCTCTGGTTTGTTCCGTGTCCGGGTGGTCTGAAACGCCTCTGGGCTCCTCGGTGTCTCGGTCCTGAGCTCTGCAGGATGCAGGAGTTTTCTACCCACCGTCTATTTTTAACCCCGGGCCGTCAGCTGGCGACATGTCACTCCATTTAGGAACTGTGAGGGCAAGAGAAGCGGCGTCAGGTTGCAGCTGCAGGTCCTGCTCCCAGCCTCCATTCAGTGCAGTTTGGCTCTGTGGAGGAAGAGGTGATGTCTGCAGCCCGTGCTGCTGCTGCTGCTGGAGCTACCAGTTGCTTGGGGGGGTGTGTCCTCCACTAGTTGGAAAATTACTGTGTGTGGCAAGAATACAAAGTGTGTCATGTACTGTTTAGTCACCTCCCTGCAGAAAAGCACAGCTCCAGGAAACACTCAGTGAACCCAGGCACTGGCTAGTACACTACATGCAGTTCTGCACATGGAAAAGTTCTGTTTGAATTAATTGTTTTAAGTCGTTAATGTATGTGTTGTAGAAGACAGGAGGACTTATCCAGACTCACCCAGACCTGCCTCCATGCTCACACACACACACACACACACTCACTTCTCAGATTTCAGCCCTCACTTATTTCTTATTTATTTATTTATTTATTTAACGTGGCTGCCATTTTGTGCTGCCAGCTGTACCTCCTGGCTCTCCACCTTTGCAAAGGTTTGACAGCGAAAGGATTGAACATAGAGATGTTGTGTAGTGTCTGTTCATCCAAGACTTTACAGTAAGGAATGTGATTGTTTGATTGTTTACAACTTTGTAAGATTTCATTACATTTTCCTCGACTACTTTTTTTGTCTGACTTTTAGTTATCTAGATACTTCATTGACACCATTGTAGCAGCCACATAGTAGTGACAGTAGAGACAGAGGGATACATTGCATACAGACATAAGAATACAATGTACATAACCACATTTGAAATAACAATAAACGGATACAAAATGAAATAATAGGTCAACAATTAAAACATTATTTTAACATGCCTACACAAAGCTACAAATCCTCATAATTGCTAGAAGCTGGAAAAATGTTATAAATAGTAACTGACTGCTTGACCTCATTTTGTTCTGTTAAATCCCTGTTTTTAATATCAATAAAAAGGCCCCAGCGCATGAGGACAATCTGATAATCGGTAACCTCAGATCTGATCAGAGATTCCTGTTTGACAGCTCCAACTGTCAGTGCCAGAGACACATTTGGGGATCAGAAAAGTATTGATGTTCAATAACACCCCCCTCCCCTCCAAGCCCAGTAAAGTAACATCTTTCCATTTAGCTGCAGACCGGGCGCGGTGAGTTTGGGCGCTTTTACCTCCTGGCTGTAGCCGGTGGCAAGTTTCCACCCAGACTTTTTAAGGGCAGATGATTTTCCATTGGTCCCAGCTCAGCGTTTTCAGACTGTACTCGGAGTTCACTCATGCATCCAGAGTGGGCAGACGAGCAAGTCTGCGCATGGATTTGGTGTGCGAGTCAGATAAAACACGAGAATCAATAGAGCAGCGAGTGTCACGGCCAAACGCCCCGATAAAAAAAAAAACCTTCTCTGACCTCCAGTGCTGGAATTTGAGGCAGATAACAATGAGATTAGGCCACAGCTCAGCTCTTCAGGCCCCTATCAGGGCAGAATAACGCAGACAAAAAGAAGCCAAACAAGCGCCGAGGCCGGACAATCACTTATTCTTACTGCTAGTGACTTTTCCTGCTGTTATCACTGGTTCTGTTTTACGACAGCTCCGTTGCGCAAGACTTTCGCAATCCCGCTTTTTGCAATCTGACACACTTCATAAACCGAAGGCTCTTTGAGAAATAGATTTTTTTTTTGGTGCATAAGCCACGCCCTCCCATGGGGGGGTATAACTGCCACCCCAGACCAGCCCACATCAGTCTGGCAGCTGGTGGCCACAGGTAATATACAACATCATATTCAGTTATGTATAGAGTGGCTCTGTCTCCATCCTGCAGCTTTAAATCAGATTACTCTGACTCTACTCATTGAGCCTTCTGGGTTTTTCCTTTTTTGCAGACT